>VDFB02000013.1:209749938-209782968 GCA_007258455.2 Sequoia sempervirens | reverse complement strand
AATGTCATAAACTTACCAAACCCTTGGTGTGTAAATCTAAAGATATGTAATGAAGTGCTCCAATGGATGACTTGATTATGCTTAGAGTGCTTGAATACTTCAGAATGATTAAGTGAATGAATGCTTGAATGAAAATGAATTATGAGATTGTAGGAGATAGAAGATGAAAAATAGGGAGAAAAACCCTTATTTATACTTGATTTTCCTAAATTTCCCAAAAATAACACATCACAGGCCGACCTTAAGGGTAAGAGAATAAAATCCCACCAAGAAATTAAAATTATTTTAATTTTTGTGCCCAGTGGGACTAAGTCGCCCCCAGTGGTGACTTGGTCCCACTAGGGCAATTTCACTGGGTTTCAAAAATTAAAGTGCATTAAATAAGGTTTAATGGGAGTATCCTCATAAATACACTTAAGTATGGCCAGAAAGTGCATTAAGGGGTCATTTAAACATGAGAAAGGGTTGAATTATTGATGGCAAGTCTAGAAAAGCATGAGATTTTGTTGCAACTCTTTACAACACTTTGAAATAGGACTTGGTAAGTGATAAAAAGGGGTTATTTAGGTGAATTATAATGAAAGGGTCCTACAAAAGTGTGAAAGTGGTTTACAACACTTCACAACACATTTACAAGACATCCTAGAAGTCTTAATGATTCACAAGGGTCCAAGAACCAATGTGAATGTGTTGACCACATTACAACATTAAATCTAGGCAAAATCAAGCCAAAGTCCATAAGAAAGACTCAAGTGAGCACAAAAATGTCAACTATACATTTTTTGGTGACACAAAAAGAATCGGCTTGCCCACAAAAAGGACATTGAGGGTCCTTGACCCCCAAGTGAACAAGCCAAGACCCCACAAGTAAGCCTTGGAAAAGAATACACCGAGCAAAGTGGGAGAGTTTCAGCTCAACACTTGCAAACCAAGTGGCAGAGAATCTTTTTCACCAGACATGAGCGGAGGATTAAAGAAGCCACCTCTAGTTTAGACTTTCAATCATTGGAAAGTGCGGCGAAAGCCACATATAACTAAGCCTAGGCTTGTAATTACTGAAAGGGGTGTCTGGGTACCACTTCCAATCCTTCCATCAGGGCTTGGACCCATGAATTACTACCTTATGAAGCTTATCTATAGGAATAGCATTCACTAGACCATCATAAGTATCATGGTCTTGGTTTTGAAGACTATAGAGAGCACAAAAATCTTCCCACAACATAATGTGGATTGTGGGTCTGTGAAACACATGTTGCAATGTTTGAATTCCTTTCTTGTGGAACCTTAGCACCTTAAGCCAAGGTGATTTGACCAATGGCTAACCATTACTAGCAAAGAGGGGAGACCACCAAACATTTTGCTAATTGAGCAAAATCCCATCATGAAAACTAGAGCCGACCTAACAGATTCAAGGCTTAACCGCTTCCCAGGCTCTCCAGATGCTCTCAGCCACAAAATTTCACACAATTTGGATTGGTTCCTTCATAACTAGAAGGGTTTGAAAGCCAATCCCCTTCCAGGCGGGTCTATGAATAGGAAAGACAAATTGGATGCAATGCCTGAGGAGAAATTTCTAGGCTTCATCTACAGTAAGGGCTCTAATTATCCATTTCACACACAAAGCAGTCCCTTGTCATTGAGTGGAGAGCATACCAAGCCCTCCAAAGTCTCTAGGAAGGCAGGAGAACTCCTAGGAAATGTGGTGAAACCCTCTATGGGACTTCATAGAGGCCCAAAGAAAGTCCTGAAGCAGCTTTTCAAGCTTGGCATAGGTGGCTTTCGAAGGAGCCCAACAAGAGGAGTAATAAACATGAGTGGCTACCAAGATCTTAGAGCACACTTGGAACTTTCCTACCAAAGAAAGAGACTTTTTAATCTAGTAGGCTATTTTTTGCTCAATCCTAGAGAGAATAGCTTGCCACAACTCAACTAGAGAAGCCTAGAAGGCAAAGGGAATGCCCAAAAATTGAAATATTTCCCTTGGCCCAATCCATTTCCAACCATACTGCTGAAACTAGTGAGGAGTGGGAAAAATAGACTACATGTAGCACAGATTTTTATGCCACTGAATGGTAGAACCAAACACAAGACAAAACATATTAAGGCATTCAAGAGCTACCTTGATATTATTCTCATCCTCTAGAAGGGTGAGGAATGAGTCATCAACAAAATGGCCATTAACAAGTTGAGCCTAGGAGTTAGGCAAGGAAATGCCTCTAACACGTTGTTGAGAAACTACATTGGCTAGCAAGTAGCCAAATCCTTCGGCAGCAAGCACATAAAGAGGAGCAAGCGGGCATCCTTGCCAGATAGAGCAGAATAAACCAAAGGCAAAAGATTGGCGGTCATTGATGGTGATACAAGAAAAGGCATTTGAAAAAAGCATTTGGACAACCTAAATGAAGTTAGGCCCAAACCCCAAGGCTTTCAACATGGCAAGAATGAAAGGCCACTCAATGCAATCATAGGCTTTAGAAAAATCAATTTTGAGAAAAATGGCTTTCTGGTCTGAACGCCTAGCCCACTCCATACCTTCCCACACAAAAATAATGTTATCTAGAATAAATCTAGATTTAATAAAGCCAATTTGCTCTGGGCCCACAATCTGGGGTAAAAGATAGTGAATCTTCAGAGCCAAGGCTTTTGCTATGATTTTGTAAGAAACATTAAGGAGCATGATAGGATGCCAGTTGCAGATATCCTCAGGATCTCCAAACTTAGGTATGAATTTAATATTTCCTTTATTAATAATGTTACCCAAAGTTTTGGAATGAAAAGCCTCGAGATAGACTTTATGTAAGTCTTTCCCAACACAATCCCAAAGGGACTTGTAAAATTCACACAAGAAGCCATCAACATCTGGGGCCTTGTCATCCGCCATGGTATGAACAGCTTCCTTCAAGTCTTCCACAGTGAGAAATTGTTTGTAAAAAGCTTTCTACGCTGAAGATAGCCTGTTTGGTACAATAGCAAGACAATCTTGAAGGGCTTGTTGTCACTCTGGCATGTACTCTTGAGCAATGAAAACTTGTTCATAATGCCTAATAAAGGCCTAGAGAATGTCAGGTACCTCAGAGAGCACCTAGGTTCCTTCTTTAATTTTTTTGATGCTAGGAGAAGAGTGCCTAGCATGTAGGGCCAAAAAAAACTCCTTGGAGGCATGGTCACCAATTTTTAACCAGTACAATTTGGTAGCATAATTGTCTGCAACTTGCTTTTGGTGCCTTAATTTCACCACCCTAACTTGTAATGATGGTGAGAAAGGGCTAGCCGCTAGAGCCTCGGTAGTTGAGTGCAGGTTAGCTGTGGTAGCCTTATAATACCACCAATAAAAAATGGCCAATTAGCACCCATAAATGTGGAGAAATCTTGTCATGTGAGTGAAAGCATCATTCCACCAATTAATCTAGCCTGTATTATGAGGTGGACTACACTCCAAACTCTAGACCCTACGAATGTGGGCTAGCATGGGCTGATGAAAAATCATAGACGTGTTCAAAAACAACTGTGTCTTGCAAGCCCAAGGTTGTCTTGTCTCCCATTTAATGTGAAAATAAATGGGGAAATGATCTGATAATGTCACATAAACTAATGACTTAACTAGGAGCGAAGAGCTATCAAAAGAGAAGAAAGATTGAGTTGAGATCATGGCATGATCAAGGTGCTTAAATATCTTGTTAGAGCTAGCCCAATAATTACACCAAGTGTTCTAAAGGGAATGAGAATGGTGGTGACCAATGTTGGGATCAAAGAGACCCAATTTATTATGCATGTAAAACCATGCCTCATGTTTTCCATCTACCCATCTAAACAGTAGAGTTCCATCTTTATCATACGCCATCTCAACCATATTGAAATCCCCACACAATAGCCAAGTAGCAACTGGCGATGAATCAACAATCTAACACCAAAGCAAAGAGTGTTCCACCGCATCATTAGAAGCATAAACATTAATAATCCCTAAGGACTGATTATCAATGTTAAGGAGGATCCAAATGAGTCAATGTGTGGGATCAAACTCGTGGTCAACCACACAAGCGTGCCACTGTGGGGAAAAAAGGGTGACAGCTCTGCCATGTCCAGCATCATGATCGGTACAAAACATTTGACTGGTTGGCCAAATAGAATGACAAGGTGATGCAAGCAAAAAATAGTGATTTTAACTTCATGGAGATAAAGCACTTCAATACCAATATACTTCTGCAAAGTATCCCTAACAGAATACTTCCTAGAGAGGTCTTTCAGACCTCGAAAATTCCATGAGAGGAAATTCATGAGTGAAACTCCTCCATATCATCGAAGTTTGGCTCCTCCTCATTCAGAGTAGAGAAGCAATTTTTCAAAAATTCTGGCAGAACTAACCCAATTTGAATATTTGGAGAAGAAAATATTTGTTTCTCCAGCACATATTCTCCTTCTTCTAATGGTAGAGAAGGACTGTAAGACCATTGTTGAGCTCCCATCACAAGAGGAGATGCATTCAATTGTGCTATCATAACGACAATAGGTTGAGGCATAGCCTTTGGCTTAGGCCGCATCGGAATATTGTCAACCCTGACCAAGGCCTCTTTCCCCTTCACCGAAGGGTTTGAAACATCTTTAGCTGGCTCTGGGACTTTGGAAACCATCCCAAAGCCATTGGACTTGTGTTTATGGTTCATAACCATGTTCCATTTCTCATCAATTTTGGTAATAGAATTATCCACCTAACAGGGCTTTTCAGACTCCTTTGGTGGAGGAGTATGAGGCACTGCCAAAGGCAAATCCTTGATCTTGTGGTCTATGGACTGACATCTATAACACATGTTTGAAAAATTAAAATAAGTGACCTTTTGGGTATGTTGGAGAGCTCCAATTTGAATTTCAATGGAGTCCTTCAAATCCTATGAAAGGTCCACTTCAACACAAACCCATTTTTGGGGTCGAGCTTGGAAAACCTATTTGGCTCAATACAAATGACCTTCCCCAGAGAGGACGCAATATGACTCAGAAAAGGCACACAAGGAAATTGCAAACCTAGAAACTCAATCTAGACCAGGACCCACAACTTGGTGTCATTTGAGACAATGAAGTCCCAAATTTGCGACTGGAAAACCAATATAGAAGACTTGACATACCAGGGACCATGATTCAAGATTTCCTGAACATGACTGACCTCTACAAAGTGGAAAAGGAAAAAACCCTTGGTTAAATTTTGGACCATATCAAGGCAGACCCCATGAGGGACCCAAGCCTTGTGGACCCATTCTTTAAGCACACTTTTAGGGGGATTCATCCCAACAAAATAACCAACAAGAGTATGTTGCTCAAGCCATTGACAAGTAGAATCGAAATCAGGTAAAGGTAAAACTACATCAGCTGGGGAGTCAAAAGACTTACCTCATGAAACACTTTCAGAACAAATTTCTAGGGTCATTTGCTCAGAGGAGGAGCCATTGAGAAAATTCGTTGAACCACCAACACCAACAAGAACTATTGGGTTAGAGTCGGTTGAAGGCATATTAAAACAAAAAACTACAATAAATGCAGTCGTACACATAGGATAAGAGAAAAACATTGCGCTAATGGCACAGTACGATGCAAGAGGATCCAAGGATGACTGCAGACACAAGAAAACCCTAGCAGAGCTCATACACCTCTCTCGATGCACTCTAACACTATTTTCTAATTTTCAGTCTTCGACAAGCAAAAATTTATTTTATTTTTTTAGTTTTCGTGTTTTGGAAACTTGTACAAATCCTGCAAAATTCCAAATTAACAAAATTAGTCTTGAAATAAAAACTAAACTAGAGAGAAAATTAACATCTACTCTAACTAAGAAAAATTACTAATAATATAATCTAATTAATCTAGTCTAAATTAAACTAAAAATCTAAAAAAAATCTAAATCTAAAATCTAATAAAGATCTAAATTAGATTAGAAAAAATATATATCTAAATTAAAAAAGAAAAATATAAATCCATATTAGATTAAATCTAAATTAAAATATTTATATCTAAATTATCTTATCTAGATTAGAAAAATCTACTCTAAAATCTAAACTTTAATCTAGGTTAAAATAAAAAATAAAAAACAATCTAAATTTATATCTAAATTAAAACTAAATCTAAGTTTAATCTAAATTCAAATCTTAATCTAACTCTAAATAACAAAACTCTACATCTAAATCTAAATAACAACAATCTAAATCTAAACTAAATAATAAAAATTTAAATCTAATTCTAAATAAATACAAAAAGCTAAATCTACACTAACAAAATTAAAAATAACAAACAAAATTAACATTCACTCTTGCAAGATATGGATCGATGAACATTGGCATTTTAGGTGACTGACAACTCAGAAAATCTGTGACTAATGCAAAGAATGATTTTTTCCAAGCTGGGGCGTGAGTATTGAGCAGGGTCGAGGGTTTCGATTGTTTCAAATATTTTCCATTTCTGCCGATGATTGAAGAAATGTTTTACCTGCAAGAGCACACAATTAAATCAGTAAAAAAAATCATCAAAACATAAGGGATAGAGGCGTTTTGTCAGACGTTATGGTTGCAATTACTACACAGAGAAGTTGTTGAAGAATACGCTCAAAATGGATCTAGTTATTGGGCTATAGAAATCTTCAAACTAATACAATCAACTGGTGTAAAGATATGTTCCACAATCTTTAGGAGGAGCTCGAGAAATAGTTCATGCGCTAATGGATTTTTGGAATTTTCTTACTGTGGAAACGGAACAAGTCTTCTAGTGATAATAGCAAATACAATTTAACACCTATTTTTCTAGATACTCAGCGTCTGTGAGTGAATGAAGAGGGTGCGACTTTAATGACAGCATTTGACCTCTTTGCAATGGAAGAAATGACTGTAGGCCGCTATGTAATAGGTGCAAGGTTGGAAAACATGACAGATTAAAGCATGCAAGATAGGCATATAAAACAAAGATCCTTCAACTTTCAACTATTAGAGAGAACTGCGAAACCATGCAAAAAAAGGCTATTGCTGCGGTATTATTTATTCATATTTTCAATGCCAAGCGGATTTTCAATGTATCAAAGTATTAAAAAACTTCATTTATTTCTTGGTGAAATCTAAATTTCATAAAGTGTTGACCAGATGCAAAACAAAGCGAACCAAGAGAACAGAATAGTTTGCATTTTAAATATGCTTAAAATAGCTTAATGATGCTTCTACGGTAGCATATGATTCCCTTAGTAATATTTCACCAACAGAAATGAAATTATGTGAATCATTAAAAGATATTAAATATGAAACGATGAATTCACAAAAGAAACTTCTGAAGGATAAAGTTGATGCTTAAAGATAGTTTATGAATTGTCAGATTCAACCTACATGCATGTCTTGAGGACATGCTCTTCACTGCAAAATCTTGCAAAAACTAAATTTGATAGATCATTTAATGAAGAGCTAATCTACAGCCAAATAAAATTCAGAAGACAAAATCACAACAGTGAATGCAAAATATTATTTAAGATACGGCATTCAAAATCTAGGTGTAAGTTCATGTCAAGTTCACCATCTGTATTAGGGCTAAAATTACCAAGGTTAAACTATAAAGCATATAAATAAAAACCCCAATAAATAATGAAGTACAAATAAGCGTAAAGACATAAAAACATGGAACAATCTTACCAAAATTCTTCACACTACCATTGATTCACCTTCATTGCACTTCTCCATTTTGCTACTAAATAATCAATGCCCTCATAATTATATTTTTTTATGCACTTAACTAGCCTATGACAAAGACAACAAATTATCAAAGTTTCAATCTCACTAGCACGACAGTATGCAAATTCTAGATGATCAAAATGATAAATGACAATGGTATTTATAGAGAGATGGATGGAAAAGGGACAGTCAAGATTAGAAGATTTTTATTTTGATCAATGGCTGCAATTAATTGAGACGGGACGGGATAAGATTGGAAGTGAAGGAGAAAGAGGAAACTAAATGATTTTTCAATAAATCAAGTAGTTTGAAGAGGGAAATTGCATTTTGAAATAATGGAAACATTATCTCATTGCAAGAGAAAAAAGCAAGTTCATTTTTTGATTAAATAGTAATTTAATTCAAAAAGTGAGGAAAAATCAGTTATTTAATTAAATAAAATTTAATTTATTTGTGTCAAAAAGGCTAAAATGAATTAATTAAATAATTTATATTATTTTAGTTAATAGAAGAATTTACGACATTAGGTAACAATTAAATAATTAAGATTATTTTAATTATCAAAGATAAAAAAGGGGGTTTTAATAAATTCACAGGCTTAGTGGTAATTTCTAGGTGTCTACACCCATGACGTTAAAGATATAAGTTGTAACTTTTGTGACTTGCAACCGCTGATACGCAGTCAACAACAAAATAGATTTTTTCTTCACGATGTCATGACTACAAATGCATTAGGGTTTATCTGTAAACCCCAATAACACTCGAGAGAAAAAATAATGTATTCTTGGATGCATCCTTCACTTATTGAACCTGTAGAGCACATCACTGGAATGCTCTCGAAAAACCCACATCAAATCTGCAATTTGTTTCCTCTTTTGTTGTATGGAAAACTCTCTACAACTTTATGACTAACATTTGCAACAAATTGATCAACTTTACACCATTTTCAAGATATGCACTTTTGTATCTTCAACCTGCCACACACTTCCAGAACCAAATCCACTGCTCTCACATTCATCCTTTGTAATCATGACAACAATCTCCTTTGCATGATTTTCTCTTTTGACATCAATGACAACTATATGTCAACATTACATTGGACGGAAAATTTTTGAATTTGATAAGGGAATATTCTTTGTGCAAGTTGGAGGATTGGAAGAAAATTAGTTAATTAAACAATTTATGAAAATCATTTAATTGTGCAAATTGGAAGAATTAAGATATTTAATTAAATAATTATAAATTATTTAATCAAGAGGGATTATTAGTATGAAAATGATGAATTAATCAAATAACCTTATGAAACATAGAAAAAATAGGGGATAGGTGAGATAGGATAAGGGTTGTGATGAAAGGGGTTCACCACAATGGAAGGATGGCCTTACACACCTTTATTTTTCCTACTTTCATATAGAAAAAGGAGAGATCTCTCCCAAGAATAGAATTGACTTTCAACCTTGAGGTGAGTCAACTCTATGGGAATGGGGGATCTTTGATTTTTCCTTATGATAGAAAATGACTGAAATGCACTTTTGGGAGATAAAAATAAAATACCCAAAGAACTCAATTATGTGACATAAAACATGAAATGCAGAGTTAAAGGATAGTACAAACAAAAACATCAATTTTCTGGCAGATCTAAGAAGGGAAAACTAATGTGTACCTATCGCCAAAAGTGGTTGTTGAGTGTCCTACCATGAAAAATTCACCCTAGGGTGAATGGGTCTCTGTATAGGGGTCCAAAATCTGATTTCACAGTCCTCGGATCTCAGATCTAGGCTTCTAATTTCTTTGGATTCCACAAGCATAAAGTTAGAAATAAATTTTGTAGATGAGTTTATGTGGCTTGACAACTTTATAAAATTGCTCTTTTGATCTAATTTTAGTCCTTCTTCACCTGCAAATCTACATAATAAAGAGAGGTAAAATGTTTGTTTTTGGGTGAATAATGGTTTTCCTTAGTCAAATCTTGGTTTGGTAATTAAACCTTGATAATGAAATAATGACAATATATGGAAAGAATTTGATGAATGAATGTGTTGTTATGCCAAAAATCACTAAACCCTTAATGGTTTCCCTTAAAGGACTAAAGTCCAACACATCTCTCTAAGGATCTTGATCTTGCTTGAATTGGCTTGAATGATTGCTTGATTTGATGTTTGAATACTTGAAACCTACATCACAATGATACCTCCAAAACATAATATGAACACACATAACCTTGACATTATGATTTTATCTTAATTGTTGTTGTAGATGCTTGATAGATTTAGTCTTCAATGCTCTTGACAATAATATTTTCTCTTGTGAAAGTTTCCTTGATACTAGATCATATTGCTTAGGTTTGAATTGATAAAATAACTAGGTATTTATAGGTGTTTATCTAATTTCTCAAGAATTAGATTCCATAAGCCAACATTTGAAACTTGAATTTGAATCATTAAAATGTCACCATAAACATTTTAAAAATTGGGTCTTGGAACTTAAAGAGGACCCATTCGCTCTTGGACAAATGGATCCTAGGACCTAAATCCAAAACACACAATTTCTAAGGTGTTTAAAAATAATGTTAGAATTTTTTTAATGATGGTTTCCCTTTTAGAAAATGGGAATAATAAGGCTTAGGAATGCATAATTTAGGAAATTAGAAGCTTAATTAAGTCCAATTAATTAAGGGGATGCAAACATAGTGTGAAAATGTAAAGGAGTTCATTTTCTAACACTACATTTAGCCCCCACTTTAGTGAGAGTATGAACCCTATGCTCAAACTCACACTAAAGTAGAGAAATAAGTCAAGAGAGGTCTAGTTGTACAATTGTTAGAAATATGAGATAGCAAACATCAAGGAGGATGATCAAGCCCCCAAGATCAAAGATCCTATGGAAAGCCAACAAAAGGCACAAAGAGACATGTGAATGAAGCACGACACAAGATACAACATCATACAATGTCAAAATTAATGCAAGAAAAGATGAACTAGTAAGTTGTGTTATGCCAAGTCCATCAAACATGCTCACATCTCACCATAGGAAAGAAAGTTGTGTTATGCTAGGTTTCTATGAAAGACACACTCACAAGTGCAGTCTGATATACACTCAATGAGCCCAAACAAGTGAGAAACACACAAGGTCTAGTGTAGTCCCATATACACTAGGTGTGTACCCACAAAACAAGTGGTGATGGGAAATTCATGCTAGGTCTACAGGATCACATATATGTCAACCATACCAAAAGTTATACTCCTTGATAACTTTGATAAGGAACCACATATGACAATCACAAGGCTAGCAAGTTGTGTTATGCTAGACACTCATGAAGCAAAGGCACCACCAAGCAAGTTGTGTTATGCAAGTGGTGGCCAAAAGTTTTGGTTTAAGATAGTCAAAGGGGTTTTGCTTATTTCATAAAAGGTCTCACTTTAGGGAACATCACGCTTGATATCACTATCAAGAGAGTACTAGTCGAGGGATAAAAGATTCACACCTTAGGGAATGCAAGTCATAGCATTACCACTAAGAGGAATGTCATATGCCAAGAAAGGTCAGGTTCTTGAAGGAAACCAATCCCAATGTCACCAACAAGAAGACACATCACATGAAATAAGAATACCAAACTTTGAACAAGAGGTCACGACATCAAGCAAGCAACAAGCAGGAGGCATAATGGGCCCCACTTTAAAGAAATTTATAAACACCATGTTGTGATCAATTAATTTAAAGTAGAATACAATAAAAACCAATAGACGAAAGAGACATGAGATCTTATTTGGAAAGTCCTATTCCAAACATAAGTTTCCAAATAAAGCTATGTCATGGAAAGGATGTTTCCCCCCATATGCAATCCTAATATAACACATAAGGGATCCACGGATTTGGGGTCAATGTATATATTTACTATAGTGATATGATCGAGCTCAAAATCATCATCATTCCCCAAATAACTCATGGAACAATGAGCACAAAGGAAGAATGACACATAGAGAGAAAAGACAAAGGAGAATCATTTTGGGTCAACATGGAAGAGACCTAAATGTCTCAACACTTTGCATCATCCCAAAAAGGAAAACACAATACAAATGAAAATGACAATAGTTACAATAGATAGAAGAAGGAAGATACAAATAGAAGAATGTCACAAAAGATTCACTTCCTTTGTATCCTTACACCAACAGAGTGACAAGGGTCATCCAAATTAATCTCACAAACATAAAGACATGCCAAGAAGCACAATATGAGAAATCACATTATGCACATGCAATCACACAAAGAACATGAATAGACATAAAGCCAGTATGATACATGCAAGCCAACCTAAAGCAAGTTGTCTACATCCCAATCGTATTCATCATATATGGAAGGCGAGTGACTAGACAAAGGGGAAACAATGATTCTGGTACTAGGACAATCACTAGGGTCAACATGTGGTAATGCACTCTTGTTAGGAGGATCATCATGGTTGTTCTTGTCTAAGGTCATGGAAGAGGAAAATAACAAATTCAACTCATTATGCACTTCATCGTCAATCTTAACAATCTTATCATCATCATCCAATTTAATCACAACAAGAGCTCTAATGATAATGTCCAAAGAGGTTTCATGTTTTGGTTGTGGCGAAGGTGGAGAATAATCATGCTTTGCTTTAGTTAGGTTTTGATCTTGATTTGTTTGTTTTTTCTCTTCTTTTAACTTACAAGCAATAGCACGACATCTATGCCTATGCTCTTTAGAATTTTGATTTATTTTTGCATAGTTTTCAAGTTGTGATTGTATAGGAGTGGGTTTATCAACCATAGGAAACTTCTTTTCTTCCCATAAGGGAGGAAAAAAAGGAACCATCGAGGGTTGGTCAACCACTTTCTCTTTGCTTTGTAAACTTGTTTAATCTTAGGAAGCACGACAAGAATTGTATAGTTATCTCTTAGTCTCTTATAGGAAATAGGCAGAGGATTTGACATAGATTTGTCTTGGTTACTTAGAATGTATTTTCGTTCAACCATGGTTTCATCAATGATATGAGACTCAAGCATGGGTTGAGGGATGTTGCTAAAAGATAATTTTTCTATGCGCTTTGCTTTGAACTTTTGATAATATTTGAGAAAGAAGTCCCCATGAGGCTTAATAGGTTCCATAGGTTTAGGCCAAAAGAAATCCAATGAGAAATTTCCACGGGAAGACATTGGATTAAATCCACTATGATGCACAATGGAAATTTTAAGCATTTATGCACTGTCGAGGGGACGACATCCATGGAGCATAGCCATGGATAGCCTAGTTTCACAAGGAATTGTTCCAATGACGAGATGATGGAGAATGAGATGTTTAATTGCTTCAGTCCAAATTTTAAGGGGAGAGTGATCGAACCTATTATAGGTAAAGAAAAAAAATTGTGTTTTAATCCATGCTTTCGATTGTTCATAAGAGTCTTGATAAAGTTCATGCACAAACAATAATTCCTTAGTGATCACATTCATCACATCATTCTTAGTGTCACTAGATTTACCAAATGAGATGTTATGATTTGGCATTGGATTGGTCAAGATTTACATTTTTTTATTGGGTGGGGAAACAAACTTATTTCCTTGATCATTAACACCACCAATCTAGATGTGATTAGAATCAATGAGGTCTTTCACAATATTTTTAAGATGCATACATCGTTCTGTATCATGTCCATTTTGTTGGTGATAATGGAAAAAAACATTTGGATTATAGTTTAGGGGTAAAGGCTTAGTAGGATTGGGGATTCTAACAAGAGGTAAGGTAATTAAGTTCTCACCCATGAGTTGCAACATGATGGACTAAAGGGTATCGGGTAATGCAGTAAATTTTCTATTCTTGTCCCTAAATTGATATGGATTTGTTGTCTTTACAACAACCACTTGAGACTGAACTTGATTTTTTTGAGGTGGATTTATTTGTATAAAGCCCTTATTTTGTTTCTTGAATGGTTGGAAATTGTTATGAGGCATGGATTCTGATTTTTCAAGATGGTTAAGGGAAGTTTTCACTTCACGATGATGAACCAAATTTTGATAGTCATAGAGAGTCATGCACAAGTGAGTGAAGGAAGGGAATCTCATCATCCCAAGCTTATCTTGAATATTGGTTTGCAAGTTTTCAATGAACATTCTTTGAAGATCGACATCAAGAATCTTAATATTGATTTGTGAGTAAAGAAATTGGTATCATTGTAGAAGTTGTCAAAACCAACTTCAGAGTCCAAGAACACCTGCATGCAAAGAGATACATGCCACAGAGAAGAGAATGGAGAAAAAAGCAAGAGAGGGTTTGAAGCTCTGTAATATGAAAGATGTATTAATCAGAGAGAGATAAAATACAATGATCAATCCTTATAAAAGGAGATTGTACAACCCTAAAGAAACTCTAATAGGTAGACATTTAATAATTAATATAATTATTAAATGTCACAATATGTAAACTAAAGTGAAATCTTAAGAGAGGAATAAAGGTAACTTAATTAACATAATTAAGTTAAAACCCTTGCTCTAACACCCCCCCTTAAGATGAGCAAGAGTGTAGCTACAAACATGTGCAAGAAAGCAAGGTAACTACAATGTATGAAATCAAACAAGGGTCCCAGCAACTAGGCCTGATCAAGTACCCGAATAGAACCAAATCTCTATAAAGTGGAGAAAGGGAGAAAATCTCATGGGAACAAAACTCCCCCCCAAAAGAGAGAAAAGAAAAGAATGAAATGCACTAATGAAAGAAGGATAGGAGGTGGATTACATGATACCCCCCATAGACAACTTCTATCATATAAGTACATATATTGTGGTCTCCATAGGAGAGATATAAAGAGACAAGAAGGCCCCCCCATAATGAAGAAACTCATGTTGCAATGGTAGATGCCTGATGTAGAATCCAAAAAGAGATCCTTAAGCGGCAGATAATATTCCTCCCCTTGGGAAGAAACGGATCCAAAGGATGATGTCAAAGAAACCCTATGAAGAGTGATGAACCAATCTATCTCAAGATGTTTGCCATGATAGGATGTTGAAGAATCTCTTTATCTGAACTGAAACAAATGATGCCAAATCCAAATTGATGTGGAGAATCCTGAAATGCAACCTCTGAATGCACAGATAATGGTGGGCGTACAGTGATAACTTGACTTTCAAGGTAGAGGAGATGAATGTCCTCAAAATAATCCTCAAGATCTATAGTGTGAGACTCAACAAACAAGAATGTGTCTGCAAGATAAGAATCCCATGATGTAGTAGATAATGAATGTCCAAGATGGTCATGATGCTAAACTAAATCCATAGGGGCCAATGTGGTGATAATGATGTCATCAGGAACAATGGATAATACATGTATAATCTCAGTCTGAAGAGTAGGAACTATGAGACAAGCCTTTGATCCATCGGAACATGTAAGGGTGTCTAAATACTCAAGCTCCTCTAAAGTATCATGATCAAAGGGTGTATTATCTCTCCAAGCAATGGGTAAGAGACAATCTGAAGCAGGATCCTTTGGGAATGGAGACATATTTGGGTCTCCATAGATCTCCCAAAGACGTTTCCAAAGTGGGTGGGGACAATCAATGTCCGATATAGCCCACACAATGTCATCATCAACACTAGACAATATAAGTCCTACAATGTGATCTCTAATGATATCCCAAGCTATTTTTCCCTTTGAAGTGGTTGGTTTAGGTATGAGATCATACAAATAAGGAAAAATATTAAGCCACCTACAATGTGTAAGTATGCCCTTTGCCCATGACTCATAATTACCCCGTTCCAGAATTACAACTAAAGGGTGAGTAGAAAAACCCATGATAACTCTTTAAATTAAAAAATTTGAGAAAACTGACCATACAACATGTAGATCAAATGAAATGGATCCTAATAATGCAAACAAGAGGTTCCCAAGTGCCAAAACGTCCAATTAATTAAGCAAATCATGAAAACACAAAATGCTGAATAAAATATACATGGGGAATAATCTAGGAAAATAAATCTAATCATTGTGTAGAGCACTGAACCAGCTTTCCGACGCCTATTTTTTTGCACAAAACGGAGCTCGGACACAAAAGTTACGCCCCCTGGAGTGTAGAAACCATCATCTGACTTTGATTACGAAAAAAGATATTAAAACGGAAAAATACATAAACCAAACCTACACCAACAGATCGGTGTCCGAATCATCTTTCCAACAGTATCTTGTTTTCAAAAAATGGAGACCGTATGCGCATTTTACGCCCAATTTACTAAAAACAGCTAAACATACCCAATTAGACCTCCATCTAGCACCTGGGGGCTAAAAAATTTTGGCCCCTCGTCCTCTCAGTGACCAGGGGGCTTGGTCTACAACAGAGCCCATGGTTCCTATGTGACTGGTGGCGTAAGCAATAGAGGTTTGGGGGCTAGGTTAGGCACCCAGTCCACTATGTAACCGGGCCTTCTGCTCCAAAGCCCGCAAGGGCTAGAGACAGTGGGAGCGGCGGTGTGGCAAACACGGCCGGTGGCAGTGTGGGTGGGGTGGCCGCCTGGCGGCGGACCCCTAACCAACAGTGAGCACAAAAAAAAATTAAAAAACCTTTGTTTTTTTCAATTTTTTCAATTTTTTTTTTAAATTTTTGCCTCGATCGTGTGCCACTGGGGTCATACTTGGGGCAAAAAAAAAATTCCTTTTGGTTCAACTGTGTCCAAATTGGACAAATTTTATATGAAAATAGGGGTTTTCAGGCGCTGCAAATCCAACAGCGAGGTCTGTTTGGGCCCAAAATGAACCCAAAGAACAAAGTAAGCCGGATCCACAAAAAAACAACCTAGAAACCTGTGAAACCCTGATCAAACCCTCGTAGCTCCAAATTCTTCAAAACAAGAATAGGTTGTAGCAGGTCCACTCTGATACCATGTAGAAGTTGTCAAAACCAACTTCAAATTCCAAGAACACCTGCATGCAAAGAGATATCTATCACAGGGAAGAGAATGGAGAAAAAAGCAAGAGAGGGTTTAAAGCTCTGTAATATGAAAGATGTATTGATCAGAGAGAGATAAAATACAATGATCAATCCTTATAAAAGGAGATTGTGCAACCCTAAAGAAAACCTAATAGGTAGACACATAGTTGGAAGACTCGCCCCAAAGAAAAACTCGCCAAGCCAAAAATTGGAGAGTTTTTTAAAACTCGCCAAAAACTCGAAAAAACTCGGAAACTTAAAAAATACTTTTTTTTTTGCAACGCTGAGTTTTTTTGAAAAACTCAACAAAAACTCGCGAGTTTTTTGAAAAACTTGAAAAAACTCATCCTTGCGAGTTAAACTCAAAAAAACTCATTTTTTTAAAAAATTCGCGAGTTTTCTACGAGTCTACCAACTATGGGTAGACATTTAATAATTATTATAATTATTAAATGTCACAATATGCAAACTAAAGTGAAATCTTAAGAGAGGAATAAAGGTAACTTAATTAACATAATTAAGTTAAAACCTTTACTCTAACAATCATGTTATAAAATTAGTGACCTTTTCATCTTTGTTTTGTTTACATTGCATTAAATCCAGTAAAGCCATATTGGGACCAATGTGCACTTGGAAATGGTTAAGGAAGGAATCAACAAGCTCATTAAATGAACTAATTGAATTTTTTAGTAAAGAGAAAAACCATTCCAAGATTGTGTCTTTCAAGGATCTAGGGAAAACCTTAGCCAAGAGCTTGTCTTACAAAATGAAGTCACTACATAAGGTTGTGTATGCCAAGACATGGTTTCTAGGATGTCTTTTACCACCATATTTCTCAAATATAGGAATCTTTATGGCTTATTGTATTTGTGCTTTCAATATATCCAATGATAATGGGTTTCATTTGACATATTGTGAAAGTTGGCCATTTTGATTTTGGTTTAATGTGGAAATTTTTTGTTGGAGGGATGACACATTTTTCAAAAGTTGGTTAAGGACAAAATCATTGCTTGTGTTTTGAGATGGAGGTGAATAAGGTGGAGGTGTATATGTATTGAGAGGACAAGTGAATTTCAAGTTTGTGAGAGGTGATGGATTAGGAGATATGATGCTTGAGTTCACAAAGCTAAAAGGATTCCCAGTGGACATAGCTAAGGTTGGATTGACATTGCTAGTTGGTTGTCTTGTTGTAATAACAGTTGAAGGAGTATATGTAGGAATGGAGTATATGTAGGAATAGAGGCCACATTTGTAGGGAGAGGAATTTTATTTCCACCTTGAATTTGAGTGTATCCCAAACTTTGAGCACAACTAGCCATTGTAGGGACATGATCATCAATTATATGAGCTAATCTTCACACAAATTCTATTCCCAATTCATTATCAAGAATTCTCCTCATGTTATCTATGATAAAAACTACAATGCTAGCAATATATTCAGCACTCACAAGATTTTAAAGTTTTTCTAAGGCTTTATCCATTTTTTCCAAGTTTTCTTAAGGAACATGAGCAACAATGATTTCAACATCAATGGGATTGAAGGTCATTGGACATGTTATTTCAGGTATGGATTCCAACATGGGTTGACTAGTGTCGATACTATGAAACATAGAAAAAAGAGGGGATAGGTGAGATAGGATAAGGGGGTGTGATGAAAGGGGTTCACCACAATGGAAGGATGACCTAACACACCTTTATTTTTCCTAGTTTCATATAGAAAAAGGAGAGCTCTCCCAAGCATAGAATTGACTTTTAACCTTGAGGTGAGTCAACTCTATGGGGATGGCGATCTATAGTTTTTCCTTATGACAAAAAATGATTGAAATGCACTTTTGGGACATAAAAATAAAATACCAAATAAACTCAATTATATGATGTAAAACATGAAATGCAAAGTTAAAGGATAGTACAAATAGAAACAATAATTTTCCAACAAATCTAAGTGAAAACTAATGTGTACCTGTCACCAAAAGTGGTTGTTGAGTGTCCTTCCAAGACAGATTTTCCCTAGGGTGAATGGGTCTCTATACAGGGGTGCAAAATCTAATTTCAAATTCCTTAGATATTGGATCTAGGCTTCTAATTTCTTTGAATTCCACCATCGAAAAGTCAAAAAAAAAATGTAGGTGAGTTTTCATTGCTTGAAAACTTTGATGATAACTTTGTAAAATTGTTCTTTTGCTCCAATTTTAGTCGTTCACCTACAAATATGCATACACAAAGAGAGGGGGAAATGTTTGTTTTTGGGTGAATAGGGGTTTGCCTTAGTCAAACCACGGTTTGGTAATTAAACCTTGATAAAGAAATAATGATAATATGGAAAGAATTTGATGAATAAACAATGATATGCCACAACTCACCAAACTCTTAATGGCTGCCCTTAGAGGACTGAAGTCCAACACATCTCTCTAAAGAGCTTGATCTTGCTTGAATTGGCTTGAATGATTGCTTGATTTAATGCTTGAATGCTTGAAACCTACATCACAATGTTAGCTCCAAAACATAATATGAACACAGACATGATGGTATGATCTTGATTGTTGTTGTAGATGCTTGATATATATTCTCTTCAATGCTCTTGACAATAATATTTTCTCTTGTGAAAGTTGCCTTAATGCTAGATAATATTGCTTAGGTTTGAATTCATAAAATAACAAGGTATTTATAGGTGTTTATCTAATTTACTAAAAAATTAGATTCCATAAGCTGACATTTGAAACTTGAATTTGAATCATTAAAATACCACTAAAAACATATTAAAAATTGGGTACTGGAACTTAAGGAGGACCCATTCACCCTTGGGTGAATGGGTCCTATCACCTAATTTCACTTACAACTCAATTAGGTAGAGCTAATACAGTTGATTGCATTAAAAAATGAAAGGTATACAAATAAGTTTATGCTATGCTTAAACCATTACACAAAGGAGATTTCAAATGAAATTCAGATTCATTATGCAAATATTCTTTACAACACAAAAAATTCGCATAAGTTTGCATAAAAATTTGTTGTTTTATTCACTATATAAGAAAGAATGTTTGAATGTCCCACAAAAGCAATGGGAATGACTGATTTAATACAACATAAAGAAAAGCTATATATCTGAAGATATGAAATAAATTAAAACACGTGGAAAGAGAATGTGTCCATCATTGCCTATGGCAGAGTCTTGTGTTGATCTTCTTTGTCTTCAGCTCCTCCTTGTTCCTGATATTTAGATGTACCTACATCATGATGGAAAGTTCTAGTTAGAGCTCCGGATATAAATTTTGATCATATGTCCTAGACCAACAAAAATATAACCTTCATTCAGGATGCATTAAATCAGTTATCAATTGTCACATGTATCAAGAGAGCTTGAAAATCAAACATCACAAAAGCATTAAGCTTCACTATTTTTTCTAACTTGTTTGTTCACTGTGCACGAATAGGTACATTTCTATTTAGGATCATCTTGTTTGACATCACATCAAGTGGTGGAAAAAATGGGCTCCCACAAGGGTTGATCCCAACATGTTGTCCTCTAGATCTTGAGAGAGGTATGGATAAGAAAGAGACATTCAGCGTTTCAAAAAAAATCATATTTTGTTTGAAGATCAATTTATAAGGACTCACAAGCACATTTACCATTTAGGACTGCCAAATCAAAAGGTGCAATGGGGCAGCCCTCCACTTTGAAGAAGCAATCATAAATGAGCAATTGGCATATGGTGAAGCATCATGATCTAAAAAATAGAGTAAAAGTACACCTTTTCTCATTAAGGAGTTTTGTTTGTATACAAGTTTTTATGTTGTCATTGTTTCAGCTTCATGGAACGATGTTGCCATCATGATTCTATATCTTTTATTACTATCATATATCATTGTTTCTTGTTGTCTATATTATTTGGAGTGCATATCTTAAAGGTAAAGTCGCCAAGGATCAAAAGATAGTCAGCACTGTCATAGTAAGAGAGGGACAGCAATGTCATGTTTTAACATGTTTCCTATTGATGAAACTGTCATCTAAAGTAGTGAACCTCAAATTCAAAGTGTTAAGGTAGTGCATTCTTTTTGAGTTCTAGGTACAAACAATGTTGCTAACAGTCTCAATGTTCAAGGGACAGATTTATTGCCATATGGACTCTTGAAAAGGTTATAGCTATGATAGAAATTTTCAAGTGCATGACAGCGGTTTGCATAGAAATAATTACTACAAAATTATCAAGTTGTGCAGCAAATGCATGATAGATAGCTCTATACATATTTTCAGATATATGAATATGTGGAGGGGACGAGTCAAAAAAATGGAAAGAGAGTTTTTCTCTGCATTTCAAAAAATAAACACACAGCTAAGTCAAAAAGGAGGATTCAAGCAAAGTGATGCCTTAGCCTAGAATTTTAAGGCTTGTTTACAGAGATAAAAAAAAGAAACCCTCAAGTACCTGCATCAAAAGGTGTAAGGTTGAGCCAAGTAGATTAACTTTTCCATTTTTCCACAAAATTCACAAGTGAAGCCACAACCTATGGCATTTTCTCTTTAAAAATATTTAGTTTTTTATATGAATAGAAGCATGGAAGCAAGGAATGGGAATATGTGTAGAGAAAGTGTGCATTTTGTTGTATCTTTGCAAAAGTATATGAAAATACAGAGGAGCCAAGCATGAGAAACATAAAGAGTGAAGCCCTTACAGTGCAGTCTCTAGTAGGAAATATCCTTGAGAGAATAATGGGGAGGCTCGAAAAAGTTCCATGATGGCTCGACTATTGCTTAGAAAATCCGTAAAAAATCTCAATCTCATCAAACCCTAGCATGGTGGCATAGAAGCAAAGTCTAAGACTTTGCAAAAAAAATCAAAATGCAAAATGAAAGTGAAATGAAAGGAGGCCATGGATGTTTTGTTCTAGGGTTTCCTTTTGCCCTAATTTTTGGCCGACCCTTTCATGGGTTTATGTTCACCTTATTTTAAAAATTTTATGCCTTGTTAATACCCTTGTGGTGTTTTGTAGCCCTTTTGCATATTTCACAGGCCTAAGCTTTATGTGCCTTAGTTGTTTTTTCTGATTTTTGAAGAAAATAAAATGCCCAAATGTCTTAGGATACTTTATACTTTGCAAAATATAGTCAAAACCATATATACCTTGTGTTTTTTTCAAAGTCATAAATCAAAGCCAAGGTCGACCTTTCTTTCTATTTTGCAAAATTGAAACTATAGACAAATGTAAGGCACTATTAAAGTAATGTTTTATAAATTACTTTAATAGATGTCAAGTAAATGTAGTAAATTTAAGCAAGTGTAGAATATGTAGAAGAAATTTTAGTTTACTTTCCTTTTTTGCTTGAGTCCCCATTATGCAAAATGGAAAGATGGAGTCAATTGAAGTTTCTATTTTGGCTTTCCAATTAGAACTGAGTGATTTTGGAGTCTTTTTGGGTAGATCCACTTGGGAGGGAAGGTTTCCACCTATTTTCACTCATTTTGGATCAGTTATGGGCCCTATTTTTTAGGTTTTTTCCCTTTGCTCGTGAGAGACACTTTGGTTACTATTTTGGATTGCAGTTAACTACAATTTTTGCTCCTTGGCTCTTAGAGAGTTTTTTGGGTTTTAAAAAGGAAAAAACTTAGTTTTTTTGGAGTTCTTGCTTCTTCCTCTCTTGAGTATTGCAGAGAGTTTTGTAAGTTTTGTAAGTTTTGTAACTCAGCTTTCATAGTATGATATAGCACTTCCTTTCAAATCAATAAAAGCAATAGTGCATTCCTTTTTCATGGTTTTTGTCTCATTTTGTAGTGGATGATTTGACGTTTGATTGTGATTCTAAGTGTTGAATCATTTTTCATGTCTCATTATTATTGCAAATATGTGTGCAGAAGTTTCATGTAATGCAGGTTGTATGTTGTGTTTAATTTCAAACCTTCATACAAATCACTTTTGTATTGCATGTTTCACATGAAATTGTGAGTAAATTTTTTGAGAGTTGATTATGACTTGAATTAGTGAATAGATCCATAAATTTATGGTGCATCACCTCCTTAGTCTTAGGATTTTATTTCAAGTATCCTTTTATCCCTTTTCTCAGAAAAGTTAGTAGTTTTAGGTGATTTACCAGGGGAACCAGCCCTCTTTGGATATTATTTCTCCTTATAAGCCACCCATAGCTTGAGAATGTTTCCATGTTACACAAGATAGTTGAGTTCTAACTCAACTAGGGTGCAATCCTCATTTATAATAGTTTTTGTCATGCTTGGTGGGACAATTTGGACTCTTATAGTCCAAAATTTGATCATTTGTCACTGATATTTGATGTGTATGTTAGTGATCTCTGCCTTTGGATGCAAGGAAACAACACATCTGGCTACTCTGAAGGGTATTTCTACTAGTTTTATTTTAACTAAGTTTTGGTTTATCTCAAAGAAAATCTGATTTTTGCTTGTTTTCCAGCTTTTGAATGAATGAGTATGCCTATGTTTCATGCAAATATGTCTTATCATCCATCATATCATGAAAATTCTACTTATCCACCTTCTTATCAGCCATATCAGGTCAATCATGTTGTTGGTTTTAATTCCATGGTTTTTCAAGAAAACCAGCATGCTCAATATAATTACCACCCACCCACCCCTGCTCAATCTCCATATCAGCCTGCATATGCTCAAAATCAGCCCCAAAATATTGAATACATGAGCTTTGAAGATATAAGGTTGAAATTTGAAAGGAAAATGAGTGAAATATAAAATCAAATATATCAGATAGATCAACAGTTTAACATGCAGCAAGAGGAGCTTGCTCACCAAGCCTATTTCCAACAGCAAGAGCAACAACCTTATGAGGCCTTTTGTTATGACCAAGAGTTTAAGACACAAAGGAGATAGTTTGAAGAGAATCTTGAAAGGGGGATAGTTGCACAAATGAAGCTTTCGCTTGCCCAAACCTAAAGGAATGAAGTCCAAACAACTCCTATAGTTCTTGATCAGCCTATTCAAGAAGAGGTTTGTAAGCATAAATTTTTGAGTTTCAAAAAAAGTGAGCCTCTTAACCCTCCTAAAGTTGAGATTTCAAGTTTTAAATAGGATAAAGTTCTTAATTGCTCAATCCAGCCTCTTAAGCTTGAAATTCCAAGTTTCACAATCCTTCATCCTTTGCAAAATGAGGAAAGTAATCAGGTACAGCCTAGTATAGTTACGAAGCAGCCCCTTTAACAACTTTTTTTTCTTTCAAGAAATCCAAGAAGCTCCCCAAGCTTCCCCACCTGATGAATCCAAGGATGAACCCATTGATCAAGATACCTTACTCCTCATGGAGAAGCTTAGAAATGTAAATCCATTGCATTTAGCTTTGGAAGTTTACCATTTAGAGCAGTAAAAGATTGAACAAGAAAAGACTTATCTAGATGAATCTTTCAATGTTTTGACGAATGAGCTTCCTTGTTTTGTTAAAGATGATGAAAATGTTTCATTGTTTATCTCAAAAGATCAATTAGGACAACAGGATGAAAAGGAAAAGGAAGTTGATCAAGAGGATAATTCCATGGTGTGGTTTGGTGAGTTACCTTCTTATATTGAAAATGATGAAGAAGATGTGGTTTTTATCTCATCAATTTAGTTTTGTAGTAACAAGAGGGCAAAGAATGTGATAAATTTCTGATTGAGGAGAGTAAGTGTGATGACGTGGATTTAGATCAGCAAGAGGAGTGCAAAGATAAACTTTTTGTGGAGTCTAAAAATATTGATGAGTGTTACCATGAGATATACGAAAGCAGCTTTGATTTGAATAATCAAGAGCTTGAGAAGGATTTGTTTCAAGCTGAAATTGAGCTTTTCTGCTCATGCTTAGACATTATGCCAACATCTTTGGAGGAGGATTATCTTGAGCAACAAGAGAAAAAGGTGGAAGTGACTTTATTCCCAAATGAGCCACTAGTTATGGAGCAGCCTAATCAGCAGGGTGAAGAGATAACTATTTTCAGCCCCTCTTATGCCACCAAATTAGAAAAATTAGACATGGAGCAAGAGGAAGAATATGGTCTTGATGGGGGAGAGTCCTTTCTCTCTAGTCAAGAAACTTCTCATGAAGTTGATTTGCATGGTCTTAGTTGGTTAGAGGAGCTTCATTTCTATTGTACAAAGGATCTTCAGGCTGATGTGTCAATTGAAAGTTTGTTGGGAGAGGCTATCTCATTGTTTGAACATTTTCCTTCATTGAAGAAGAAAATCATGATTTGGAATGTACCTCCTTGGCTAATAATGTGGATTTTGAGCTTAGACCAGCTATTCCTAAGAGCCTTTCAAAAGCTGATAGCTTTGATGAGTTATTAGCTACCCTAATGGAAGAGGATGGTCCATTGACCACGAAGGAGGAATCAACATTGTAGGTTATCATGCAAGGTGAAGGTGATGTTATTTCTAATCACTCAAATTGTCTTCTCTCTAGTCCAAAGCTTTCAAGGGGATGTCCTATTAGAAAACTAGCTTGCTTGGAAGCCAACAAGAAAGAGCAGCCCCATGGCAACACTGATCTAAAACATCAAAGAAGGTATCAAGTTAAGCACAACCAATCCACTTGTTCACTTGATCACCATTGGTTCCCCAATTAAGATAGTTTCACTAACTCATTTGACTACAAAATCCAAAGAAATATGTATAATTCGATGTATTGTCAGCTGTTTGTGATATTTGATGTGTAAGTTTCATTTTATTTAAATTTATCCCCGACGTTCGTCAAAATTTTGATGAACCGTTTCATCAAAATTTTGGCAAACATGGAAAATCAGAAAAAAATCAAATTATGGCCAACATAAATAAAAGTGATTTCGCCTATTTATTGTGACAATGTTTTGCTATACTTGCGAATTTGCTCTACTTGCGAATTTGTTCTACTTGCGACAGTTTGTGGAGAACTGAGGATTATTTTCTTGGGAAAAATTAGAAAGAATTCAAGAAGATATTGCCAAGTTGAGGATAGTCATTGTCTTTTTCCAAAAATTATTTGTGAAGTTAGATTTGTACTTCCAGGTTTGAAAATCATATTTTAAAGCAACATCTCATCAGATTTCATTTTTAGACTTGTACATTTTGAGAATTTCATTTCCAAATTTTGTTGTGCAAGTTCAATATTTTGATTTTAGGAGTCTAACGATTGGAAATCATAGTAAAATCACAATTTAATAAGTTCTAGAATTAGCATTTTAAAGTTTTTTTTGGGTTCATTAACTTCAGATTATCTTCTCTTTTGCAGGGTTGGTTGCATGCCAAATTTTTTTGGTGCAAAATATCAAAATTATTAGATTTTGTTACCTGTCTATGATTAAAAATTATTAGAGTTTGAGTTTGATACTTTTTTAAGATCTAAATATTCAAGTTTGGTAAAGAAAAATCATGTCAGATAATATTGGTGCAGAATAAAATGAATAGACAATTGCTAGAATGTGGGCTAGATTGAAAAGAAAGGGTGATGGGGAATGTTATTTTCCTTGCAATAATTGCAAGGGCTTAAAGACGAGAAGACTTTTAATCACAACAACTGAGAAACATTATAGGCAGCATGGTCACATTGAAGGGGGGCATGATTATCATTCATTGGTAAGTTGTTCATTATATATATTTATATGGATTGAATTTGTAAATGTTTATATCATTTTAACATTTCTATATATATATAAAATCACTTGATCATGATCATGGTTTATTTGTTTCGATCATTATTATAAAGGTGGGGTGCCCTAGGGCACAAGATATGGATTATCACACCCTGGAGAATGTGGTTTTGTAAGCAGAGGAACATAGAGCTGTGAATATCGAAGATGAAGTTAATGATCCTATGGAAGAAGATGATCATGCACCAGAAAACACAGTTGAAGATGATGGTACAAATACATTGATCTATGACACATTTAGTGGCGCAACTAATCATGATGATCGAAATGACTTTGATGATGTTCATGATTTACCTGTACTTGAGAAGGCACCTGAGCCCCTTTGTGAAGGCTCTAAAACAAATCTTCTCTTTGTTGTATTGTTGTTGGTGAACTTGAAGGTTATGAATGGTTTATCCAATATAGCAATGTCACGGATGTTAAGGTAGGTCTTATATGTCATCTTTTTGCATCTATTTCAGCTGTTGTTAGTTCATCATTAGTAAATAAAGTATGAAATATGTACCATTAATATTCTTTATATTAACAAATTATTTTTTGTTGTAGATTTATTGGTAAATTTTTGTTACCACCATCAAATATTTTACCTCACTCATACCGATATTTATCTGCCATTATGAAAGTTATTGGAATGGAGTATCAAGCAATAGATGCATGTCCCAATGATCATATTATATATCATAAACAACATGAATTTGCAATAGAATGCCTAGAATGTCATATCAATAGATATCGAATAGATCAACTAACAAAAAAGGTGTCTCACAAATTTCTTCGTTACATTCCCATTATTCCATGTATGCAACGATTATTTAGGTGTGAAAGATTAGCACAATTTATGGATTACCATGCATAGAATAGAAGTGGACATGACATTCTTTGAATGCCTGTGAATGGTTCTGCATTTAAGGACATGGAGGAAAAATGGCCACACTTTAAAGAAGAACCTCATAATCTCAGGCTTTCATGGTAGCGGATGGTGTCAATCCATTTGGAGAGTTGAGATCTATTTACTCGATGTGGCCTATTTTTGTTATCAACAATAGCATTCCTCCATGGATGTCAATAAAGAGGGAGCACATAATGTTGGCAATGATTGTTCCAAGTATTTGTTTACATCAATTTTCTTTAACATAGTAGCATCTCATTTGTCTTATTTGTTGCATAATGACTTCTATTTTTTTCATTTAATAGTCATGTAGATTAATTTATATATATTGCAGTAAAATGGTTATAATAATGATGTAATGTTTATGTTCATTCAATTAGGTAAGTACCAAGTTAAAGATATGAATGTATATATTGAGCCTCTTAAAAGTTATGGAATGGCATCACTATGTATGACGTCTCTAGACCAATAGGACAAAGACAATTTCAATTCCATGCAATGTTTGTATGGACAATTCATGATGCCCCAAGGCTAACACATTTTTGTGGTATGTTATAACATTCGACTGCACTTTAACGATATTTAATTTTATGAAGTAGATATCATGCATGTTTTTTAAATAATCTATTCATTATATATAATTATAATAATTGACATATTTAATCCAATTATATATGATCTTGCAGGTCTTCAAACAAAGGTAAAATTTGCATGTCCAATTTGTGGTCCAAAGATGAAATCTCGTCGTTCAACAAGTTAAGAAAAGCAGGTGTTTGATGAATATAGGCACTTCCTCCACAGAAATCATAAGTATCGAGCTACCGAAAAACATCTTTTCAATGGGAAAGAAGAGACTACATCAAAACCATGAAGAATGACACCTCGCCTATGGAAGTTGGAATATAATAGAATTAATCATCAAGGTTATACATCAGATCAAATTTTTTATCTATCATATATGATATGTTTGGAATTTATATTTTTATATTGTGTTTTGTTTGCTCATGTTGTAATTGACAATGATTATTGTTGTTAATTTGTTTAATTTATATGCTTCATGAAGGTCGTCAAGGCATTAATGGTCAGCTTCCACAAGGAATGAAAAGTTATCCCAAAAAATTTAGTAGGTTGCCCTACTATGAACAGCTACAAATTGTGCATTTGTTGGATACAATGCATATTGGAAAGAATATAACAGAAACGTTATGGAAAATATTGGATGGAAGGCATGACAAAGAAAAAATTGTCAAAATTTGTAGTGACATTCAGGAAGCCAATCATGCAATGAAAAATGTCATTCAATTAAATAGCGATGGAGACCAAATTAATATAAGTTCCCTCCCTTGGTTATTAACGGGGCAGCAAAGCAATGCAATAAAAGAAGTCATACAAAATTTGATTTCCCACAGGATTTGTTGCGAACATAAACAATATCATAACAAAGAAAGGTGAATTTGAGTCAAGGATGAAAACGTATGGTTGAAATACCTTCATTAAGATAATTATTCTGGTATATTATATGTATATATGTGTACTGCATATATTTTTCAGTGTATTATGTTTACTACTTTTGGAAAAATAATGAAAAGATCATTTTATAATTGTTGTAGTACATTCTACCTATATCTCTCCCAGACAACTTCAACAAAAATGTCAAGCAAGTTATATATGATCTTGGAAAATACATGAGGTAAGTAGCGATATTTTTCAATTCCTTGTATAGATCTTATAATTTCCATTTGTTTTACTTGTTATGTAATATATTGTATATTGTTGTTAAATCTCGTTAATATATTTGCACCTTGAATCACTTGTAGATGGCTATCATCTAAAGAAATCCATAAAGAAGATCTAAATTATTGGAAGGGAAAAATTCCTCGTCTAATGTGTGAAATGCAAAAGTGTCTACCTTCGACATTTTTCAATGCAGAAGAACACTACCTCATACACCAAGTTGAGGAGATTAAATTGTGTGGACCTGTACACACAAGGTCAATGTGGATGATTGAGAAGCACTTGAAATTTTTAAAGGCTTTGGTTAGACAAAGAGAACATCCTAAGGGTTTTATGGTGGAGGGATATATGGTATACCAAACTATGGTGTACATTATTGAATATCTTTCTAAGTTTGCAACAAAGATCCATGTAGATCGCATTTGGGATTCCAACTCCATTAACAAATTCGAAGGGAAGTACCTGATGGGGAAAGGTAGATTGAGGAAAGTGAGAGGTAATTATAATACATTTAACATTTGGTTTTTATGTATATTGTACTTATTTAATTATTAATCTTCAATATACATCAATTATAAATTAAGGTCGTATACCATGGTAATTAACTAATTGATGTAGACCTGGGAGGCTCAACTCAACCAACCTATCAAACCTTCCTTTAAGAGGATTCCAACAAGTTTATAATGACCACTTTAAACAATCCAAACAACTCTCAATGCCTGACAAACAACAAAAGTCAAATTTCACACTTTGACTCCTTGAATCCTTGTAGTAGTGCAAACCTAGTTTTTCCCAATAACTCAAAAATTTCCCAAAACACTAGACAAACCCTTGATGGTTTTAGACACCCATTTTGGCATTATTAAACATACTTCAAGGGAAAGTACAAGTCCTTTTGACCAAATCACCCTTTCTAGGTTGTGCTGATTAGGCCTATTTTACAAAGCAACTAGTCTTTAAACTTGTCATATGCCCATGAAATCTTGGGGCAGCAATTTTTATGAATCCAAATCCACAAAAATATTCCACTTGTATGACCAGATTCTTTCCAAACCTAAAAAACCCTTGTTTTAGGCCAAAATCATGAGGGTTTATTCAATCTCGTACTTCCACGACCTCCCAGACCTCAAAAACAACTCAAACACAACCCATTAGGTCTGCACATGGGTAAAAATTCATAAAATCAGATCTCCCATACATATTTTGTTGAAACCTAGGCTTGAACCTCTTATTTCACATGTTTTTCCTCACAAAACTCTTGAAGACAGCAGCTATACCTTCTTTATTTCTCGTCCTATGAGGGTTTACAATTATCACTTTATGCCTTTTAAATGCCTTTACACCTCAACTACCGAACAACCACCTCTAAAACTAAATTTTTAATCTTTTATGATCACATGAAACATAAAACACACTAATTTCAAGGTTGTTAACATCACTATTGAAATGTTTTAATTTTTTGAATTTGTTAACGTCATTTGTGAATTTCAATTTTTTTTATATAGTTGGTCGAGAGTGGGATGCACTACATTTTTACATCGCAAACACTCTTGATTGGATGATAGTATGGATTGAACGATGTCAACAATTTGGTCATGCATTAACATGGGAAGGTGTGGATTCATTAGTTAAAGAAGCTCACCGTAATGGAGATTCCAATGTTACACAAAGGGAAATTGATTTAGCATATGGTTTAAGAGATAAACATGTACATATAAATATATTAATCACCCATATTATTTAATTATTTTCAATTATATTGATGTATATATATGTTGAGATTTTTTTCTTTGCATTCATTTGGCCAAGAATAAATATGTTTATCAACTGGTGATATTGCAATAATTTTTTCATGTTTGACATATTGCAAGTGAAACACCACAAGGTTATGTGGGGCAATGGTCATAAATTTTGAATCAAAAAGTTGGATGACACGAAAAAAACTTGTGATTCTAGGATAACTGCAGTGTTTCAGGTGACTAATGTTTCATCTAGAAGGGACATACATCCAGAAGTCTCAAAAAATTGATACTATGGAATTTTGGATGATATAGTTGAGTGTGACTTTAAGTCCTTCAAATTAGTTTTGTTTATCGTCCTATGGTATAGGCTACGATTGAATGAAAATGATCCCAAGAGAACTGTTATTGAACATGATAATGGATTTACCATGGTTAATACAACGTCGATCAAGAAAGTTGGAAATGAGCCCTATGTTCTTCCAAGCCAATGTGAGTAGGTATTTTACTCAGAGGTTCCAGGTAAACCAGGTTGTTCATTTTTTTTTTAGACATGATCCAAGAGGAAGGCCGGTAAAGTATAATGTGGTGGAAGAAGAAGATACCGAAGAACTAGAAGATGATGTACATGATGATCAGGATCAACAATTAGTTGATGGTGTGCCTGACGAAGATGTCGAAGAGGAGGAACTAGATAATGATGATGTAGGAGTTAATGTTCATGAAGATAATATCCATGTGGATGATGACATTATCGAAACTAATATCAATGACGATGATGATGATATGACCAATCCTTACAATGTCGAATCTGGATCAGATGATATAGACAAAGAGTTGGATGAAGAAGAAGATCAATTTCATTGAAATGTATGAGTTATGTGATTGTATTATCTATGTACTTTTTAATTTTTAATGTATGAGTTATGTACATAATTAATTCATGATGTTTTTAATTTTTATGCCATTACATAGTTAATTCATGATGTACTTTTTAATGTTTAATTTTAATTCATGATGTTACAACTATTGTAGTTCTCCTATAAATTTCCATATGATCATAATGAATTGTGTTTTGGGAAATTTCATGAAAGATGACACGTTGATCGTAGTAGTGAAATAATTGCAAAGTCATTTAGATTTTTTAGACCAATCACCCTTCGCAATGTCATTTTTAGGATCATCTCCAATTTGATTACTAGGACACATAAGGTTGGATTTGATTGGCTTATCTTGGAGGAACATTGTGGCTTTGTGTGATGTGAGAAAATTTTGGATGGGGTACTTGCTATTGCTAAGGTGGATCACTCCTTTCTGCGAAGGCCATACACTTATGATTGGGTCAAGTGTTCTTTTCTTTAGAAAATTCCTATTTCCTTTTTGATAGGTTATGATTTGATTAGATGGGTTATGAAGCACTTATTTCAAGTAATTTATTTCTATTTTAATTTGTAATTTATTAAATTCAAACACATCCAAAATTATGTCCCTTGTTTAATTAATTATTACGGTATTTAATTATTAACTCAAATGACACCTCCAATTTAACTATATATATCTAATTGAATATATCTAAAGTGTTGAACATTTTTAGATCAAATTTAGTAATTAACTCAAACAACTTTTCCAATTTAACTAACATATTTTAAGATATTAAACAAATATGATTTATGAAAGAAGTATATTGGTGTGAAATTAAATATGATTTGTATTCCAATGTAAAAACTACAAAGAATGGAAACAATTCTTTCAACACATAAACTATTATGTAGTAGTCAATTAAAATGAAAAAGCTTACTCTATATTAGTTAGGAGACACAATTAATAAAATGATCTAAATAGTCTAATAATTTCAAAAACACAAAAAATATTAGGTAGATAATCAAACATCTTTCATTTCTACAGTGACTCATTTATCCTAGAGAAACTAAGTATATAGTATACAAAGAAAACGAACAAACCCACAACTACCCCTATTTTGAAGGAGTTTAGTTTTCTCCCCTTCTTGATCTCCATAATATTGTCTAATTATTTTAAAGAGACCAAGGGTCATAACACAACTTTATTCAACCCACTAAATATCTTGGTTAATGAAACTTGACAAAAGCAACAAAACAATTGCTAAATTTGGAATTTCATGTAGAATGAAGAGTGGTGACAATAATCTACTTATAGTTTAATAAAACACTATTTTTAGAAGGCTTGACATTAGAGAGATAGAGAAGAGGGGGAGAGAGGGGCAGATAGGTTGAAGAGGAGGAGAGAGAAGAGATGAAGATAGATAGGACGTAGAAAAGGGAGAGAAAGAAGAGGGGGAGACTAGGGAAAGTGATATGTAGAAAGGGAGAGAGAGAAGAAGATAGGGGAGAGAGGGAGAGATAGCTCAATATATATAGGAGAGGGAGAAACATATAAAG
>VDFB02000013.1:209721045-209749099 GCA_007258455.2 Sequoia sempervirens | reverse complement strand
GAGAGAGGGAGAGATAGCTCAATAGATAGAGGGGAGAAGAGGGAGTGACATAGATAGTGGGAGATATATAGAGATAGAGAACAACAGGGAGTGATATATCAGTCACCCTCCCTATATCTTTGTCTATTCATCCTTATCTCTTTATACCAGGTAAAAGCCTATATATACTATTATATAATAATAAATATAATTATATTATATTATATAATTTAATCTAATATTACTATTATATTAAATATATATTATATTAATTATAATTTTCATTATATAAAAATATACTTACTATTAATTATTAATTATAATAATTTTATATGTATTTAATAATTTTGTTAAAGAATATAATATATAATTATATAATTTATTATGTAAATATAGCTAATATATACTCTAATTTATTATGTAAATATAGCTAATTTATTATTAAAACCTAGCTAAATGGTGCCAAAAATTTCATTTTAATTAACATACTCTAATTAAAACCTAGCTCGTCAAATTGGAGAAGCGAAAGGTCAATACCAGCGTCGAGGAAGAGAGGAAGAGTTTAGAGGAGTGAGAGATAGGTCCATACCAGTGTCAAGGAAGAGATTGGAGTTGTTTTGAGGTCATACCAATTCCAACGAAGAGTTTGGTGGAGTGAAAACAAGGTGAATACCAGCGTCGAGGAAGAGTTTGGAGGAGTGAAAACAAGGTCAATACCAGTGCCAAGGACAAGGTTGAGGGCACTCAGGGAAAATCCATGACCAAGGGACAATGAGTACTGTAAGTTTGGCACCCCCATTCTCTTTAACCTATGTTTTTCATGCCTAGTTTCCAATTTAGATGCAATCTTTATGCATGCATAATAGGGATAATAGGAGCTTCATGCCTCAAACAAAGGTTTCAAATTCACCTAAAACACATATCCATACAAAAAAATCCTGACAAAAATACATGATTGGCCAAAGGAATAGTGTCATAGAATATTAAGCCAAATTTCAAAACCAATCTGCAATCCATGATTCCAGCATTGATATATTTTTTAAATCACCCCAACAAGAAAAAAACTTGCATGACACCCACTGATTGTGAAATGCCTTGTTTAATCCCAATCCAAAATAAGAAGAGAACAAGTTATTTGTATAATTTTTATGGTAACTATAGGCAATGAATCAAACAATTGAATAGTAACAATTAACAAGAAATCTTTGTGTGCTCCAAAATATCTAATTATGTAAAACCTTGTTCAAATCTAATTTCAAAAACCAAACTCAAAGTTAAAATGTATCTTTCTAAACTAGGTTTAAAGGTTTGCGTCGTAAGTTTGTAACATCCATAAGATCTATTTTAGTCAGGTTCGCAACTAAAATCTTAAGATTGTAGTGCAAGCCTACTCCACACAGCAATTTGGGTTGTCCATAGCTTCAGTTTCATCCATGCCACTCACAACCTCAAAAAAACTGAGTCAATTTCATTTTGTTCATTTATCAAGGTTTACACTTCCAAAGATATGATATAAGGGATGAGGATGGGATCATGTCTCAAATGATTTTGGTGGAATAAGTACCTCTTAGTATTTAGCTTTCAATGAAAAAGATATCAACATAGACTCGTGTTCCCATATTCAATAATAAAGCGAGCTCTAGAATGATACAAAATCCTCTATTAAAAAAAGGATGACAATAGCTAATCAATATCAATTTCCAGAGGAACCAAATGGCACATATTCTGAATTACAACAATAAATCCCAAAAAAAATCATTTCTCAAACCCGCAAACCCTTACACAGGAAAAACAGGGCAGTCCCTGTATTTGATTGTTTTCTCCCACAAAATAGTGATTTAGCACTTCAAAACAAATGCAAATGAAAGGGAACACATATATTTATCTACACCAATGATCTCAGAGCATTTCAAGCTTGTATGGATCCATACAACATAAAAGAACTTTAGAAAAATAGTAAAAACATAGAAAATTGCTTCAAGAACGTGGTATTTGATATGAAATTTTGGTATCAACTCCTCGAACAGCCTTTCTCGGGCCTTGGAAGGATTTTTAAATCATCTCAGACCCCAACTACCTTCAACCATGATGCAAGGTGAGCAGGGGAAGCTTCTTTAGATGATCAACTAGATGATCAAACCACCAACTTAGCACAACTCTCTCAAATACTCTTTAAGTGGACCTTCCCAATCCATTATTCCTTCAAGGAAAAGACCCCCCCAACTAGGGTTGGTGTACTCAAACAATCAAGAGGGCTTGTATCCACTTGGATCATCTCAAATAGGACTAAACCAAACCATGAAACTCATTTTTTCACTTAGGAAACTCCATTTTGTAATTGCTCTAACCACTAGGCCTCTTTACCACCAACTTAGCACAACTCTCTCAAATACTCTTTAAGTGGACCTTTCCAATCCACTATTCCTTCAAGGAAAAGACCCCCCCAACTAGGATTGTTGTACTCAAACAATCAAGAGGGCTTGTATCCACTTGGATCATGTCAAATAGGACTAAACCAAACCATGGCACTCAAGCTTTCACTTAGGAAACTTCATTTTCTCATCGTTCTAACCACTAGACCTCTTTACCACCAACTTAGCACAGCTCTCTCAAATACTCTTTAAGTGGACCTTTCCAATCCACTATTCCTTCAAGGAAAAGACCCCCCCAACTAGGGTTCTTGTACTCAAACAATCAAGAGGGCTTGTATCCACTTGGATCATGTCAAATAGTAATAAACCAAACCATGACACTCAAGTTTTCACTTAGGAAACTACATTTTCTCATCGCTCTAACCACTAGGCCTCTTTACTTTTAAAAGGCTTATAGCCCTACCCGGTAGGACAGTAAAAATAAAATCCACATATAAGCTTCTATCAGGCCCAGATCACTGAATTAGACAAGTCATATATGCCCCTACAAAGTCTCAAAACCTTCTTTCTTGACAGTGGACAGTAAAAGAGAAATGGACCAAAATAGTGCTACTCCAAGAGGCCTAATTGGCAAGCTACAACAGGACAATTGACTATCTAGGCTCTCCCCTTCACCCCAAAGCCTTGAAACAGGTTCTTATAGGCTATTTACACCCATTTCTATCACTCATAAGTTCCTTCACAATTAAAATCACCCTAAACAAGCAAAACTCAACTTTTTGCTTCATAATCTAGGCCTGTCACATGAGGATGCTAGGCCTAGAACATTGCAAAAATTCCTCCACACAGCATGCCATTCTCTAGAACCCTAAAAATATGAAAATATACACAAATATCTTCCATCCCACCAAGAATTAGCATTATTACAAGATGGAGATGGAAGAAAGAGCCATTCTTCAATCAAAACCCTAGTTTTGAGGATTTTTAGACCAGTTCTTGCTAAAATGGTGATATCTTCTTTTATACTCAATGAAAACTTGTCAAATCACCTCCAAAAGAAAGCCAAGTCTTCCCTCTATCCAACCATAATAGTAATTTACCCGTACAATACGTACAGAGGCCATACCACACAATAGAACAGGAAATTTACACATAGATTTTCTAGAAAACAGCAAGCTTTTGCAATGGAACTTCAAAATGATTCATCAACCCACATGCCTCGACCAAGAGAGGCTTATTTATATCTTAAACCAACCTTCCCGATGTCCCACAAATGAAATTTGAATTGGTTGTACATTGGGAACTAACAAAACATCATTTAGACACCTAATTGCCTTGTTAAGGCAAGTTAATACAACCTCCACAAGCCCGAATACAAAGATCCTTCAAGAGGTGTCAAAAGGCATAAAAACCATTTCAAAACACCAAGGAAACTCCCCTCAAGCACCTGGTTGCATCATGGCATTTTAATTCTTTAATTTTCCAAGGTGCACTAAGCTTACAAAGTGAGGATGGAGACCTTGTGATTACATTAAAACTTATCACCAAGACTCAAAACCTACTACAAGCCTTTGAAGAATCAAAATGTTGTTGTTTCAAATGATTATGAGCACTAACTTTCACTATTTGAAGATGTTGAAACCTTGTCATAGAGAACTAGAAAATTGATGCAACCACTCATCCTACCTTAAAACATACCAAAAGTCTCCAAGCAATTAGACATAGGAAGATTTAAGATGACTTAAACATTTTTTATTGCCAAAGCATAAAATTATGATGACTTAACTAGTCCTAGTACACACTTCCTCCCCGTTAACCACTTAGACATATGGATTTTATCAATGGACAGCTGAACCACCTCACACGTGCACCTTAATTATGTCTATTAGTGTTCTAATTCATCTTTTTCAAGACAACTTAAACCAAAATATTATGTATGGTGAAACCATTCTTCTGCACAATAAATTTGAGGCCTTAGTTGTGTAACTGGTGGACCATAGTCACATTTAACACTTGTTACAAAGTTTAAAGTCATTAATTGCAAGGGACAGTCTCCTTCATACATTGATTTGATTTGTGATGGACACATTTGGACGGTAGTAACAATAACTTGCAATCTATCAAGACTTGATTACCTTATAACCAGTCAAATTATAGAGATGAAATGATAGATTAATCATAATGTCACCTTGGGATCGCATCACCATGAAAGAACTTCATCCAACATCCTTATGAGTGCAGGTACCACCAAATAGGTATTTTTCATATCTGTCTTCCTTGAGCGAGGGAAATTCAAGAAGAGAAGAGGAAAGCGAGACATGTAGTAAGTCTAAAAGATGGAGATCAACTAGAGGTCAAAAGATTAGAAGAAAATTTCATAAACACATGGAATTTTTTCTTGTTGAAGGGGGGTCATGTTCTTATGATGATGAGAGCATAGGCGACATCGAGGTGCCCTTGAGGTACAAACATCTAGGGAAACAATGGGTACCCAAGGAACTTCCTCCAATAAACATTGATTTTTGTGTCAACGAGAGGACATATCGCATAGCACAATCATCATTACATGGTTTGGGCCTATTTTGCTTGGATGGCATAAAGGTCTGTTACGACAAAGTTATTGAATTGATGGAGTATTTCAGACCCTATTATAGTTACAAAGATTGGATGTAGCTGGTTCAATATACACAAAGTATGTGTAGGTATGCATTGTCAGCAAATTATATATAAATAAAAGATCAGGATCAAAATAAAGGAGCAGAAGGCCAAAAGTATCAAGGAATATTGCAGGTTTTATAAATAGTACACAACCTGGGTCAACAAATAAGCAACCCAATTGCATATTTGAGGCGCGCGAGGGAAACCGTGTATTCGTATGTGCGATAAAATCAATAACTGCAGGGGAAGAGTTGCTAATCAATTACAATTTAAATCGCTTAGATACAAACATAGTTACTATAGGGCTGGTACGTACTATATACCATTTTACCTAACCTCCAATTAATGACTCCAATATACCATTTTATTATTATGTTTTTTTTTGTAAGTCTATTGGTTTCATTTTAGTAATGTTTTTTTATATTTATTTTTTGTCACAACAGGACATTGATCGTACGGGGAAGGCTTCGGCCCAAACCATAGATCATGATGCATCTTCAGGCACTTCTACCCAACAGTTTTACCTCATTGTAATTGTACAAATTAGATACGTGCAAAATGTTTTATTATTATTTTTTTTCTTAAGTTTATTGGGTTAATTTCAATAATGTTTTAAATATTCTTGTTGCAGACAACTGATCAAGGAAAGGAACCAACAGTAGAGGAGAGCATCCATAGGGTCGAGGTGCAGTCACTTTTATTGGATGATCACATCGCATATTCAACAAACCCTCTCGATATGATAAGGAAGACACAAAAAAAATGCAATGAAGAAATCCTTCAATTGTTATTCATAGTGCCTCAAACAGATGAGATAAGAGAGAGGGTTAAAATATTGACTGAGAGAGTACAAAATTTACAAGTTGTCATGAGGTCTTTAATTATAACATAAGTTCAATCATGGTTTTATAATTTGTAATATTTTATGTCATGAACTAAATATGTGTTGTTTTTATAGGATTTTTTGCGTCTTCATGATGTTGTTTCCCATGATCAAGGTACTACAAGTGCTGCCCACGGAGTAGGGGTTGGTACAAGTTTCCATTCTGATTTTCCTGTACATACATCACATGATCATCTGACCCCATCATCCATGCCTATATTGTCGACTGAAATGTCGGCAACACATAGCATGCACGCATCGGGCAGTACTAGTGATGCAGAGGCCACTAGTACTGGTGATGTTTTAGCAGTATTTCCTTGATCTTCCCGTATTACTAGAACGGGAACATTTCCGGTCACATTTGTGGTGACTGAGGATTTTGTTCCCATAAAGTTAGAGAAGGTCCCAGGTAATTTAAAAAAATTTAATTATTATTATATATAATCTAATTGAAATTTACTTATTGATCACTCTTTTTAGACTAATGATCCCATGATCATTTTGTAGGAAATGATGTTTTTTTTAAGCGTCTAGGTGATATAACATTGGAGCTCTTCGGGCCCACCATACGTACATGGTGGAATGCCCAAAATCAAGATTTAAAGGATGAGCTCATTAACCATTTAGTTGTGTTGTCCGGTGATAAAAAAATTCAACTGAACAAAGGTCCTTAAGAAAGTTGGTACATATCTAAAGTATGTGAGGGACCAATAGAAGAACAAAAAGTATGAGCATCCCCCCATGATTCTGGAGAGGGAGTGGAAAGACCTGGTGTCAGATGGAAAGGAGAAGGCTGAAAAGGAAAAAGGAAAAACACCACCAGGCCAAGGAAGGTATGTGATACTATCAACAATGTAATTATATACTAATTACTCTTTCTTTTTACATAATCTAATGTATTTCAAACTTTTCATAGGCTGCTCAACACATCGAAGGCAACAAAGGAAAGACTAGAAAAACACAGGGAGCACAAACTTGGCTCTAGTGGTTATATGAAATTAGCCGCAAGAATTGTAAGTATCAATAAATGAAATATTGCATCCAAATAATAAATTGCAAACAATTTTGGTTTTATCACACCATCGAAGCAAAATTCATGAGCTTATGCAAAAATGCAAGGCTCTAAATTCAACAAAGCGCCCACAGAAGAGGAAATGAAGATTTACTTCCAGCATGGCTATGAAGTTGTGGATGAATGCCTAAGAGTCTTGACTAGGAAAACACAATCTTCCACTGCATCTGACACGCAGGTAAATAAACTCAATAAAGTTTATTTAAAATTGAATACTTGTGCAATCCATTCAATATTAATTTCCACCATAAAGTAATTATGTACCTATTTGTTTTAAACAGACAAACAATGATAATACTACACCTGACATTGAAATGCAGCCTAGTGAGGGTGGAGCACAACCTATAGATGAAGGTCATGGTGTGCATCCCAGCACCAGATGTATTCATGTGCTATACAAAACGCAGTATGGATTAATACAATTAAACATCTTTAATTGTAATTGGTGTATTAATTAATGTAACCTTTCGTGTTTCAACTTTAGAGCATGTAGAGCGTGATCAACATGTTGAGCATGATCAGGCTAGAGAAGATTAGGAACATGATGTGGCCCCATCAGGTAAAGAGGACCACTCTAATGTTCTTTTAAACATATTTAATTGCAATTGGTGTATTCATTAATGTAACCTTTCGTGTTTCAACTCTAGATCAGGATTTAGAGGGTGTTCAACATGTTGAGCATGAGGCTATACGACAAGATCAAGAACATGATGTGGCCCCATCAGGTAAAGAGCACCACTTTAATGTTCTTTTAATTAATAAAATACTTGTAACAATAATAACAAAACATATCAATTTAACATTTCTTTGTTATTGCAGCAGACCCCCCCTTGAAGCGGCCTCCATGTCATGATTAGTACATGACTAGGCGTACATTAATATCACGAGCAAAGGGTAGAAAAACTGAAGGGGGGACAGATGATTTAGAAAATGATACTCCACTTCAACTTTTTTTAGCTTCAAAATTAAAGAAACAAAAAAGTGATTGTAATCATATTATGACAACCATATTTTTATAATATGTAAAAACTGAATGAATGAATGTTATATGTTAATGAATGAATGTTATATGTTATTAATGGATGAATGAATGAATGTGAATATGTTAATGAATGAATGTTATATGTTATTAATGGATGAATGAATGATTAATGTTATATGATCGGGTATGTGGAATTGAGAGTGATGTGAGGGGGGGAGGGGAGGGGCCAAATGAGCTTCCACCATCACGTGGTTGGCCCTATTAAGTAGAGAATATTAAACTATTATCAAAACAAAGAGAAGCTCAATCCAACTACATCCAAGTATCTTTTTAATTCCTATATCTTTCATCAATCTCTTTACTATTTGAACCTTGTACAAATGTTTTGCATGAAGAACCCATTATTGTGAAATGTGCCTCCAGTTGAGTAAACTGAATCCATGCTCTACATCATAATTTCAAGTTGTTTCCAATCCAATGTTTTGAGTTTAGTTTGTTTGTATGGCTTTGTATGAATACTGCATTGTGTTGTGTGTGTATTTGGTTTCAAAGCTCTGTTCCTTTTGTTTTTAGTGGTGACATAACTCTAAAATTTGACTTTTTATGTATAATAGGTTAGTGGAAAAATTGACAGCTCTGAAGGGTTTAGAGGCTCAATTGAGATAGATACACAGATATTTGGATCTTGTTGTTGATGGGAGGATTCCACTTAACCATTAAATTTTGTACCATCTGCAGGTATGCAAAAATTTCTCTACATACATCCATTCAACATACTATCTTCCTCTCAAATTTATGCATTCATGTGTCATTTGAGAGTGTAACTCCATAAAAGGTTTTGTCACAATTGAAGAATAATGCATTAGCTTATGTCCATCACGAAAATAACAAGAGTTATTATGGGGAAATTTGATAGGAAATGAGTAGATCCTAGAGTATGCTACAGGCCTTCATACTACAACCTTATTCATGATAGACGATTCTTGTTTTGTGACATGGAAAGAATACATTAAGTGATTGAAAGACCAAGGATAGTAAACTATGTAGGAATAAGTGATTGAGAGTGAGCAGGGAAAGCTTCTTTAGATGATCAACTAGATAATCAAACCACCAACTTAGCATAGCTCTCTCAAATACTCTTTAAATGGACCTTTCCAATCCACTATTCCTTCAAGGAAAAGACCCAACTCACCTAGGGTTCTTGTATTCTCACAACCAAGAGGGTTTGTAACCACTTAGATCATGTCAAATAAGACCAAACCAAAACTTAACACCCTAATTTTCACTTAGGAAACTCCATTTTCTCATCGCTCTAACCTTTAGGCCTCTTTACCCTTTTAACCCTTGTAGCTCTACCTGGTAGGACAGTTAGAATAAAATCCACATATAAGCCTATACCAAGCCCAAACCACTGAACTTAGACAAGTATTATATGCCCCTACAAGGCCTCAAAAACTTCCTTCATGAAAATCAATAGAAAAAGAGCAATGGACCAAAACAACGTTGCTCCAAGAGGCCTAATTGGTTGGCTACAATAGGACAATTGACTATCTTATGGATAGCCTTGTGTTGTGTGTACTTCTTCCTCCTATCTTTTCTTTTTTTCACTTCTAAATTAGTTGCAACAATCAACAAGCATTGATTCAAATGTTCTAGTTCCTCTTCTAATTCCATTTAACTGCCATCAATGGAAAACTAAGGTTCAACTAATACTAAAGAACAAGAGGTTATATAGAGTTACAATGGGGGTAGAAAAAAAACATACAGATGAAAGCGCTAAAGTTAAGTGGTTCAACAAGGGTAATCAAGCTTTTGGATTCTTATTTTATATTGAAGCAGCACAGGCCACCTTCCGAACTGAGTTCATAAATCGTATTGATGAGTATATTGTCTTCCAATCTTTGGATCGTGAACAAATAAGTAGCATTGTGAGATTACAGGTATGTAGATCATTTATTTTTTTGAAAAACTTATCATTTCTAAAGTACAATCAAAGGTAGAAAATTTGTCTAATTAGTTAATAAAGAATTTATTTGTGACTTATAATAACTGAAGATGTACATAAAATTGTATAAGATCCAAGTACTTTAGGGAATTCATAATAGGATATGTAGCAAGGGGGTAACTCAAGTGCTTAATACACACTCTTTCTGAGTTTTATGCATTTTTTGTAATCTACTTTATATGCTTCATAGAAATTAATTTTGGGATAGAAGCAATCAACTCCAATTCTTGTCATCCTCCATTTTTTTTAGTTGCAAATATTTGGTTGTAGTGATTTGGTCAACAAACCTTGTTTGCTCCTTTGTCTGAATGCCATGTTACTGTACATTAACTCCTGAATTATAACCATTAGGAAGCTTTATATCTCATCTGGGCATCTTTAGCTAGATCACAACATCAATTATGTATTTTTCCTAGTATATCTTTCGTTATATGATGAAGAGAGAAAACTCACTCTTTTTTTTTTGTACAATGTGAAAGAACCCAAAAGTTTTCTATCCCAAAATTCCATCCTCTTACAAAAAAGAGAATATATAGATTTTCAATATGTTATTGATTTATAATTGATTCTTGAGGTCATATATTAGGGAAGTCAGCATTCCAATGGCCACTAAATAAATAGATCTTCCATGTAATGCTTTCCCACTTCAATTCCTTCTCAACCTTCTCTATAAATGCATACAAAGTTTCAAAATCTTTAGGTTTATCAACAAATTTTAGAGGAAATTTCTTCCCTAATGCCTTCTCAAATACAACCACCATTATTATTATCATTTGTAACCCTTGTGTAGTAACTTTGAAACTTGGTAATTTTATCGTTATTTTCTTTTGAAGTACACACATGCAAAATAGTTGTTTATGCACACAAGAGATAACAAAAGTAACCACATGTCAATTGCATACAAATTGATGGGGAGAAGATAAACACCCAAAGTTATTGAAACGTCATTAGCATATCCTACAATCATTACATTCCAAGAGATGACATCTGTTTGAGCGATTCCATCAAATAGTTCATGTGCCTTATCTATACTTCCACATTTTGAATACATGTCTACTAGAGCATTTCCAACTATAATATTTGACAAAACTCCCCCTTCCATTATGTTATGATGGATGTCCATACCCTATTCCAAAGCTCCCCTTTTGGCATAGGAAGCGAGGATGCTCACAAAGGTTGTCAAATTTGGCTTTACACCAACCAATTACATTTGCTTTAAAATTTCTAAAGCCTTTTGAACAAATCTATTTTGTGCATATCCTACAATCATTGCAATCCATGAGATGACATTTATTTGAGGCATTCTATCAAACGGTTCATGTGCCTTGTCTATGCTTCAACATTTTGCATACATCTCTAATAGGGCAGTTGCAACTACAAATGATGAAAATCCTCTATCCTTTATGTTTTGATATATGTCCATACCCTATTACAAAGCTCCCCTTTTGGCACAGGCAAAGAGGATTTTGGAAAAGGTTGTCGAATTTGGATTTACACCAGCCAATTACATTTTTCTAAACTAGCATGTTTGCAAATGCAATACTTTAAAAAAAAAAAAAAATTGCACAGTTTCATCAAAATTTCGACGAACACGTCCAACAAAACTTCAAAAATGACCGATGAAATTGTTGTGCCTCCGATGAAATTTTTGATGTTATGACATGCCCCTTTTGTCGCTATTTCAACGATTTTCTGGTGGTGTTCTGACATTTTGGCTTATCTGTCCCACTTGTTTTCTAGCTAATGTTCATTGTTAGATCGACACATGGTTCATTAGAAATTTGATGAACACTCGGTCACCTTTACCATGGTGACTATTGATGAATTCATGTCATGAGTTCGACGTTTCAAGGTTTGTCGAGAAAGCGACGAAAAGGTTTAAACAAAAATTATTGCAATGGTTCATCGATTTTCCGACAATAGTTTGTCGAAACTTCAACAAACATTCGTTGAAAAATGGAGTTGAATACAGTATTGGTGGGTATGTGATTACATTTTCCTTCTCGGAAAGGTGTTGCAATATTTTTTTGGATTTTTGATCTTTCTCCATCTCTTTTGGTTGACTCATAAGAAAATGGAGCATTGCGGGTTGCAAAGAAGGGGTAGCTACTTTCTTGAACCAGTTAATGGTTTTGTTTAGGTAGTCCTTTCCTCAGTTAGTAGGTTAGTGTTTTCTACTAATAAGTGCCTTGCACATTTCTTTCAGTCCTATTTTATTTTCCCTAAGTGTTGTTGCACAGTTTGTTGGCCTTCAAGGCCTTGGTAGTTTGCTTTCAGTTTGTTTTGTTGTTGTTCAAAGTATTAACAACTAAGTTACAATGGTTTTATGAGTTTGAGGGGGGCATAATTTGACTCCATTCCCAATGGATTATTTAGGAAATTGGTCTAACATGCTTAGTAGACAAGCATTCAACATAAATCGCCAAAAATGTTACCTAATTTCACTTACAGCTCAATTAGGTAGAGCTAAGACAATTGAATGCATTAAAAAATGAAAGGTATACAAACAAATTTTTGCTATACTTAAACCATTGCACAAAGGAGCTTTCAAATGAAATTCAAATTCATTATGCAAATGTTCTTTACAACATAGAAAATTCACATATAAGTTTTCATAAAAATTTGTTGTTTTATTTACTATACAAGAAAGAATGTTTGAATATCCCACACAAGCCATGGAAATGATTGATTTAATATAGCATAAAGAAAAGCTATATATTTGAAGATATGAAATAAAGGAATACACATGAAAAGAGAATATTTCCATCATTGTCTGTGGTAGAGTCTTGTGTTGATCTTCTTTGTCTTCAACTCCTCCTTGTTCCTAATCTTTAGATGTACCTGCATCATGATGGAAAGTTTTAGTTAGAGCTTCAGATATAAACTCTGATCATATGTCCTACCAACAAAAATATAACCTTCATTTAGGATGCATTAAATCAGTTATCAATTGTCACATGTATCAAGAGAGCCTAAAAATCAAACATCACAGGAGCATTAAGCTTCATTGCTTTTTCTAACTTGTTTGTTCACTATGCAGGAACAGGTACATTGCTATTAAGGATCATCTTGTTTGACATCACAACATGTGGTGGAAAAAATGGGCTCCCACAAGGGTTGAGCCTAGCATGTTGCCCTCTAGATCTTGAGAGGGGTATGGATAAGTAAGAGACGTTCAACTTTTCAAATAAAAGCATATTCTATTTGAAGATTAATTTATAAGGAATCACAAGCACATTGCCCATTTAGGACTACCAAATCAAAAGGTGCAATGGGTCAGCCCTCCACTTTGAAGAAGCAATCATAAATGAGCAATTGGCATATGGTGAAGCATCATGATCTACAAAATAGAGTAAAAGTGCACCTTTTCTTATTAAGGAGTTATGTTTGCATACAAGTTTTTATGTTGTCATTGTTTAAGCTTCATGGAACAGTGTTGCCATCATGAGTATATATCTTTTATTGCTGTCATATATCATTGTTTCCTATTGTCTATATTATTTCGAGTGCATATATTGAAGGTACAATCACCAAGGATCAAAAGATAGTCAGCATTGTCATAGTAACAGAGGGATAGCAATGTCATGTTTTAACATGTTTCCTATTGATGGCACTGTCATCTAAAGTAGTGAACCTCAACTTCAAAGTCTTAAGGTAGTGCATTCTTTTTGAGTTCTAGGTACAGCCTATGCTGCTAACAATCTCAATGTTCGAGGGACAAATTTATTGCCATACGGACTCTTGAAAAGGTTATAGCTATGATAGACATTTTCAAGTGCATGACAGTGGTTTGCATAGAAATAATTACTACAAAATTATCAAGTTGAGCAGAAAATGCATGATAGAAAGCTCTATATAGATTTTTAGATATATGAATATGTGGAGGGGACGAGCGCAAAAAATGGAAAGAGAGTTTTTCTCTGCATTTCAAATAATAAACCCACAGCTAAGTCAAAAAGGAGGATTCAAGAAAGTGATGCCTCAAACTAGGGTTTTAAGGCCCATTTATAGAGGTAAATAAAATAAACCCTCAAGTACCTGCATCAAAACGTGTAAGGTCAAGCCAAGTAGATTAACTTTTCCATTTTTCCACAAAATGCACAAGTGAAGCCACAGCCTGTGGCGTTTTAAAAATCTTTAGGTTTTTTATATGAATAAAAGCATGGAAGAAATAAACGGGAATATGTGCAGAGAAAGTGTGCATTTTTTTGTATCTTTGCAAAAGTATATGAAAATACAAAGGAGCCAAGCATGAGAAACATTAAGAGTGAAGCCCTTACCATGCAGTCTCCAGCAGGAAAGCTCCTTGAGAGAATAATGGGGAGGCTCGAGAAAGTTCCATGATGGATAGACTATTGCTTCAAAAACTCTGTGAAAAAGCTCGATCTCATCAAACCCTAGCATGGTGGCGCAAAAGCAGAGTCGAAGACTTGGCAAAAAAATCAAAATGCAAAATGAAAGTAGGCTACAGGTGTTTTTTTCTAGGGTTTCCTTTTGCCCTAATTTTTGGTTGACCCTTTCATGGGTTTATGTTCATATTATTTTAAACTTTTTATGCCTTGTTAATACCCTTGTGGTGTTATGTAGCGCTTTTGCATATTTCATAGGCCTAGGCTTTATGTGCCTTAGTTATTTTTTCTAATTTTTGAAGAAAATCAAATACCCAAATTTCTTCGGATACTTTATACTTTGCAAAATATAGTCAAAACCATATATACCTTGTGTTTTTTGCAAAGTCATAAATCAAAGCCAAGGTCAGCCTTTTTTTCTATTTTGCAAAATTGAAAGATGGAGTCAACTATTAAAGTAATGTTTTATAAATTGCTTTAATAGATGTCAAGTAAATGCAATAAATTTAAGCAAGTGCAAAATATGTAGAAGAAATTTTAGTTTACTTGCCTTTTTTGCTTGAGTCCCCATTATGCCAAATGGAAAGATGGATTCAACTGAAGTTTCTATTTTGGCTTTCTAGTCAGAACTGTTTTGGGTAGATCCACTTGGGAGGGAAGGTTTCCACCTATTTTTACTCATTTTTTATTAGTTTTGGGCCCTATTTTTCAGGTTTTTTCCCTTTGCTCATGAGAGACACTTTGGTTACTATTTTGGATTGCAGTTAACTGAAATTTGTGCTCCTTGGCTCTTAGAAAGTTTTTTGGTTTTTAAAAAGGAAAAAACAATTTTTTCGGAGTTCTTGCTTCTTCCTCTCTTGAGTATTGCAGAGAGTTTTGTAAGTTCTGTAACTTAGCTTTCATAGTATGATATAGAAGCTCCTTTTAGATCAATAAAAGCAACAGTGCATTCCTTTTTCATGGTTTTTGTCTCATTTTGCAGTGGATGATTTGATGTCTTATTGTGATTCTAAGTGTTGAATCCTTTTTCATGTCTCATTATTGCAAATATGTGTGCAGAAGTTTCATGTAATGCAAGTTGTATGTTGTGTTTAATTTCAAACCTTCATACAAATCACTTTTGTATTGCATGTTTCACATGAAATTGTGACAGTAAATATTTTGAGAGATAATTGTGAGTTGAATTAGTGAATAGATCCATAAATTTCTAGCGCATCACCTCCTTAGTCTTAGGATTTTATTTCAAGTATCCTTCTATCCCTTTTCTCAGAAAAGTTAGTAGTTTCAGGCGATTTACCAAGGGAACTAGCCCTCTCTAGAGATTCATTCTCGTTATAAGCCACCCATAGCTTGAGAATGTTTCCATGTTACACGATAGTTGAGTCCAACTCAACTAGGGTGCAATCCTTGTTGATAACAGGTCTTGGGACCTAAATCTAGGACACACAATTTCCAAGGTATTTAAAATAATGTTAGCATTTTTTTAATGTCGGTTTCCATTTCAAACAATGGGAATAATAAGGCTTAGGAATGCATAATTTAGGTAATTAGAAGGTTAATTAAGTCCAATCAATTAAGGGGATGTAAACATAGTGTGAAAATGTAAAGGAGTACATTTTCCAACACTACACCTTAATTATTTGATTAATAGGAGAATAAAATGAATTTAACTAAATAATTGGACATTATTTAATCAAAGAGGGGAATTAGGTGAATTACGACAAAAATGGTGTTAATAAGTGAAATCAAGATGCATGATATGCTTAGGACATTTCCAGGTGTCTACAATTAAATAGTTAGAGAAAACAAAAAAAATGAGTCAAAGAGGGTGAAGCCGTTTGGAAGAGTTTACTAGGTCCTTGTGCCAAATGGATGAGGAATGACAAATTCAAAGCCAATATAGGGAGTTATTGGAGAGTGTAAATTCTTTGAGGAGTCGAACTGATGAGTCAACCTAGTTAGAAGTTTGAAGGATCTTGAAGAGCCATGCACTAGAAAATGGTTCACAACTCACGTGTCACAAGTCATGAGTCATGAAAATTTTCCCTCCTTTTTCCATTTTACATGAATCAAAAGGCTACAAAAAAGTATATTCCAAGAAAGTGGCTCACTCCATATAAAAAAATTGACAAGAAAATTTGAAATGTTGGAGTGTTAACATGAACAAATAAAAGCATAAATGTGGTGTGGTAGGCTTGTTGAGGAATGATGCTTTCAACTATAGAAGCCAAAAAAAAAGTAAGAATCTAAAAGGAAAATCCTTAGGTCATTGATAGACCAAAGAATGTCGTTGAGTATGGCCTGGCCCATTATCTATAATGATTGATCGATTCCTTCATTTGAAAATGATATATGTCTTCTTTGACTGGAAAATAGTAGATAAATGTTATGTTGCCCTACAAATTATAGTCAATAGATAGGGAATATCGATTAAACTTGTAGGTCGTGCTAAGAAGGATTTGAGGTGCCGAATTGGAGAGGATTTTTACAAATCCCACACAGGCATATGGGGATATCTATAGGTCACTGAAGACAAAGAATAGTCTTTGCTCAAAAAACAAGGAGGCCACAAATGCCTATAATTCTTGTAATGATGGTGCAACTATGGAAAATTATCTACAAGCCACCAAGTGAAACTTGATGTTTACAAATGGTGGTTTCACTCAAAAAATACCAAACGATGACTCCAAATTTTTATGAACCGAGCCAAAAAAGGTTGTTGAACACACCTGTAAACAGGTCGAATAAGCAATAGTATATTTGAAAATAGACTAATATGCCTTCAAATAGCCAAATTTTCTACCCAATGGGTAGATTAGTAGAGGGAAGATTGGCCCTCTACTATTTTTTTTCAAATTTTCACCTTTTAGTACAATAGGCCAAAAATTTGCAAAAAATAAAAATTACCTAAAATTCATGAAACGAAAGGTATTTCTTTATTTTTCGAAACTTTTGGATGCAATGGCAATGACTGTTTGGCTCTATGATGCTTTTTTGATAGAGATGAAATCTTGAATTACTAAAAAATTGAGAAGGAACTTGCAATTCAACACTTTGATACCATGTTGGAGTAGCAAATAATGAATGCAATATTCAAACTACCATGAAATGAATCAAGCACAATGCAAAACTCAAATAACTATTATAGAATGTGTAGAATACAATGATCACTCCTTGTTTATATAAAACAAGGAGGTAGGAAGGTGAAATAGAAAGACTAAATAACCCTCCATGTGATGTGACACATGTAGAACACTTGTGACAAGTGTGAAGGCATGTGTCAAGTGTCTATGAGGTGAGACAACTAAACCACTAAGTGGACTTTTAACATAGTGTGAATAGAACTACTAGGTGTAGGAACTAGATGCATAAAGATATTTTTCACAATGTACATGTATAAAACTAAAAAAAAGCAATGAGGGAATTTTTTTTTTTTTAAATTATCTTATTTTTTAAAGATAGAATAAAATAAAACAATAAACATTCATATAATAATTACAATTTTGAATTTAATCTCTAATTTTTTTTAAGTCCAAGAAAGTTTCTACCTTGGGGGTAACTCCCTTTATATTAAATGCAAAAAAAAACCAATACAAATTCTCTATGAGGCATGGAGTTGATATAATCTTTATAAAATAGCCAACTATAGCATAAGGTGCAATAGGGATCTATTCCCTGATGTCATTTCCTATGGCCTCTCAATTTGTGGTGGGAGAAGGAGCATCTCATGGTGGCCAAGAAGAGAGCATAAGCTTACATATTATTTCTCTCAATCCCCTCCTTAAACAATGTGATTTCCTATTTCAAATCCTTTCTACCTCTAGTTGTTGTGATACTGATAACATCACTAATGAGTTCTCCATTTGAGTATTTTTTAAAGGTTAATATACTCTTGAAAACTTCTCCTTTGTACCTCTAGTTGTGAAATTTGTTTTCTAGAAACTTCCTCCATCTTTTTCTCCCCAACACCAAAACACAATTTGTTAGAGAAACCTCCAACAACATCTTATCATGAATGTGTGCCTCTTTCAAGTGGTTCTTTCCACTTATCTACCATATCTCTTTCTCCACCCTCACAAATTCAATATGGAAAACACTACACAATTGTGTTGAGATCTCCTCATGGTTGCAAGCACAAACACATCTAGGAACAATAATTTGATCTACCATCTCTTTTGCAAATGGAGGTCATCCCATTCCATTAATTTATATCTTACACTCAATCTTTGAGATACAATTATAGTCATAAAAAATGTATTCTACCCATTATTCCCCAAACCTAGGTGCTTGAGAGCTATCAATCAACCACGTCATAATCTTCTCATCTAGTTTTTGTGGATTTTTCTATACTAAAAATCTCTACCAAACTAGGCCAAGTATCAACATCCTTCAAAATTATTATTTCCCTTGCTTGATCTATACCATAATTGGACAAAAAATGTGTCACCTTGTTAGCTTCCTTATAAGTGTGTTTGATGGAGAAGTCCTCAATGGAATCTAAGTTTGTATATATTTGATCTATCCATTTGAATAGTTTCTTTAAAATAATGGCCTTTCATGTGGATATGTCTCTTACTATGATTTGTGAGTCCCCTTCGATATCAAATGATCCCAATTTATTCTTGACTCAAATCTTCAAGCCTTCATAAAGAGTGAAAAATTATGCTTCATTTTTTGTTTCCTTTGACAACTTTATCTAGCAAGCCCAAATGAGGATTCTTTGGTAGTTTCCCATAATGAATCCTACACTTGAGGCCCCAAGATTTCCTCTCAAGGCCCTATCAAAATTTAGCTTTAATCTACTTTGTGGGGCCATTCTTTTCAAAATGTGTATATGTATTTATATATAGAGAGAGAGATAAATAAATATAAAATCACCTATACCCTATAATGAACTTTTATTTACCTTTGTAAATATTTAATTACCAAAGCTATTTTCTCTCACCTAAATGAAAAGTTCTCAAATTCACCATATGATATGTATATGTATATGTATATATGCATATGTATGTATATTATATATTTATATATATGTGTATATATGTTTATATGTGTGTGTATACACACACATATATTTATATGTATATATACACATATATATGTATACACACACACACACATATATGTGTGTGTGTGTGTATGCAATATATTTATGTATACATATATGCATATATTTAATATATATACATATATATGTATATATAAATTGTTGTTTTTGAAATAAATATAAATTAAATATAAAATATATATATAAAAAAATTGTTCATTTAAGAGGCATTCTAGCCTGTCATGCATAGTGGGGGAACTCTTCAAAAAAATTGAGTTCCCTTGATTTTAAGTCCATATCTGGCTGGTTACTAGGTCTTGTTGATTGTCCATTGATTAAGGTTTATGTTTTAGGGTTTAGGGTTTATCAACCTTTCATATAAAACATTAGTCCTTTGTGCCCTTTTGGTCTAATTCTTCATTAACTTGTTGTTATCGGTCTTTGGTTACCTAAGTTACTACTTGAGTCATTTGGATCCATTTGTTGACCAACCCCTTGATGCTTAGGGTTACCTTTTATCCTATTGCATGTTAACCCTTTTATGTTGGTCTAAGGATTTTAATCTTTCCTATGGTTGAGGGTATTGAAGTATTTTCATTCATTATCTTGTTTTTGATACACCTTAGGTTTTATTATGTCATGTTTATTCATTACCTAGGTGGCCCCTTTTCAAAACAACTTATAGGCATGTGCGAAATTTTTTTCACTAAAGTTGTGTCCATCACACACCCCATGTACATCGCCTTTGCTTCCATCTCACCGCCTTCATATCTATGATGCGCAATGCACTCTATTTCCTTTGCATCGTGTGTTGCCTTCATATCGCTAAAGTGTTAATGCTGCTAAATCCCTTCACACAATGAGCGATGCCTTCATTTATCCTTCGCATCGCAGAATACTCTTATATTACTATTTTCTTTTGCCCGCCAGATTCATAAGCACGATGCATTCTATTTCCTTTGCATCACGAGCCTTCTTTGTATTGTGTATTGCCTTCTAACCGCCAGTCTCATATGTGCGATATGTGATGTAAAGCGGCTTCCAATGCATCGCTTGAGCCCTTCACATTGCAATTAGCCCATAATTTGCTAGCCCTCCAAACGCGATATGCGATGAACTCGTTGATCTCATCAGGTGGGACTCATGTCCTAATATTGTGTCATTGCTTCTCTATTTCATATCGCTAATATGCATTCTCCGCTCAACACATTGGAGCAATGTGCGATGGATGTCCTTTTATTGTTGTTATTCAATACATCGCGGAAATGAAATTGAAGGGTGATTCCAAAGTGCAAAACCCGATGGAAGGGTAGCAAATATGCTATGGAATATTCCTTCCATTGCGAGGACTCTTCACATCACAATTTTATTTCATCAAGCCAAAGCCAATTTGCGATGTGTGATGTGTGATAGCGTCACTAATGGAGTTGGCAGCAAGTTTTAAAGTAGATATGTGGCAACATCTCAGCACATCACACCAAAAGTTCACATCGTGGATTTATAGAAAGGTACCAAAAATCAAGTGGATATATGCGATGAGCATGGATCACCGTTGATCATGTTTTAAAACAAATTGATCAACGATGAAATTTAAACATGAATGGATAAGTGTCAGAGCACTCCTGTTCGCTCACGTGAGTTGTCTCTCACCATTAATGGTGTATTTGCTTGTCTTCGAAGATCATAAAGAGTTGAATTATTCATTTTTGTATTATCTTTGCAAGAATTTGAAGGAGAGCATGAAGAGGAGACCTCAGACAAACAAACTCAGAAAACAAAAAGCTAGGGTTCTCGGGTAAGTCAAATTTTATACTTCTCTATATGGTTTTTCCCAGTAGGGATAGAATCAGGAAAGAAAATTGGTTTTAGCCAAAGAAATTATAACCTAGGGTTTTTACAATTTTTGTTCTAAATTGTAAAAAGTGAATTATAGGCCCTAGTCTATTTTGAAGAAAATACCAATAGGATTAGTTGCAGAATTCTTAATTAAATCTTGTGAGGTAAAACCCTATTCCCTAGTTTTAAATTTGTAAAACCCTAGCTCTCTAAGTTTCTTTAAGATGAGTCAAGTTGGTGAACCATCTAAGGCAAAGGCTAAGCCTAAGAGGATAAAGGTTAAGGGTGAAACACATAAGCTAGAGGCATCAAAGAAGAAGAAGGGGGTTAAGAGAGACATTACCCTTGAATTTTCCCTTGAATTTTTTTCTCCAAATAGGTAACTTCAATATCTAGTGCATGGAAAATAAATAAATTTTAATGTAATTTTATCTCGTAATAATGTTTTAAAGTCAAACTTGTCAAAATGTGATAGTTTTCATTTGACGTCAACTATTGCCTATTTTTTTAGTCATTTTCAAAAACTAAATTATACCTTTTTAACGATGACTCTCTCCTCTAGTGCACCATATATTTTTCAAAACATAATAATATGTTTTACTATTTTTTGAAATTTCTAATCAACCTCTTTTTTAACGTTAACAACCTACTTGCATTATTTTAAAAATAAAATATATTAAAACTAATCAAAATATAAAAAAAAATTGCATATTTGGATTCATCACTCTGAGCTCTACAAAAGGGCATTTTTTATTTTATTTTTAAATCATTGACTAAAGAAATACTCTATTGAAGTTGAAAGTTTCAGAAAACTCTAAAAAAATTTGAGTTGGTTGCCAAGTAGGATGCCAACTAGATATTTTTGGCCGAACCATTTTCGGTCGAGCATGTTTCAGTCCAGAAACATGCTTGGCTGACAGGTGGTCGACCAAAATATATTACGCTGAAAACCATCCATATAATTTTTTTTTTCAATTCAAGGAAATTAGGGAAAATACAAAGGAAGACTTATTTCAACAAAAGAAGACTTATTTTGACAAAAGAAAAGTTATTTTGATGAAAGAAGACATATTCCAACAAAAGAAGAGCTATTTTTGAAGGTACATTGGTATTCAACTTATAATTGATTATGTCACTCTTTTCATGGGTGCATTTGAAGTTAGTTTTCACTTATTTTCATTTGAATATGGTTGAAAACTAGGGTTATTAGGTTATGGAGTTTTCTCCCCTTTGACCACCTTCTCCATCTTTACTCCTTCCTTTGTCCAACCTCCTTTACTAGGGTTTGAACACTTCACTTATATATACCTTTTTTCTCTTTGATGTATTTTGTGGACACCTTTGTACCTTCTTTAGGTAGAACTTCCTCTATGCTAGTGAACTTTTCTTAGGTTCCAGTAGTTCTTGTAGCACTTATGTGTTCCATTCTCCTTCCTCATTTCTCTTTTTTGATGATCTTCTTCCATTCTCTTTTATTCCCATGCCCACTCACTCATTTGGATTTTATTGAAAAACACTATTGATGCCTTTTTATGGATCCTCTCCTTCACATGTGACTACCTTGTCCATCTATATTTTATCATCAAAAATTGACTAGATCTTTCCAAACCTTATGTGTGTCCAAGTTTTCCCATGCTCTTGCATTAGGTTGGCACATATTAGGTGAAAACTTGAATTGATTATGCACATTATACTTTGGAGATCAAGTCCCCTTCTTGAAAATCCACATTTGCATGATTTTCTAACTTCTTCATGTCCTATAACCAATAAAAATCATCTACTTTTTATCCTTTTATGAAGTGTGTACTATAATCCTCCAAAATTAAGGCTTAACCCAAATTTCCTTTGCTAGCCCAAGTTTTATTCATACATAATTTCACATACCCTACATTATACATTCTTGAACTACTTTTGGAAGTTTATATTCCCCTCTTCTTGTATCCTCTAGAGTTCCTCATTGCTAGATGCTTCATCATGTGATTCTCAAGATATTACATCTAGTTTATATTTCTTGTGAATACATTATTTATGATCTTATGTGTTATCTAAATCTAATGCTAAATAACGAGCTATCTTCTTTAAATACATTTTAAGGGTTGATGTACATGATACATGTAACAATACCCCTTCTTTGAATACATAAAGGGTTGTGATACATGTGTGATACATGTGTAATTTAATTTACACCGTGAGCTCTTCAGGGCTGCTTCCCTTCACTTTTCAATTAGGCCCCATCCACGTGCCATATAGCTTTCATCCGCGTACACTTTTTGGTGGACCCAACAGTTAGCGCCGATAGTAAAGAATGCCTCCATGTGTCTTCACTGTGCAATCTTTCAATGCAAAAAGAAAGAATCAATGAGTGGTCCCTGACCTATTGCCACATGTCTCTTTCGTAGGAACTTCATCAAAGGGAAGGCAAGAGAAAACTGTGTGCCCTGCCAAGTTGCCACGTGTCTTAAACAACTGCATGATTGAATGACACTTGTCTGCGAAGGAGTTTGTTGGGACCACTACCATAATTCAGAGGGAATGCATTTGTTTGAGAAGCGACTACGTGCCATGGCCCAAATTTTTTCTGTTGCAATAGTCGAAGGAAATCATTGCTACAGGCATCATTTCTCTCGATATAGGATCTTTTTTGTTACTGGCCCGCCATGCAGTGGGATTTTTTATCTATTTATACTGCTTCTTCCTTCCGAAAATGAGTTGGGAAGATACAAAAAAAATAGGGAAAAGATATCAGGCCTTTTGTATTGCTTTTAGATTATTGTATGAGACTTTCAGACTATACCATTGTTTGGCCTTTCTATTTTTCTTAAGCTATTTGATAAAACATTATACTGTGCCATTATTGTCCTGAATTGTTTATTTGCAGAACTTCTATGATTTTAATACAAGTTTGTTGGTTTAGATCATGTCTTTCACTCTTCTTTTCAGTGAATGTGTATGAGAATTATTTTATGTCATTGAATAAAATATTCAAATTTTCATCTTTGATTTCTATTATTCTAGAACATAGCAGATTGTTGATCAGGCCCTTAAATTGAATCCCAAAAGGTATATTTACCATGCCTATATCTATTCCTTGGTGCATCACCTTAGTTGGATCTTTATTTTTTATATCTGTTTCATTTTCCCATTCCAAAACCCTAATTACAAAAGAAGACAACTTCTTTAAAAACTTGGTCGCTCAATTTAGTGCAATTGGTCCCCCCATTAACTGAGTTTCCCATAAAGGTTATTACCTTGCCAATTTTTGGCATCAACAGTTTATTTTTTTTGGCATGCCCGGTGGGATTGCTTAAATGAACCTAAATCTAAAGAGGGTGTATGAGCCATCAGCCTGTTACTAGATCTCAAACAGTGAATAACCCTGGTTTGTTAGTGCCACCACTAGGAACAGTACAAGTCACGACCCAGATAGTGAACGTTCCACTTCTTTCGCCCCTTCCACTAGCCATGTTACCAGTTGCTAACAGAAATTACATGGCATGGGATGTCGGAAGTTCTCTTGTAGCACCAGTAGCACCCATCATTTGGGTCCCTATCCCAGCTTTCACTTTAAAAGTTATACCTAAATTTACTGAGATGGCTCAAGAACACCATCTGAACATCTACAAGATGTGGCAGACGTGTGTCTAGTACACAAAGTTATAGACCAAAATATAGTGCTAAGGTAGCCTCTTTCAGAGGTAAAGCATTGGATTGGTACCACACGCTACAAGCTAATACCATCGCTACTTGGGATCAACTCAGAGACCCTTTCTATGAAATATTCTCGAATGATGGAGACAGGTCCTCACAATATCATTGACTAGAAATCATAAAGTGGGCCCCATATGAAGCCATGACCGACTTCAATGCTTGGTTCCATATAACTTGGCAAAGAATTCAGGTTGTTATCCACCCACCAACCGACTTGGCATTCATGTTTTACTTGAAATTCATCAACGCCGACATCTCGATGATGATCCAGTCTCTTAGCAGAACCACGCTACCAGATGTATATAGTGTCACACTCAAAGCGGAGAATAATTTGATAGATGTTGGAAAGTTGCCACCTCGGCCCATCATGCCTATATTTCCTAAAATATCAGTTCCCACCCAGGAGATGTCGTTTACCAGTGCGCCTACTCCTTCCCAGTCTATGTACACATATCCAGTCACACCATAGAATGTTGCTTCCACATCCAACTCTTCAAAGGATGAGATAAGCAACGTTAAGGAGATGTTGCAAGCTATGGCCAAGGAAATAACTACTATCTTCCAGAACCAGTCTGCATCTTTGAAACCAACCTATCAAAATTATCAAGGCTGAAGATCTTCCTACCAACAAAACCAATTACAAGGAGGCACTAGCACAAATTCATAGGCTCAAAAAACTAATTAGATAGTGTCGATACCCACTCCACTACAAAGTTCTAACCCAAGCTCGAGCAGAGAGTTGACATTAGGGCAAAATAATCTCGTCGAAGATATCAATCCATGGTGCTTCCCCTGTGGTGACGCACATATGCCCTGAAATTTCCCATGCGGCAATCTACAACAAAAAAGTGGCAGAACAACACAACCAAGGTGCAGCGATGGACCATGGAGGTTATGTATATGCCTCTCTGCAAATGTAAATGTGGTACTCATCGTGCAAATGAAAGGGATATCCTTGGAGCAAGAAATCAATATTTCTCCTGATCACACGCTCTTCTTATGGATGGAAGAAGAAGAGGCGATGTTTTCCAATGATGCATCCATGTCAAAAACCTTGCAAGTGCAGTCCAATTACAACACTCGCTCAAAGAGGAGATTCATGGGTGAACCAGTCATCTCACAACCAGTTAGTCTACAGCCCAAAAGTGCTTCCTATCAAACACTTGGTACCTTCACAGTGGTACAGCAATGTCCACCACAAAGGGAAACTGTTATAACCAAAGCTAAAGAGAAGAAGCCTCCAAATATGCCACCATTTAATGTGCTGGAACAATTAAAAAAATCATTCGCTAATGTATCTCTTTGAGATATCTTAGCTATTCTAGAACAGAAGACATTGCTACATAAGGCTCTTTGGGAGGATCTGATCATTGAGCCGACAGAGCAATCACTCAAAGGAAAGGTTGTTGACCTACCGCCCCATGCCAAGGTTCTCACAAATAGCATAGAGGAAGCCTCTACCGAGGTTAGAGATAAGCTGAAACTGAAACCCTTCTTCCTAACTCTTATTGTGGGAGAGAAATTATTACACAATGGGTGATCTCACAATAGTGGTTTACAACTTTTGGCCAAACTGAACACTAATTTTTTTTAACTAAATCTTCACATTTGGGCACCTATAGCGGTTAAACCGTGAGCAATTTGAAGATGATACAAACTAGAGTCTTCTCATATTTTGTCTCAGAGATTCTAAAAATATTTTTTCAAAATTTTGGAATCGATTGCACTTCTTTTTCCATCTCCCATTTAAAAACTAGTTTTTTTCAAAAACAGCATTTTAAAAAGTGACGACATCAGATAATGCATAATTTTTTTTTCCTTGAAAGATAAAATTATAATTTTTCAAATTTAGATTTGTAACTCTAATATCTAGTGCTTCCACTTCTCATAGATAGTTTTTTATTGAATATTTTTTCTTTAATCAAGTTTCAAAGTTACCATAATTCAGACATACGACCGTGATAATGCATAACTTTTAATGTATGTATCGAAATTCTTTTTTTTTTGTTGGATCAATACTCCAATATCTGTGCACTCATATTTTTCAAAAAAAAATTGATAATCTTCTATTTTTCCACATGTGTAGAACAGAGAGTTTTATTTTCGGTGAAAAACCTATATTTAATAAAACTTAAAAAACAAATAGATAATATAATCAAAACATATTAAAATTATATTTGTTGGATAGCTTGTTTTGAGGGCAACCTGATACCAGTTGGGTTTTTGGGATCTCCTCCATTTTCATTCTCAAAACGAGCTTCGAAGTGCAAAATTCTGAGCAATTTTGGTCCCTGAGAGGATGTGGCTGAAAATGAGGGGGTTCAGTCGAACCATTGTTCGGTCGAACATAAATTAAATGTTCAGTCGAATGGGGGTTCGATTGAACCCATTTAACATACAATAAAAAAATAGATTCAAATGGGGTTCGATGGAACGCGCTAATCATGTTCGGTTGAACCCCCTCTATTAAAAATTAATATTTAATATTAATATAAATATAAATTATATTCTTTTTAAATTATAATAAATAATATACTTATTATTGCAATATATTTTAATAATTATATTATTATTATAATAAATAACTATTATTATAATATTAAAAGTATATAATTAAAAACTATATATATTATTATTATAATATTAAAAGTATATAGTTAAAAACTGTATATTAATTTTTTCTAATCATGGCTTTTCAAATCTTGGATTTTCAGGCTCAACACGAGTGTTATGAAAACACTCTCCTCAGGCAGGATAACGAGAAGCCTTGCTTGGAGAACATGCAATTAAAGAAGCCATGAGAAATCCCATATGCACAAACTGCAGAGCACCTGTTGTTATTGCAGAAGTCAGTCTTCAAGAGGCAACTGCGTATTGAGAATGTTCAGTTGAAAGATGAGGTCTGTTTGCACAGCCTAACTAATTTGATGATCTGCATATTCCAAATTTTTGTATTCTCAAAATGTAAACTGTGGTTAAAAGGATTATGAGTCACTCCCTTTTTTAGTTGTTCCTATTTTGATTCTAATGTATTTATAACCCTATGAACCTCCTAGATTTTATTTTCTCTAGAAATCTTTTTAGTGTAGTGATTTTCCCACAATGATGAAATTGCTTCATATCATATATTGTATAAGATTTAGAGAACCAGAAGGTTATTTTA
>VDFB02000013.1:209617480-209720945 GCA_007258455.2 Sequoia sempervirens | reverse complement strand
CATATCCACCAAACGGTCAAGCGATGAATCAACATCTATATCCATCTAATCTATCCCATGTCATTCCATAAATGATGAATGTAGAGGACTATGAAGGTGAGATGGCATCGGTGATGATGAACCAAAACCAATCAACATATCAGTAAAACCCATAGTCTGTGCAGTTGTCGTATGAACTGTAGGTGGATCTTGATGCGCACTAGTGCTCAGTTGAGAGTGATGGGATCCTGGAACTGAACGACCTCTATGTCTCAAATGATCTCTAACATGCTCTATACCGATCCCATTATCTGATGCAATGTGGGAATATGCCTCCAACAGGTCCTCAGCCAAACAATGTAGAGTCATGCATGCCATATCTCTTGTAAGTGCATCAAGCTGTGTAGGAGTAGGGATGCCAGTAAGTGTAAAAGGATCCATGGTGGTCCACTGTGCTGAAAATGGTGTGGATCAGGAATGTCTAGATATCAAATACTGACCTACACGATCATCAGATATCCTAGTGGTGGTAGCCACAATGTCACCTACAGTGTCAATTGCTTCCTTTGGGGAAGCAACAACAACCTCATCACACTATGGGGGCTAAGTTGGGAATTGAAGCTGAGGAGACCTCTCACCAGCCAATACTGAAACATTGGGGGTGGTCTATCTTCTTGATGATAGGTGGGCCCTGTCGACAATCCTGCATACGGCCGGCCTTATGGTGAAATGTCGAGGAGTAGTTAACTTTGAGGCCCAAATTGACCTCAACATACAACTACTAAACAAAATACAATGGAATCCAGTCATTGTTTGGGTATAGATCATGTGCTATGAGAAATCATGGGTAGATCAATGAGGCCATAGCATGATCGACACATCTAGTGACCTGGTATCCCCTAACCTTACACACATTTTGATAAAATGGAAAACAAGTGGCTTTTATCATTTCTTTGGTGACACTATCATGTATTTGTTTAAGGGGAACGTCACCATGTACTTCTTCCCACATGCAGGAAAGAATAGCAGCTACTCTATTTGGGGAATATGCACTAGTCCTCTCAAGTTCATCTTTTAGTTTTTCTAGACTATGCAATATTAACATGCATGGTTCACTATATATCCCCTGGGTTTGCACCCTGTGCTAATGAATCTCTCAATTTTTTAATCTCATTAGTGGTATTTCCAAACAAATTTTCTGTAGGTGGAACATCTTCATTTTCCATGTTATATATGTATGTACACCTAAAGAAGCAATGAGACCTTGGTAAATAATATATCTAGATATAGAGAATATATTTATCTAAAATAGTTCTAATAATTCATCTACTCATCAATAATATTTTCATACCATTAACAATTTAAAAAGAATTGGAAGACAACTATAATCTATAACATAGCATCCTTAAATGGTTCAAATTTTAAATGAAACAATGAAAGAAAGAATAAGAAAACAAAGATTAGTGTAAAATTATTTGAAAATAATTGGGGATAAAAATATCTAATCTAATAGTTGTTAACATAAATGAACTTCAAAATAGGATTATGTAAGTGAAAAAAAATTATATTGCCTTCATTGAACCTAAATTTATCTAGTTAAGATATATCTAAAATTAAGAATTCACACTAGAATATCAATATTTCATAAGAATCTCATAAAGAGGATGAATTTAATGGAAGATAATATAAAATCCTCCATATGAGGATGAATTTCATCATTACATTATGAGTGAATCATCTCAATTATATAGCCAAGAACATCAAAAAATTATATATTGGAAAGCAAAATAATCAACATTTATCATATTTTTATATGTATAAAGTTTAGATACCATCAAACTATTTAAACTTATAGATTGCATAAAGCTATAAATTGAATAGTTAAAACTAATTTATTAAGAATCAAATCTAATAAAGTTTGACTTCATATTGCATACTTGTTATAAATATCTCACTAATCCAACCATACATTTTATATATGTTAAAAAATATATAATTGTTATGCCCATAATTTTTCACTAGAAAAACCCAATAATTTTTTTTTTTGAATCCTTTAATTATGCTAATTAATGCTTTAAGCGTTTATGATGCAACAATAACCATCTCCAATAGAATTAACATCCTTTCTTTAATTAATTTGTTGGTTTAACTTGCTAATGTGATACTATTATTAATGCATCTCTCACTATTAACTATACTTTAAATATTAAATTTGCAAGTATCACAATTTAATGGTTACACTAATAATATTCTCATTATAATGGTTATGTCATCGTAACCCACAATGAGTTGTTTCTACTTCTATTTCTTGTTGACAGTAAGGTCAATATGGTATTATGATTATTAGGATAGTTCCTCATGACCCAATGATGGCATTTAAAGTACTAAATATGTAACTTTTGATGGTAATAACAACATGAATAATTATATGGTTTGCATTTATTTATTTATTTTCCTCTCATATTTCAACATCTATAAAAGGTTTTGCCAAAAATATTATCCAATTATCGATGAGCATTAATAAGGTTAAGTATGCTAACATTAGTATTAAGGTAACTATCGATATGAATATTGATAAGAGTATTAACAATACTCGATGATATTAAGGCTCCCTCTACAATTAATACAAACATTCTATCAATTTTATTACTCACAAATAATATTAAACTTTACTCATAATAGAAATGTTAATGTGATAGTGATATCATGTTTACATATACCCTCATTTATACTATTACAAATACCATCCATTAATACCCATATCAATACTATAATAAATTTTATTAATAATATTAATAATGTATATATATATATTTACAATAGCGCATAAACACTATTATTTGTCAGCTCATTGTTGCTTGCAAAACTTTTATTACCATCTTAGCATGCCTAATAAGATTATCAATAAAATACTTTTCTTACTCGGGTGATTTTATTTGTGACTTATTTTAGTATGACGATCCCCCTTTATATTACCCTCAATAATAGTATCACTATTTGTTATTAATATATTTAATTTTAATTCTTTTATCTAACTCTTATATATTGTTATAGCATTTATTTAAGTATTCATCTCTTTTACAAAAATAATTATATGATTAAATATATTGCATACTTGTTATAAATATCTCACTAATCCAACCATACATTTTATATATGTTAAAAAATATATAATTTAACAATTTATACAACTTCTAATTATGATAAAGACAAGAATCTTAATCTATACCATTATTTTGAGTTTGGTTTAATAGAAATTGAAAAAAATTATAATCATAAAAAAAAGAATGAACTAAGGATCATTTTAACAATGGTGAATTAGTGCCTAAAGATTGGCCTAAAAAATTACAATATTCAACATTCTCATCACAAATTATATATGAAAACTAAGGATCATTTGGTTATATATATTTTCATAGATTTAAAACTTGAATATTTATTACTATAACATGTTCATTACAATTAGATTTTTAAATAATATTGTAATAATTTATTATGTCTTTGAAATTTGTTTTGTGGATTTTAATGTTGTTTTTTAAATTTAAGTTAGAGTAAGTAGAATCTAATGAGATACCTTAAAAAGATTCAAGTTTTATAATTTAAATCTCCCTCTTATATAAATATAGTTTTTTCTAGTCTTACAATTTCTTGTGTCATCTGTTCAATTATTTTAGCTATGGATTTAGCCGCAATCTTGTAGGAGGTATTAAGAAAAGTAATTAGTATCCACCCTCAGATAAAAAAATATATTTTTCCTTTAGGAATTAATTTATCAACCCTTGATTAATAGAATTTAAATGATGGATCCCTTTGATAAAGCTACTTTTTATACCTCATAGAGTCCTCCTTGATGAATGGACATATTGTTTTAAGGAATTGTGTAGCTAAACCATCTATTCCAAGACTTTTTGAGTATTCAAATCCTTCAAGGAAATATCAACCTCCTCAAGGGTGAATAAATTATCTAAATGTGCCTATTTTTTGAGACCAATTATTTTGGGTATGCAAGTGCCAATCAATTCCTCAACTATATCTTGAAGTGGATCTCCTTCAAATAGATCAATTAAAAATTATTTGTAATGTTAGAGGAAAATGGATTTAATATCATTAGAGTTGTCATGGAAGTACCTCTCTTGATCAACGATAGATATTATCCACTCTTGAGAATGTAAATATGTTCGAGATAACTAAAAAATAATTTGTATCCCTTATATCCTTTCATCCAATGTAAGCCTATCTCTTAATTGAATTCCTCTACCACAATTAAGTTCAAATCTTCTAAGTTTTATTTCAACGGAAGCAACCACTCATTGTAGAAAAGTTATTAGTAAGTGCTAAAGCCAAAACAAGTTTTTTTTTTCTATTTGGATCCATATTTTTTTTCCATTCTAGATCTCTTTCTAGCCATATTCTTATTGTAAGATCATAGTAAGGTAGTGTGCAATAGATTTAATCGCATCATTCCACACTTGTATCCACTTACCATTTTGTTGAGGTCTAGGAACATCAACCAAAGGGATATTACGGAAGCAAGGTGATCAATTTGATTGAGGTGGGAAGTGTTGAGCTTGAAGGATAGATTATTAGGTATGAGGAATAAGAAGTTTGAAAAGTTTAAAGAATTGGGAGGTGATATGTGAGATAGGTTTAATAGAATCTACTTAAATAAGGGTGTTTTGTGGAGAGGGGACAATGGAAAGAGAAATAACTAAGTAAAATCTATCAATACAACTAAGTTTCCCTTAGTTCACCATCTCTTTAGTTGGTCCAAGTGAACTAGTGATGAGTATAAGAATATTTTTTGTCTAAAATGGGATATAAACCCCTCATGGTATTTCTAGTTAGGATGTAGGAATGCAATTATTTTTTAGAGAGTTTATGAGAAATAAACCAACTTGTATCTTTGTTTTTTCCACCATATCATATTCACCTCCTTGTAGCCATTTAGTCATAGAGAGGGCATAAAAATCCATTCCCACAATTTAACTTGAGATGAGGAGTCATTAGGCATACAATAAAGAAAAAATGAATAGGTATTCCTTGGATTAGTAGTAAGCACTAAGCACAATTGTTGTTGGGATCCACTCCTCAATAGATGATAAACTTAGCCAAGTATTGGGAAAGGTGGGTCAACCTTGCATCCTAATATTTTGATTTATTATTTTGTCCTCATATTAGGAAATGAGGCATCTCACTTTGTGTTGGTAGTTATTTGTCATTTGTTGAATGCTTTGGGAGGTGTCTAAGATGTTCTAAGAGCATATAATATCATTATAGCTTTATAAGATGAAACCCTCTTATGACATATTATTATGACATTTAAGAGCATGACTATAGAATATTTACAGTAAAGTATTGACCAACATTATGAAAAATCATAAGAAATCTTTTAATGGGTTTGAATATATCAAAGTGGAATACAAAAATTGTGGTTGAATTATTTTCACTCATGGTTTCAATAAACCACTTTTAATGTATAGTTTCAAAACATCCCATTTATTAGTGCTTGAGTATATAATATCACATGATTCATATGATTGGCTTGTAGGTATTGTTAGTGCTTGAGTATATAATATCCCATTTATTAGTGTAGGAATATTTTTACACCACTACTTTCTTTCATTTGGTATTAAGCCTTGGTCATCTTACATTCTAGGTGTTACGGGTATAGTTTTTTTGTACTAATCTTGGAGTGAGTTGGACCTTGCATAAAAGAAAATCTTGTTGTAGGAAAAATAGCAACTGTGTCAAGGAAAAAGATGTGGACATTTGCAAGAACTTTTTTTTTTAAGCAAAAGTGGGAGACCACTTATAATTTTATTTCTATATAATATTTTGTACATATAGCTAGTTCAGGCGGACATACTAGCAGGAAAGAACCAGCAAGAAAACCCCCAGTTGCAGTCCGAGTAACAAATTTTACAGAATATCAAAAAGACCAGTGAGGTCCCAGTAAAAATGACCAATTGTCTGATTACAATGTTACATAAGCACATTGGTTGAATACATTAGTACATATACACATTCTCTTATGCACCCAAAATACCCAAAAGAAGACATCATACTAGATATACCCGTGACCCGAATACATAACACTAGAGATTACAAAACCTTATTAAACATAAGACTGATAAGCTGGGAAGCCACTTTCAAAAAGATGCAAATTTTCCACCAACATGCTAAAAGCCATTAATTGAGCTTTATTTTGTTTCCACTCGTTTACCTTTGTGTTGGCGATCATACTCAAAAGAAGGTTTTGATTTGTTAATATCAGGCACATAACGATAACAAAATTTCTTTTTGGATGAAGATGGAAGTTGCAAATCATGAATGCAAACATGACTTCTCAAGAAAGAAATGACATGATATTTTCTTTTTAAATCATCAATCTCCTCCATGGAAATGGCATATTTGTATCTGTTTAGAACTTGGTAGATATGTGAAGAAGTTTCATGCATTGTGGATAATAACATGCCTTGGAATATGTCATCATACCTCTTCTTATGAAACAAAACCTTCTTTCAATAATTAACATTATAAATTAATACTTGGCTCACATTGTATAATCACACTAGAAACCAACAATGGAAGATTGAGTCTCAACTAATAATTCCACCTTATAGATAGCATTCATACTAGAAGCCAACAACTAAAGACCAAATTTCATAAATAAAGAACTTTCATGTGTTCTGTATCATGCCTTTGAGGGGTCCACAAGTACCATGAGCCTTTTGAAATCATTCTCCATCTAAATGCATCCATTCCAAGACCATTGGGAGGTGGGTATACAATATGAGCCAAGTATTAATTTCTAATGTTAATTACTGAAAGAAGGTATATAAATTATTTGAGCATCTTAATTCTCATACAGAGTTACATCTTAGTCAATTTCTCAATGTATGAGTTCCATATATTTGTAAATTTTTCTTAATATAAAAACATATTTTATTTCATTAATTAAACTATCTATTCCATGTTACAAAGGATGCTCTTATTTTAAATTATAAGTATATAATTCAAAATTAATTAGTAATTTTCAAGATAGAGTACACACAATTTCTTTAGTTAAAATAAAATAATATTCTTATTTCCATGTGAGAGTTATGTAGAATGGTAGCTTGATGTCTTGAAAATATTTCTTTCATGTACATACTAAATTTTTATCATTACATTAAATGAGTGAATCATCTCAATTATATAGCCAAGCACATCAAAAATTTATAGATTGGAAAGAAAAATAATCACACATTTATCATATTTTTATATGTATAAAGTTTCTACTATCAAACTATTTATACTTATAGATTAAATTATTTTTGAATTTGGTTATTTGGGTTCAACATGTGATGCTATAGGATTTTCTTGTGTTTTCACCATGTTGTCATGTGTAGATAGCTATGTATTTTATAGGTTTAGGAATTTTAGAGGAGGGCAAGGTTGAACAAAATGCATAAGGATGAGATGGAGCCTTGTTTACCTTAGGATTTCGTTGAGGCTTCCTTTGAGCATAATCGAGGGGTGGTTGGTCCTCTTGTAGACATGACTAATTTAGAAGGTCTTGTCAAGAGAAATTTAGAGGAGATTGGTAGAGACAAGAATCATGTTACAGATGTATTAGTTGGAGTTCATTGCCTCTACCATTCTCTTGAATTTCAACATTCACCTCTTGGTATTTCTTCTAATAATTTTAAAATATGAAGAAGGTTCAAGTTTAGAAGATTATAGGAACCCTTTATTCCCTTTGGTCTCAAGTTTGGAAACTAAAGATGGAAACTCCATTACAAACCTCAACTAGGTTCATTAATGGAAAAGGATAAGGTTGACAATAAGATATAGTTCCTTGAAGAATTTTGGATTCAAGTTGTGAAATGATAGATCTACTAATGTTTTTGGGAAAATGACCCTCTTTATTAGATACATTGCCACTATTGGTGGAGTTATTTCTAATTGGATGTTATTTTTCTAACTTACAACTATATTTTTCTTGTTGTTGTTCCATGCCAATATGATTGATCATTTTTTGTTTCTTTATTGGTCTTTGTAAAAGGGTGGGGCCCTTTCAAAATTTCTATTTCTAATTCATAAATTCAACCAAAAGTATTTACCCTAAAATTAAAATATAAATTTAAACTTTAAAATAGCATTTACTCCAATTAATGGTGTTGTCATTTGTTCCAAAATTGACAATTTTTAATGTTTAACAACATTACTATTTGGTTCTCCAAGGTCATGCCCTAAAACCAACAATAAAAGAAATATTTGTTAGTGCTTTCTCTTAATGTGAATAGTTTTGTTTGTTATACATTGGGCACTGTATATTGGATAATAACACTTGCAACGCTTATATTACTAATATATAACAACATTATTATCATTTCATAACATTAATGATAAATACTATTATTGCAATATTAAAATTTACTCTAAATAATAATATTACTATTTATAATACATACTAACATTTCCCTTGCATGTTCATATGAAATAAGTTTCAATTTATTATGTTTTATTATAATTATTATCCATAATATAATATTTTCATCAATGTTAATATTTGTATTTATGATACATAATGTGATTATAACCCAATTATTAGTGTTAAGTATGTTATTGGAGATGACATTCCTTAATATAAATATTACCTATTAGTATTATTTTCTTTTATCTTGTAACCACAATAATTTTTCATTTACAACCTTACTATTAAATATTAATAGAGTTTATTCATCTACTCAAAGGAATAAGTTTTACCTGATTTATATTAAAAAAAAAATCCTAATATGTAGTTCATCCTCTAATATTCAATGTTGATTTGAAAGAGTGTGTGTGTGTGTATATATATATATATATATAGCATATATACATATACATATACATATATATATATGTATATGTATATGTATAATATGTATATGTATATGTATGTATATGTATATATGTATATGTATATATAATATATACATATATATGTTATACATATGTATATATGTATGTATATGTATATATACATATATACATATATATGTTATGTATATAAACATATATATGTGTATATATACGTATATGTACATGATACATATACATGTATATATATACGTATATACATATATGTAATATTGTTGTGTACATATATACATATATATGTTGATGTGTGTATGCAATATGCATATACGTACATATGTATATATATATATATATATATCCTATTATTCTTTATGTTTAATTTCAAAATTTTAATGCTCTCAAGTATAGGTTACAAGTGCATTCTTTACATTTTTTCTCTTTCTTTTGTACTATTTTGTATGGGTGTCTTATATGCATTGCCTCAAACATATAATTTTAATTTCAATTTAGCTTTCAAATGCAAGATTTAAACTTAAGCTTGTACTTAAATAATATCATGTTATCCTTGCAAATGGGTTTGTTGAAAAGACTTTAGAAACTTTCAAGCAAATGCAATTGACAGCTGTAAAGCCAAATTCCACAAACTTCCCCTTGCTTGTGCCAAAATGGGAGCTTTGGATAGGGTATGGACATCAATCAAATCATCAAGGGGGAATTTTACCAGATGTTGTAGTTGCAATTGCAAGTGCCCTGGTAGACATGTATGCAAAATGTGGAAGGCACATGAACTATTTGATATAATGCCTCAAAAAAATATGTTAACAAAGTAAGGCTTTAGAAAAATTCAAGCAAATGCAATTGGCAATGCCTTGGTAGAAATGTATGCAAAATGTGGAAGCATAGACAAGACAAGTTAATTGTTTGACAAATTTTTTAAATGGGTATGCAAAATCTTTCAAAAAAATGGACTGCAAAGTCAAATTCGACACTCCCTACCCATGCCAAAATTGGAGCTTTAAAACACAGTATGAACATTCATCAAAGCATAATAGAAATTAAGTTTGTTGTTCTTGAAAGGCTTTAGAAACTTTCAAGCAAATGCAATTTCATTTTCAACAAAATTAATTTCAAATCTACTGTAAATTTTAACCATTCCATTCCATTTAGGGTTTAAATTTTTTTCAAAATAAATTCAATTGAATCGCAATTTCAATCACCAACCTGTTGCTCATTATGGCTCAGTCAAGAGGCTGATGAACTTAGAAATGTGGTGCACATTTTTCTCCTGGGTTCACCGCCTTCACTGTTCATGTTCGTCGTCCTCCTTTGTTCATGTTCGCCGCTTTACAAACAATCATGTGACAATGACTTTTTTTCTTTTTTTTCCCTAATTCAAGGGGTTCGATTGAACCCAGGTTCAACTGAACCCTATAAAATATGTTTATTTTATTGGGTCATTGAGTGGTTCAATCGAACAATGGGTTTGACTGAACTTATAGGTTCGGTCGAACATTTAATAGTGTTCGATTGAACCTATAAGTTCGGTCGAACCCATTGATATGGTGAAAATAAAAATAAATGAGAATTCCTTCCTCAAAATAATTGTAAACCACTATTATGCTTTAACCCCAATGTCATGATTGACTCTGACGCTAGCACTACAGTCATGCGCAAACTGATAGTTGAAGCCTTAGGACTTAGCTATGAACCTTTAAAGAAGGGGGTTATGCAGCTTGATGGGAACAAAGTTGAAACTATAGGTGTCATCAAAGACCTCCCCTTGACTCTATTCTCCTGCCCTAGCATCACAGTTTTGCAAGATATTATGATCATAGACGTTCCCCCCATGTTCAGTCTCTACCTATCCTGAGAATTCACTTCAAAGATAGGGGGATATCTATCTTTAGACTGGTCACACTTGATCCTCAAGACCAAGCATGAAGCTAAAATGAAAATAGTGTCTAAATCTCTGCATTTGAAACATGTGGTCGATGAAGCCATGATCAACTTTGAGGCTGCACATACCTCTTTCACCAAAGAAGAAATATATTGTACTGAGCTACTGGAGGATGAAAAAGCGATTGAAGATCGAACAGATTCAGAGGAGGCCCTCGATCAAATACATAGATACTGATCCTTTCGGCAACTATCATGCTACTGGGTTAGGCACCTATGTCATCTACAATGAAGATCAAATGCTTCTAAAGGTCATGAAGGAACCTCAGAACAGTCAAGCCTCAGAGCTATGGACGTTGCACTTTGACAAAACAAGATGCAAAGTGGGTGCAGGGGATAGGATATGTTTTCCATCCCCACACAAGGAAAAGATATTGAGGTCTTTCCACTTCCAGTTCGCTTGTTTGAACAATGAAGCTGAATATGAAAGGCTAGTGCAAGGTCTAAGCCTTACAGAATGGATGGGCATCAAAAAATTAATGGTATTTGGAGATTTCAAACTAGTAGTCAACCAAGTTTGAGGGATCTCTGCTACAAAGAATGTTCACATGCGGTCCTATATACATAGAGTCTGGGACCTGATCGAAGGTTTTGAAGCCTTCAACATCTAGATAGTGCCCAAAGAACAAAATAGTGATGTAGACCGCATGACCACAATTGGATCTCAATTTGACTCTGTCTCCAACCTAATTCATAAAAAACACTATGTACGAGTGATAGTCGAACCGAAAATTCTAGATAATGATCAGAGCTGGCAAGTGTTTGACAGTGATGAACACATCGCCTCATTCATCCAACAGTTGGGCAAGTTTACCAACCAACTCCAACCGAAGATTGCAAAGGCCTATGACAGACAAATCATTTAGTTGAGGTCTAACAAGCTTCCAAAGGGGCTAGTCACTTTCGAAAACCTATTCAATTGTGACGATGCAAGAAATGATAAAAGGAAGTTTGTAGTAGAAAAAAGCGACTATGCGGACCTTTAGGTCAGAGATGGAAGAAAGCTCAAAGTTAGGAAGGATGTTTCGCATCATGATAAAGAAAGGCTCATCAACTTTTGTGATAAGTATGAAGGAGTAGTGGCTTGGTCATATGATGACCTTAAGGGATATGATCCTGACATCATCTAGCATACAATAGAGTTGACTGAAGGCACAAAACCAATCCACCAAAAATAGAGGCCAGTGAATCTGAAGATCAAAGCATTGATGGCGCAAGAGCTGACAAAGCTAATTTAGTCTCAGATCATCTTATCGATCAAGCACAGCACGTTGGTATCCAACTTGGTCCCAATCTTAAATAAGAATGAATATATCTGCCTATGTGTTGACTTTCGAGACCTTAATAGAGCATCCCTAAAGGATCACTACCTGCTACCTTCCATGGAGTCAATCTTGCAAACAGTGGGTGGGTCCGAAATGTTTTCTCTACTGGATGGTTTTTTTGGGTACAATCAGATCTGGATCAAAGAGGAGGAATGACACAAAACAACATTCACTACCAATTGGGGAATGTTCACATATGCTAAAATGCCTTTCGGCCTCTCAAATGCAGTAGCCACTTTCTAGTAGGTAATGGATATCGCTTTCAACTAATTGATCAACAAGATTATGCTGATCTATTTGGATGATCTAACTATTTTCTCCAAACATAAGGATGGTCACTTTGATCACCTTGAGATGGTTTTCAAAAAATGCTAGGAGTTAGGGGTATCCCTAAACCTGAAAAAACATGTCTTCGAAGTACTGCAAGGCAAGCTATTGGGACATGTCGTGTGCAAAGAAGGAATTGCAATTGATTTTGAGTGGGTGAAAGAAATCAGAGAGCTTCCCCTACCAATCAACAAGAAAGGAGTCCAGTCTTTCTTAGGGAAGGTAAATTTTGTGAGTAAATTCATTTCAGATTTTGCAGGATTAATCAGACCAATCACCCTAATGTTGAAAAAGGATCAATTATTCAAATGGACTAAAGAAGCTAGAGAAGCATTTGAGAAGGTTAAGGATGTTATTTCCTCAACTCCTGTGTTGGTTAATTTGTACCTATCGAAAGACTTCATAATGTATGTATTCAGTAGCAAATCAAGCATCGATATTGTCTTAACTCAAAAAGATGATGAAGGAAAGGGAGAACATCTGATAGCATTTCACTCCCGGACCCTAAACGAATATGAGACGAACTATAACTTCATCGAAAGGCAAGCATTCATAATAATAAAGGGACTCAAGAAGTTCTGACACCTCATATCTTGCAACAAAGTTATTATCTATGTCGCGCATTCTAGTGTGCGTGAATACATCATGGAAGGAGAAATCACTAAAAAGAGGCCTAATTGGATCACTAAGATCCTTAAATATGGCATTAAGGTCAAGCCTACAAAGATTGTCTGAGGAAGATGACTGTGTGAATATCTGGTGCATGACAAAGAAATGACAGCTAAAGAAGAGTGACCAAAGCTAGTTCTAACAAATGAGTCTGAATCTGAAGGTTGTTGGCTGGCGGACAGAGTGAGATTTATGCATACTAGAAAATACCCACCGAGCCTTCCTTCTCAAAAGAGAAGATTCTACAGACTGTAGAACATCAGATATGCACTCATTGAAGGGGTCCTTTTTCAAAAGGAGTTTCAATGGTGTTCTATTGCGGTGTGTCACCACAGAGCAAGCAAAGAGGATTCTCAACACTTTCCACAGTAGTCTCGCAGGCGAGCACTTCTTTGCAAAGACCACTACCATCAAAATCATGTGTGATGGGTACTTCTGGCCTACGTTATTCAATGACTCATACTCCTTGGTAAAATCTTGCAAGGAATGCCAATTCTTCCCAAGAAGAAGAAAAAACTATGCAATACCTCTCAATCTGATAGTGGTTGATGAGTCATTTGCACAATGGGGCCTTGATTTCATTGGAATAATCAATCCTTCCTCTAGTGCCAGACACAAATGGATTCTAATAGCAATGGACTACTTCACCAGGTGGACAGAATCCATTCCCTTGAAGAATGTGATGGAGGCGAAAATAGTGGATTTCCTTGAAGAACTGGTGACAAGATTTGGCCCACCAAAGACTATCATCTCCAACAATGCCAAGACTTTCCTAGGTTCTAAGGTATGTCAATTTGCACTCGTGCATGGCATATTCTTGAGAACATCATCAAATTACTAACTACAGGGGAATGACCTGGCTGAGTCGACTAACAAAAATTTAGTCTAACTCATCAAAAGAATCAGGTCAGAACACCAAAGGGAATGGCATAAGAACCTTTGGGCACAATTGTGAGCAAACCGCATAACTCCCAAGAAAATCCTTAATACTTTGTCATATGAAGTAGTGTATGGGAAAGAAACGATCTTTCCTATCTCTATGGAGATTCTAGCATTGCAATTTCTCAAATCTCTCGAGGTAGAACAAAATAGCGCCATGGAGGTTCAACTGGCCGAGTTGCTAGAAGTGCAAGAAAAAAGGGAAAAGGCCCTGATAGCCATATCTAACTGCCATCAGGTGGTTAAGAGATGGTTTGACAAGAAATATTTGGACCAAGGTCTAAAGTGTGGGGACCTAGTGTTAAAATTCGATGAAAGGGTTGCAAAGCCAGGCCAACATAGAAAGTTTGACATCCTGTGGGAAGGCCCTTTCAAAATAATTCAATGCAAGCAACACAATGCATTCGAATTGGAAAATATGGAACATGAAGCATTGGGTATTTTGGTTAACAAAATTCACCTAAAACTATTTAATTAAGCTTCAATATTATTCCACCAGTGTAAATATGTGAGTAGTGTAACTATTTGTCTTTTCATGTTTTTCGGCTGGTCTTTTAGTAATTTTCATCCATAGTGAGAGGAAGCAGAAATAAATGGAACCCATTATTGCAAAGGGCAGAGAGAACTAACTTGCAGTCAAAACAGAGAAAAATGACACCCATATGCAAAATTGGAATGAACACATATATGCAGGAAGAGAAAAAGTGAACCCACATTGCAAAATCAAAAGGAAAAGTAGATAAAATGTTAATATAAGTTGCATTTCCATTATATTATATACTTCGATAAGTACATTGTCAAATGGCTCTAAAGCCACGCTTTTAAAGTATATCTATATATATTTTGTAGTTTCTTCATATATATGTGCGGTAAGGCCTTTTTAAGGCATATATACAATACGTATTAACAAAAGATGGTTCTCAAGGCATAAAATTTTTAGTCACGATTAGTGGCAAGGGAGGGATCAATAGCAGCATCTGGAATTACTTCATTAGTAGGAATGACAACATGACAAGCAGCATCATCCGCAAGAGCAATGGCGAGCAGCAGAGGGAACACTAGGTTTGTGAAGTCAGTGTACTAGTCGATGGCATAGAAAGGCACCGCATTGTACAAGTGAAACAAGAAGTGGCAGGCATGAGTTACCCTTTCATGATGCTCTTCTTGTGACTAGATGCAAAACCCGCTTAGGAATGGCACCCACAGTACTACTGTGTCTTCTTTAATATACTTTCGAAGGTCACTCATCATTGGCAGGCCTAGACCAAATGCAACATTTGCCACCACCTCTTCGAGGCTACCTAGGTACTTCTTCAAAAATATTTCAAGCACCAGGCAAAGAATCAACGCCTTGGGAACTTGGATGTTAAGCATAGATGCGACGAAGTGAGAGCATACGTCAGTTTAACTCTATACTTATCTTCGTATTCAATGCAGTCCCTCTCCAGAACCTAGTCCATCGCTACAATGGCCAGTGAATGCTTATTCTTAGTAATTCTTTTCAGTCGCCTAGTTGAGATTTCCCCTAGGAATGTTGTCTAGGATTTCTTGTAGACTAACCTAATAGGGGTATTCATTGTAGCAAATTCTATGCAACTATCTGATACTGGCTCTACACAAGCTGCCTAAATCTAGCTCTATGCAAATTCTACGCAACTGCTGACACTAAATTCTAGGCCAACTGCCTATTACCAATTCTTCCCAAATTGCTAAGTATGATTTTGCTATTGCCTAAGCGCCTATTTATAGAAATAGCTAGGATATGTGTGGTAATTTTCATACCATAAGCATGATGCTAATCAATTACCAACTTGAAAAATGCACCAGGGCTTGCTCGAATTTCCCACCTAGTTGCGTCTGCTAGGTACAGTTTGTTGCGTGCAAGATTAATAAGAGCTAATTAATTAGCATAAGCTAGTGGCAGTCATCGGCGATCATCTATACGGCTAAACGCTGATGTGTCATTCTATAGGTGCTTCTCAAATTTCAAAGAGGAACACAAATCTTTTCAAATAATTATTGTGTCTTTGGCCTAATTAATCTCTTTGGGATATTAATTTCCCAAGCATGTGAACGCCTAAGCTACCTTCAAATTATCAGCTCAAGTTCAAAGGAAATTGCATCGTACAACATGATTACTAAATCATCATTATGAATTATGATCATTTCAAAATGGAAAGTAATTCATTTCACACAAGCAAAAGAGTTGGCGGTACATGCCAAATTTAATGCTAAAATGCGAGCATTGTTGGCCACCCCAAGAAAGAAATAGCCAAGTATTGCGTGAAAGAAACTAACATTGTGAGAGATTTTTGAGCATGCTACCTAGGGAAAAGGACTTTTTAGCACAAACAAAACCAAGGTGAATTACAAGGAATTTTAATGTAGCCAAAAATTTTACAGTACCCTAAAATGGTTGGAAGTTCTCAGATGGAGGCACAGGCCGAGGTGACCCAAAGCTTGTATAATGACATGATAGCAGCACCAGTCGTCAATATTTCTGATGAAACCTCTTACATGTCATCTGGGATGTTGGAAAAACCAAAATGGGTTCACACGCGTGCCTTGGACAAACCCAGAACTACTAGGGACCAAAGCCAAATAAAGGAAGAATGGGATAATATCCATGACCCCATCCTCATGAAGAACCTTAAGACTCTTAGGGAAGGAGCTTGCGAAAGAATGAAGAAGGTTGAAGGCATAGGGAAAATGGCATATAAGCTATGGTTCATCAATCTTCTGCAATATATGGTCTCCTATGTGCATTACTGCCCAAAGCTCGTCCACAAGGCCATTGAACACTTCAACCCAAATACCAATACCAAAAAAGGTCGGACGCTGAGAGTCAACATCAGCGAAGACACTATCTAGAGTATGTTGTGTATCCTAGTGAGCCACTCTAAAGTGAGTAAAATGGAGAAATTTACTCCACAAAGTGGGTGCATGTTTTTGGCAGGGAAAAGACAAAGCTTTGGACTTTTATAATGTGGAAACACAAAGGCCTGAGGAATTTTGCGATGAGCCGCCACAAATTCTAGTTGCACACAATGCCTTCAAGCATGATATGCAGGATTCGCTCTCTATAATGGCATTTGTTTGCGGCTTGGACGAAGACAAATGGGTGCAAGAATTTTAGCTAGGTTTGGGTTTTCAGTTGCGAAGGAAAAAGTCCTTGTTCTGCTATGACTCCACAGGAGTCATTTACCAAGAAATGATGAGCCAAATACAGGAGTACAAGATGTAGCGCAAGTTTAGGTTTCCTTCCTTACTTGCTCATATGTTCTTCTACCAGAACACCGACTTCTTCAGTAAAATGATGCCATTATCTATTTTTACTGATAAAGGAGCCAAAAAGCCAGTTTCTATATGGACTCCCCTCCTTTCCGCAACACATGACTATTATGCATTTTTAGAGTTTTTCTTAACTCCAATTTTGCAAGACTTCAATAAGAATGGCTATATTTATTGGCTTTCTATTGACCAGACGGAGTGGATGCACAGCTTCACTACTAAATGCGACTAGTTCCTCGGGAGGGATTTTACATTCATCCGTATATGCGGCTTTACCGAGGAGCCATTCTGACTCCCAGAGTATGTCACACACAGGGTATTGGCCCTTGAAATGTTCAGGTAGATGTCCATTATTGATTATAAATTTTGTGGAGGAAAGGGCAAGAGAGGATTCTTCAAATGTCTGCTAACCTTCAAGTGGGTGGTTATGGAAAAAAAGCAGTTGCATAAGCTACTGGAAGAAAAGTTGGCTCATCTGGGGTTAGTGATGATCTACAAAAAATGGAATTACAACCCCTTCGATGACTTGGGTAACGAGTTCATCAAGGTAACCCACAACCCCCAACCGTATTAGGAAAAGTGACAGAGTCTGATGGAGGAGCGTGACAATTTGTTGGTGGACCTGGCCCATATTCCTACCGATGATAGTAGGCTGCCATGGCTTCAATTCTACCTCCAGCTAGCAAAGTATAATCAAAAGTACCAAATAGGGGCCACCCTCCACAGTGAGTTGTCAAGGAAACAAAACTGGAGTGAGGAAAGAATTAGGGATTTTTGGATCTACTGACAAGAAATCCAATGCCTTGATGCTCCTTAATAGAGCGTAGCAATGGATGAAAGATTTGATAAATTGTGGGATGATGCTCATAAAGATTCTGACGTGAGTGTTTATGAATACATCAACCTGAAGGAGTCCAAAACACATACGGAGAAAGGAAAGGATAAGGAAAGTGAAGTACAAATGGCTCCAACACAGCAAAAATAGAAAGCAGCGATGGAGCCTAGCAAAGTCTCTTCAAATGTGTGGTTCAATATATCGCAGTCGGGAGCCTCATGTACATGCACCTGGACTGCAAGAAGGTCAAGACCAACCCAGTAGCAACAATCGAAGACTGTACAGGTAGAAGACTCACCACCCAATAAGAGGCAGTGCATGAATGCAGCTGAGGAAGAGGGTTCGCAAGAGCCCGTAACAAGCCTGGGGCTTGCAATGAGCAAAGAGCCAGCAACAAGCCAAGGATCGTAGTCATCCACGCCATAGGTAAATTTTTCTCCCTCTTCTCTTGTTTCACAATATTTAGTTACTCCTGTTGTGTCCACAGCACCCCTCACCATAGGTGTCGGCCTTTTTTTTTTCCACTTTTGCCACAATGGTCGTGAGAGGTTTATCCCAATTCTCCTAGGTGAGGCCATTTGTTTTGACTCCTCCATGGACCCTTTCACCTTTTTTCATTTCCCAGTCCGCATCCGCTATCTCTTCACCCTTTACATCTGTGGCCACCACTGACACCCCTCTAGCTACTACTATATCGAGCCCAACTCAATCCACCCAGGAGATGGAATTCGCCATGACCCTGCTACTACCACCACACCTAATGAGTCCTCCCGCTAGTTCACAAATTGGGCTTTGACATATCCCTCCATTCTCCCTTCTTACAACTGATCTCCTAAGAAATAAAATGCCCAGAACCACTACCCTCATGTTCCCTTTCGCTCTTCCTCCTGGAACACCTTTCGCAGGCAGGCTAGTTCAATCGCCAACCCAATTTATGGCACAGGGTGATAAAACAAAGGAAGCGCGGGCTATCAGAATTGAGAAGCAAAAGGCCAAGGATGCCAAGAAGCTGATAGAGCCAAAGGTGTATACTGTTTTCAATGAAGCTCAAAAATCGTTGCATTTTGCAACCATCAAACTATAGGGAGAAATGCAACTCGATGATTACAACATGTTTTCCATGGCACTCGATCTAAGCATAGCCTGGCCACAGGACAAAGTTGAGCTCATGGAAGAAACATAGTGGGCGGTGACCACTGACTTCCTCAAGTCTAGTCACCAGCTAAAGAAGAAAGAGGAGCTAAAACTTGTAAAGGATAGAATCGAGGTCCTAATGGCCAAGGAAAAAGTGAGAGAAGTAGAAATTGTGCACTTATCAGAGAAAGCGCAAGCAGAGAAGACTAAACTCTGAGAGGAACTTGCAAAGTTCCAATCCTATGACCCCAATTTGGTCACTGCACTGCGGTGGAGGAACCAAGAATATTAGAACCAGTTGGCTCTGGCAGAGCAGGGAATGCAACAAAAGAGTGAGGAGTTTGAATGTTAACACGGTCAATTCGAGCAACAAATGCAACAAAGGGATGCAGAATTTGAGGCTCGAAAGGCCCAATTGGAGAAGGAACTCCAAGAGATGAAGATTTCCCTTGAGACAAAATCAACAAACAAAAATTGGGCCAAGTAAAACTGGTACGCATAATTGAGAAACATCCAGGGACAACTTGTGACCACAAATAAAAGAGTTACGGAATTGACACAGGATGTTGGCTCAAGGGATGCAGAGATCAGTCTTTTGAGAAGTCTTCCCCAAGCCCCTGCTGACCAATCAGACCTCCTTCTAGTGGCTCAACAATTATACATTTGATACTAGGATAAGGTTAAGGCATTCTGCCTAACCCTTCAGTCGACACTCCAATTTATGGCAAAGGCAACAAGTTTAGGCAGGGAAGTTCATGGAGAAATTGAGCAGTTCCCACAAATCATCATGAAGAGGGTTCTTGAAGTGGAAAATCTACTAGATAGGCTATATATGGTCTCAGATGAGGTCTTAGAAAATGCAAGGATTGGGGATCAAAAGGTTGTTTCCAAAACAGCAAACAGGTTCATCCACTACCACTCGGCTATCCTTCATGCTAGCAAGTGCGCTACCAAACTGGACTGAACTATGAATAGAATACAGGCTAGGTTCTCCTAGCTAACCCAAATGGGCCTACCCTCCCTGTTTCTTTCTAATGACTCGACGGTGACTACGAAGTAGATTGTGGAAAAAATAGAAGAGAAGCAATAGGACACATCCACTTTCCAGAGCTTCAGCCAACCTCCTACTGCAATGGATATTGAAGGTGTCACTCATCAGATTGCGTGGCTACTCTTCCAACTTGAGTCTGGGGCTGGTATATTCGTGATACTGCCTTACAAGGAAATGGTCGATCTGAGCGAAGCGCAAGAGAATTTGTGTGGCATATCGACACCATTTGAGGCTGACTAGTTGCCTCTGCAGGCTGCTCTCTCTAAGCTCTATCTTCGTCGCCCTATGGATGGGACTCTGGTCTACAAGCCAGAGAAATTTTTGTGTTCCTCGTTCCATAGGAAAAACGTCCTTGGTAGTCACCAAAAGCTGTAAATGTTAAATTCCTCGATCTCCCTTTAGTGGTTTTTTTTTTTGCTAAGTATCGGCCCACGCCTTATCTTTTTGAACTCCATTTGCTGCTGCCACATGTCCTCCAGATGCTCCTCACAAAAATACCTTCCTTTTCTCTCCTACCAACTCTCGCCATGCTTCCACATGTCAACATCATGGGCTCTTCGGGGCTAGTTCCCTCACTTTTCAATTGGGCCCCCTCCATGTGCTACGTAACTTTCATCCACGTACACTTTTTGGTGGACCCAACAGTCGGCGTTGATAGTAAAGAATGCCTCCACATGTCTTCATTGCGTAGTCTTTCAATGCAAGAAGGAAGAATCAACGAGCGGACCCCAACCTATTGCTACATTTCTCTTTTGCGGGAACTTCATCGAAGGGAAGGCAAGAGTGAATTGCGTGCCCCGCCAAGCTAACGCGTGTCTTAACTGACTACATGATTGAAGGACACTTGTCTATGAAGGAGTTTTTTGGGACCACTACCATCATTCAGAGGGGATGCATTTGTTTGAGAAGCGACTATGTGTCATGACCTGAATCTTTTTTGTTGCAACGGTCAAAGGAAATCATTGCTACATGCATCATTGCTCTTGATACGGGATCTTTTTTGTTACTGGTCCACCAGGCGGTGGGATTTTTTATCTATATATGTTGCTTCTTCCTTCCAAAAATGAGTTGGGAAGATACAAAAAAATAGGGAAAAGATACTAGGCCTTTTGTATTGCTTTTAGATTATTGTATGAGACTCTTAGACTATGTCATTGTTTGGCCTTTTTATTTTTCTTAAGCTATTTGATAAAACATTATATTGTGTCATTATTGTCCTGAATTGTTTATTTACAAAACTTCTATGATTTTAATACAAGTTTGCTGGTTTAGATTATGTATTTGACTCTTCCTTTTAGTGAATGTGTATGAGAATTATTTTATCTCATTGAATAAATATTTAAGTTTTCATCTTTGATTTTTGTTATTCTGGAACATAGCGGATTGTCGATCGGACCCTTAAATTGAATCCCAAAAGGTATATTTATCGTGCCTATATCTATTCCTTGGCGCATCACCTTAGTTAGATCTTTATTTTTTATATATGGTTCCTTTTCCGATTCCAAAACCCCAATTATAGAAGAAGTCGACTTCTTTAAAAACTCAGAGGTCACTCAGTTTAGCGCAATTGGTCCCCCCATTGATTGAGTTTCCCATAAAGGTTGTTACCTTGCCAGTTTTTGGCATCAACAATATTCAAGTTCAAACAAATTCAAATTTTCAGTATGATGATAATATGGTTGCAATCTTCTTGGGGACTTGAATTCTTTCAATATCATTAGTAAAGACCTATTTTGTTTGTCTTTTCTTTATTTTTATTTAAATGTTTGTGTTATTTTTTTTATGTCAATACAAAGATACTAGACAATAATCTAATGTGTGGTTCAAGTTAATTATTTATTACACGTTGTGTACACATGAATTTTTCCTATATATGAATTTTAGATGATGCTTGAGGTTATAAAGTGCTTATAGTATTTATACGAGCTCAATATGTTTTGAAAACCAATGTTATAATTTCTTCTTTTTTTTTTTACTTTGGCTTTAACAAATGAACAACATTTAGTGTTATATTTATGCAATATTAATTACATTCATTGAAAGAATGTGTACATTTGTATGTAGGTGAATTCAAATTTGAATGCAATTTGTGATGGGGAGTAAAAGGACTAGGAAGAGGAAGCATGATCGAAAAAGAGAGAAGAAGAGAAAAGTGAATGAAGGAAAATCTACTCAAGAACAACCCATGGAAATTATTGATGACCAAGGTTACGTGCAGGTACAAGAAAAATTAAACCTAGTAATAGAAATTTTTTCTATGGTATGGAAAATCTGATGGAGATGGATGAGGATTCTCTTTTCAATAATATTTCATCTAAAGATATGTTATCTGAAAGCACAGTAAAATTACAATCTAAAAGAATATGGGATGAATTTTTGAAGAAAAATCTCTAATTGGAAGAGCACAATTATTTGCAAAGTTATTTAGGTGAAAATAAATGACCCCTGTTTTGGAGTTGTTAGGGGTTGATAATAGTAAAAATTCATCAGGTTCATTAAAACAAACAATTGTTGAAAACTTACAAGAAGCATTGAATTGTATTGAAAACGAGAGTCGAGCTAGTGATCCAAGTGTTGCACGTAGAGCATTGATGATTGTAATTTCTAGTAAGAAATCATCACATAGAAGACATGTGAAAGCAATTTCTGAATTACTAAATGTTTCTAGGAGAACTGTTGAAAGGTATATTGAAAAGAGAGATAAATTAGATGAAAATATTGAGAAAAATTGGGTAAATATTTGTAGGGTTCCCCAAAAAAGATAGAATTTCAGAAGATGTAAAGAAACAGGTGGTTGAATATAGGACCAACTACTCTCGTGTTTCTTCCAATAGAATGGACACAATACAAATAATAGGTGGAGATGGTACAAAAAAAATTCATCCAAAAATTTTTATAGATACAATACAAAGTGAACTTTTTGAAGCATTCAAGCAAGAATTTTCAAATGTGAAGATTTTTCAAAGAATGTTTGAGACACTACGACCATCGTTTGTACGTATAAATAAAGTATGTGAAACTTGTTGTCAAAATTATGTTGGATTTGATCTACACCTACAGTCATTAAAAAAATTTATGGCAATAATTGATCAAAATATAGTCATCTTTGGAAGCACAACACAATTTGTGAAGTCTCTTGTACATGTGAAAAATTAGAAGATTCAGATGAATTCAATGTACAGTGTATAAAAAATATATGTAATGATTGTGGAAATTTGAAGAATATTTTACAAGTCAAAAATATTGATCATTCAATTCAAGTTATTTTGAAGAGATTTGAATATGAGAAATACTCAACAAAGTCAGGAGTTGAGGCCAAAAAAATTGTTCTCAAAGGGAGTGGATTGTGTTACAATGAATTTATGAATAAATTTTGCAATATCATACATCCACATATCCAACATTGTCATGGTACAAGATGACACTTAGCTAAGCAATTTTGTGACTCAAAGAATTGCTTTCTACCAGGCTGTATTCTCTCTATTGTAGATTTCTCTGAGAACTATACATTTAGTCCTCAAACTAAGATTCAAAGTGAATAATATCATTCAGAGCAAGTTGCAATCTTTGTGTAAGTTTGATATAGGCATGTCGAGTTACATGTAGATGGTTTACAAAGTAGCAAAGATGACCGAATTATCATCAAAGAGGTTCACTTTTATATCAATGATAATACAGGTCATGATAGAAACTATGTAGCTCATTGTTTCAAAATGTTTTTTGAAGACTTGAGATGGCATGCCATAAATGTTGAACAACACTGGATATGGTCTAATGGATGTGTTGGTAAGTGTTGATTTTTTTAAATTAAATTGATTTACTTAACTTTAAGACTTAAATTGTTCAATTACTTATATAATATGTTGTGTACATGTATACATGTATATATGTATATATATAGTTTTTTCAACTAATTTGGTTTGAATGAAATTATTTGTAACTTCATAGAACAATTTAAGTCTGCAAAAGATTTTAATTGGTTAAGCCAACAACATGCTAGACATGACACCAAATTTTTGTGGATTTTTTATGAGAGTGCACATGGAAAAGGAGAGCACAATGGAGTAGGAGCATGTGTGAAGCATGCACTTCGTCAATATCAACTTGCGGGTAACACCATATATGGAATAGATTTTTTTTTAAAATTCTATTTAAACTAAATTAAATTCTTAAACCTCTTAACTTGACAAATTTTTCCAACATGTACTTGCAGGTAATGCCATACGAAATGCAAATGAAATTGTTGAATGCTCCAAAAGTCATTTTTTTTTCTCTTGACTCAATATACAACACAGTTTTTTTGGGTTGAATTTCAAAGTGTGTGTACATGATTTAATTGAATTTTCAAATTTATATATATATTCACTTTTTAATTGCTTGGATGTTTATAATTTACAGATATTGATTGATCAAATCCTTATAATTATCAAACAATTAATGGTATTAGAAGTTTGCATCAAATCATGACAATGGGAGGTAGCAAGCCTTATGCAATTAATGTGAGAGAAAAATCATGTTTTTGTGTTGATTGCATTGAAGACAATGCAAATATTGTTCAATGTGAGAATATAGAGATGGGTATGTTTCACGATGGGAAATGAAACTGTAGCCATCCAAATTCGGACACTTAATTTATCCAAATTTACCACTTTTCATCTAAACATCCTCTTATCCGAGTTAATTAAGTAATATTACTATTATTTAATTAATATCCTTAATTCTGTCAAATTTCTAAAGTATTTAATTAATAATTAAATACCTTACCTTAATCCTCTTTTCATCAAATGAATTAAATAAATATTACATTTATTTAATTCCTCACATGTCATTTTTATCTAATCCTAATCCATCTCCTAATCTCTTCATTAAGAATGTACACATGCCTAATCCTTGATTAGGATGTGTCACATCCTCCAACTTTTGCAAGTTGGCTTCTAATCCTCATTAACCCCTAATTATCCTCTATTTACTAATTAGTTAAACCTAATTAGTACCTTGGTCAACTCTCCCCATCCCCCAAAGAATTTTTAATTCCTTTTTATTCATCCTAGGTTCCCTTCTTCCCTATGTGAATTTTTAATTCATATTTTATTCTTTCTAGAATCCCCTTTTCCCATGCATCTTCTAGAATCTTTGACTTGTCACATCAAGTCACATGTGACAAACTCCCACCTTTTTGGAGACCCTCTTTTATCCACTAGATTCTCCCAAGTATGTGAATTTTTAATTCACATTTATTCCTCCAAGGAATCTTATCTCCCAATGTACTTCCAAGGTACATTTCCTTCCTCCACATCATGTACCTCCCTTCCACATCACCTACACATCATCCTACCTTTATCCACTTGACATTCCACATGTCAAAATGTGAGGGGTTGTGAGTCCTCAACTCACCTTATCCCTTCATCTTGACTTTGTTGGATAAATCTCAACCATTGAATTCTCTAGAGAATTCAAGTTTCTCTATAAATACCCCCTAAGGAAAAAAAAGAGAACACTTAGCCATTTTGCAACTAAATGCTGCCATTTTATACACTCATCTAGCCATCAATTTCATCCATTTGCATTTGCATTCAAGAACATAGTCAAGTATTTCATTTAGTTGTATCAAAAGCCATCAAGGAGCATATAAACCAAATAAAAATCAAGGGCCAACCAAGGAGTTTTAGCTGCAAAAGGGAGGTATATCTATTTAGTATCATTTTACACTTTTCCTCTGCATTTACAAATTTCTTAGGCTAATCTTGAGGTGTTTCTTTATGTTTTTACATGGCATTTTAGTTGCTTATAATAGGTTAGACATTTTGATATCATAGAAACAATTATTATCAATGTCTTCTTTTGAAGAAAATGACAATGTTGATGTCTACGATCCTCTATATTCAGCCGATTGCAAATGTGTATCTAATTTAGTTGTTATAGGTACTTAAATTGATTTACTTAAATTTATTTATATATTCTACTTAAGTTTCAAGCATGTTTATATAAATATTTATATTTGTTTGTACTACATGATGTGTATACAAGATATTTTCGCTGTTGTTGCATATCCTGACAATGCAAAAGGTGTAGATTACTATCTACTAAGATTTACACAACCAAAATGAAAATTGGTGGAATCAGTGATAGATGATGATGGACAAGAGTATCCGATTGGATCATTCACTATTGAAGGTACATATTATCAACAAATAAAGATAGATAAAAATGGTTATATTTGTTGATTATATGTCAGGACAATAGGTTCTACGTTATAATCACTTAGTTATAGCAACAAAAATAAATTTTGAAACTTTACCTAAAAAAGGATGTGCCAAAAAAAAGTGGAGGTTGCCTATTGAAGATCATGAAAATATTTTAGAGATAATTAAAGATAGAGAGGATCTAGATTATATGTACCAAGAGCTTTAAGTTATTTAAATTTATACATTGTACATGTCATATATTTTTTAGATACATGATTGGATATATATATATATATATTCAAAAAAATTATAGATCTAGATATCTACATTGATTGGACATGTGACATGATTTAGAATGGGTTTTTTTCAAAGGCTTGGTCATCTATTTCCAATTGTATTTAAATATTCCATGTGGAATTCTTAAGTTCAAGAATCTTTTATTTCATTTACATGCAACTCCACTTATAGCATCATCTAGATCACTTTCTTTGCTTGCACGTGTAAACTCATGTATTAGATGCAATATAAAACCTATTGACTAAATAAATTCCTTATCATCTATTTCCAATTGTATTCATTCCATGGAATTGTTAAGTTCAAGAATCTTTGATTTCATTTGTTCAACTCCATTTATAGCATTGTATGCAATACAAAACCTAGTGACTTTAAAAATTTAATTTGCATAAATTCCTTATCATATCTATATTTCCAAATGCATTTGTTCCATGGAATTCTTAAGTTCAAGAATCTTTGATTTCATTTGTTCAACTCCACTTATAGCATCATATGCAATACAAAACCTAGTAACTTTAAAAATTCATTTTTCCTAAATTCTTTATCATCTGTTTCCAATTGCATTTGTTCCATGGAATTCTTAAGTTCAAGAATCTTTGATTTCATTTGTTCAACTCCACTTATAGCATCATATGCAATACAAAACCTAGTGACTTTAAAAATGAATATTTTTCCTAAATTCCTTATCATCTATTTCCAATTGCATTTTTGTGTTCCATGAAATTCTTAAGTTCAAGAATCTTTGATTTCATTTGCTCAACTCCACTTAATATAGTACCATCTAGATCACCTTCTTTGCTTGCATGTAAATTCTTATGCAATACAAAACCTAGTGACTTTAAAAATTCATTTTGCCTAAAGTTCCTTATTGAATCTATTTCCAATTGCATAAATGTTCCATGGAATTCTTAAGTTCAAGAATTTTTTATTTCATTTGTTCAACTCCACTTATATCATCATCTCTCACTTTATTTGCTTACATGTAAATTCTTATGCAATACAAAACCTAATGACTTTAAATTCATTTCTCCTAATGTTTCTTATTGAATCTATTTCCAATTACATTTGTTCTATGGAATTCTTAAGTTCAAGAATCTTTAATTTCATTTTTCCAACTCCACTTATAGCATCATCTCTCACTTTTTTTGCTTGCATGTAAATTCATATGCAATACTTGAAACCTAGTGACTTTAACAAGTCATTTTTCCTGAATTCCTTATCTATTTCCAATTGCATTTGTTCCATGGATTAATTCTTAAGTTCAAGAATCTTTTATTTCATTTGTTCAACCCCACTTAATATAGAATCATCTAGATCACTTTCTTTGCTTGCATGTAAATTCTTATGCAATACAAAACCTAGTGACTTTAAAAATTCATTTTGCCTAAAGTTCCTTATTGAATCTATTTCCAAATGCATAAATGTTCCATGGAATTCTTAAGTTCAAGAATCTTTGATTTCATTTTTTCAACTCCACTTATAGCATCATCTCTCACTTTCTTTGCTTGCATGTAAATTCTTATGCAATACAAAACCTAACTTGACTTTAAATTCATTTTTCCTAAAGTTCCTCATTAAATCTATTTCCAATTGCATTTGTTCCATGAAATTCTTAAGTTCAAGAATCTTTGATTTCATTTGTTCAACTCCATTTATAGCATCATCTCTCACTTTTTTTGCTTGCATGTAAATTCATATGAAATAATTGAAACCTAGTGACTTTAAAAATTCATTTTGCCTAAACCTAAATTCTTTATCATCTATTTCCAATTGCATTTGTTCCACGGAATTCTTAAGTTCAAGAATATTTGATTTCATTTGTTCAACTCCACTTATAACATCATATGCAATACAAAACCTAGTAACTTTAAAAATTCATTTTGCCTAAAGTTCCTTATTGAATCTATTTCCAATTGCATAAATGTTCCATGGAATTCTTAAGTTCAATAATATTTTATTTCATTTGTTCAACTCCACTTATAGCATCATCTCTCACTTTCTTTGTTTGCATGTAAATTCTTATGCAATACAAAACCTAGTTTGACTTTAAATTAATTTTGCCTAAAGTTCCTTATTGAATCTATTTCCAATTGCATAAATGTTCCATGGAATTCTTAAGTTCAAGAATCTTTGATTTCATTTGTTCAACTCCACTTATATCATCATCTCTCACTTTCTTTGCTTGCATGTAAATTCTTATGCAATACAAAACTGAACTTGACTGTAAATTCATTTTGCCTAAAGTTCCTTATTGAATCTATTTCCAATTGCATTTGTTCCATGGAATTCTTAAGCTCAAGAATCTTTGATTTCATTTGTTCAACTCCACTTATAGCATCATCTCTCACTTTCTTTGCTCAAGCATGTTTAAGTTCATATGCAATACTTGAAACCTAGTGACTAAATAAATTCATTTTGACTAAAGTTCCTTATTGAATCTATTTCCAATTGCATTTGTTCCATGGAATTCTTAAGTTCAAGAATCTTTAATTTCATTTGTTTAACTCCACTTATAGCATCATCTCTCATTTTCTTTGCTTGCATGTAAATTCATATGCAATACTTGAAACCTAAGACTTTAAATTCATTTTTCCTAAATTCCAAGTATCATCTATTTCCAATTGTATTTGTTCCATGGAATTCTTAAGTTCAAGAATCTTTGATTTCATTTGTTAAACTCCATTTATAGCATTGAACCTCTCACTTTCTTTGCTTGAGCATGTAAATTCATATGCAATACAAAACCTAGTGACTTTAAATTTATTTTTCCTAAATTTTCCTTATCATCTATTTCCAATTGCATTTTTTCCATAGAATTCTTAAGTTCAAGAATATTTGATTTCATTTATTCAACTCCTCTTATAACATCATCTCTTAGGAATTGACCTAACTTACATATTTGCATTCAAATTATTTCTATTTCTTGACTTATTTAAATAAATTCATTTCTATAATTAATTACATCCATCTTTTTGAATTTACAAAGAGCAACCATTCTAGGAACATTTTTATTTAGATCATGTAAAATGTGTAAGGAAAGCTAAGGTGCAGAACTAACTCTCCTAACGTCAAAACCTCAGGGAAGAATGCAGAGGTGACTTTAAATTTTCAATTACAGTCCAATTAAGATACACTTGAAATAAATAACAGAAACAGAGAAATGAACATACACAGATGAACACCAGATTTACGTGGGAAAACCCTTACAGGAGAAAAACCCACCACACCAAGAAAAAACCCTTTGTATTACAGTAAAAAAATTACATACAGAGTATGGGCTTCACTCTTTGATGTCAATTTACAGTAGCAGATTCAATGATCAACCTTGTACAGAACATCCCATTTACAAGACACTCTCTGAATTAGATTCATACACACTGATCAAAACCTCGACTTGTTCATCCACTGTTTTCTCAGAACTGATCATCATCTTCAACTCCTGAGTATATCCATGTCATCCATGGTCTATCGAACTTCCTCACAGGAACGGCCACAATAGTCTAACTTCCAACAATTCCCATTTTGCTTCTTTGATTGGTCGATGCTACACCACGTAGGATAGTCTTCCAATCGGTCAAAAATGTTCAAACAGTATTCACATGTTGGTGAGACACTAACCATGTCTCCCCAATGCCACATGACTGATTACACATCCATCGCTATCGGCAAGAGTCATCACCTTCGGCAAGAGGTTACACCAAGTTCAAAACTATTGGTGAGACAAGCCATATCGCTGAGACGTCATACCGATGATCATCACATGTAGCGCTATCACCAAGACCATCGCTATCGGTGAGAGGTCATACCGAAGGCAAAACCATCTTGTGAAGCTCTATCGGCAAGAGTTCTCCTATCGCCAAGAGTCTCGTCGATCTTTATGTCATACCGATATTCATCGAGCAAAGTTGTCAGCCGCGAGACATGCCATATCATTGAGACATCATACTGATGATAAACACATGTAGCACTATCGGAAAGACTACTGCTATTAGTGAGACATCATACCGAACATAGAACAGTTAGAGAGACTACCGCTTTCACCAAGAGGTCACAATGAACACAGAACAGTCGGAGAGACTATCAATTTCGCCAAGAGGTCATACCAATGTTCATACCCATCAGCGAGACTTACATCCATCACCAAGAGTTCTTACCGAGCCTTCATGTCACCCCGATGACTCTGAGTGTAATGTTGTCGGTGAGACATGCCATATCGCTGAGACATCATACCGAATCAAACCTTTTGGCCAAAGATCTCCCCGAGCGGAGAGAGATAGAAACCTCACAGCGATAGAAATGTCATAGCGATAACACGAGCCGGCAAGACAACAACAATGTCTCGACGACATGAGCATTCCACAAGGTTACACAACTGCTAGTCGGCCAAACAGTAAGAATGTCACACTGACTTTTCCCTTTCAGGAGTTTCATACCAGTAAGATTGAGGCACGTTTTCCAACAAAATGAAGACCTATATTGTCTCAAAATTTATATATATATATATATATATATATATATATATATATATATATATATATATATATATATATATATATATATATATATATATATAAATATACCATTTGCATGCTTGACATATGAAATTCATCCAACATTCAGCCAAAGTCATAAATTCAATCCAACAAGGGGGTAAACTAGGACCTAAGTCCATAGCAATTTGTCATCACCCTTATGCATTTTCAAATGTACCAAAGATCATAACTTAAACTAGGTTGCAAAAGGTTTAATGCTTACAATTAATCAAAGGATGATTTGAACATTAACCAAGATTGACTAAAAAATAAATATGTGTACAACTCTAATTTTGATCAAGAACATATTTAAGGAAACAAAAAATTAAGGTACAAACTTGCTAAATAAATAAAACCATAATGTGATGTAAACCATATAATGTATTTAATTTGTCTATAATGTGACATGACAAACCATGTAATGTGATGTAAATCATAACAAGTGTTCAAACCATAATAATGTGTACGTGCATATAACATGACATGACAAACCGTAATGTGACGTAAACCATAATTTAAAATGTATGTAATATGGTCCAAATCATAATAAGAGTTCAAACCATAATATTATATAGTTCATGACATGAAAAACCTTAATGTGGTGTATAAACCATAATGTGATGTATAAACCAGAATGTAAAATGTATATATAATGTGACATGTAAAACAACTCAAATAGAAGGATATCTAGTATGGATAGATGAATTTGATCCTTGCCCTCATCCCTCTCTTGATTCGTGTCTTGATCTAGGTTGTCTCGATCCCTCTCTTGATCCAATTTATCTCAATCCCTGTCCCAATCCAACCTGTCTTGATCTTTGTCCCATTCCCTATCCCAAGCCCTACACAAGTTCAAGTACATGTAATTTAATTTAATACACATGTGTATATATGTAAAATTATCTAAAACTTACAATGTGCAAGTTTAATGTGTTCAAATTTACATCAAGTAATTTAATTTTGTATTCTTTAAATGTACCTCAACTATATAATACATCCAAGATCACCATCATGCTCCAAATCTCCAAACTCTAAAAAATCACCATATTGCTGGAAATTTTCAAATACATGATTTCAATAAGGAGTTAGAACTACTTTAAAATCAATTTTATTTAAAATATATGTACATGTAAATTTTTAGAATGCAATTTATATATAAATTATTCAAGTACCTGTCATGCATCATTAAGGGCTCTACCAATCCCACTGATATCACAAGAACACAAAGACACCTTGGGGACATTTGAGGTGGTACAATATCAGTGCCAAAAAGAAGTGCACTATATGTGCCACAAACAAGATCAAGTGACATAGTAACCTTGACATGATTTGGAACATGCTGAGAACCTGGAAAAGTTGTAGGATCAATAGAAACATGCTACGCATGTGAGCCTGTAGGATGGTGTGGAATATCCTATGAAGTTGCCACCCTTGGCTCATATGTGTAGTAGGATGTCAACATCTAATAAGGGTCAGTACATGATCAAGAGGGATCCCATGCTCCTCACTAATGAATTGGTAAGCTAGTCGTAGATTAGCAATGGAGATTGCACACACATTATGCATAGTCGTGTCACTCATATGGGCAACATCTGATGGCAATGGTAGATTGACACAAATAAATGGATAATAAGTAGTAGATGTAGCCTCAGTGGGAGGAAGGCTAATCCGCGGCCATAATAAGTATCTATCAATGTGATCAAATGACATTTGATCAATCTGTGTGGTAATGGTGGTAATACTATAAAAAATCTAAGACTTGGTGGAGCATGATGTTGTATCCCCTAATGTTGCTAATTCCAAACATTTTGGTAGAACCAAAAGGTTTGGACCAAATAATTCCCTCTTGTTCACAGGTGGTGGAAAATTTAGACGATTATACCTAGGTTTGTTAGAAAACCTACCTCTACCCTGTCCAACATGGTTAGGAAAAGATGTGTAGTCCATATCTATCTGTAAATGAAACTCTGTATATAATTGTTTTCAAAAATAAAGTGGCAGCTCATCATTGTGAGGCCATCTATGATGAGCTTCCAACCATCTAGGATATATGAATGGAGCAACAAGCTCATCTACACACTTAGTAATTGTATATCCTCTAATTATATTTTCCCCTTTATAAAAAGGGAACATGGTATGCATATTATCTTATGAAACTAACTTAATAATAGGTCTCCATTTCTTTGTGCCAGTAACACTCCTAGCAAGAGATAAATAAAACTACTCAATGCTAAGATCATCGTAAGGATTGTATGATTAAATGGTCTCAATCATACATAAAATCTCATCTCTAATATTGATTAATATGTCTCTATTAGCCAAATTAGGAGAGTTATGAATGGTTTGATCTAAACATCTCAATACATTTTCTAATCTCTCAATACTCTCCTCATATAAATTTGATCTAGCCTAAGCATGACGCTCAAGCTGAGGAGAATGGTGAGATCCCTGATCATCAGCCATATATATGTATATAAATAAAGAGATATGCATATCATTAAAAAAAATATTTAAATTACAAATTTATCAAGTTTCAAAACTAAAACATTTTTAAATTACAAAATTTTCAAGTTCCAAAACTAAAAAAAATTAACTTAAAATATCTAATGAGAAAAAAGTTGTCTCTATGAAATAGAACCTTCTACAACTTAGAGTTCAACATAAGAAATGACAACTCCAAAGAGACAATAAGAAAATAATATATGAAGGAGAAATATAGATAATATTGAAGAAGGTTATGATCAACCCATATAATTCTTTAGTGACCAAAACAAATTCCTATTACAACACGAGTTATAGGGGTTAGAGAAGGAAACCAAGTTACAAGGTGAACCAGTTTTAGTCCAAACCTTTAAAAGTTAATTGACATTTTGTGTCAGTTATGGCACAAGAGGATGGGGTTTTTGTATCACACAACATTGCCTAATATGAGGGATATTGCCACACGACTTCCAAAGTTCAGTATTGAACAACATGGAGTTTGTAGAGGATGCACACTTCAAAAGCATGCCAAGGTTGCTACTTTCTCAAGCAAGGAGCATAGGTTAGAAGAAAATCCTAGAGTTAGTGCATTTGGATGTGTGTGGACTAATTTCAATAGGATCAATTGTAGGAAGCATGTTATATGTTTCTTTCATTGATGATTTCTCTCGAGCAAGATGTGGATATAAATACTTCTTAAAGACCAAGGATGAGATATTTAGTAGGTTTTAAGAGTTCAAAGCTTTAGTGTTTATCATGCATAGCCATCTAATAATTAGCTCATACATTCTCTAACTGAATCAGTTTTGAAATTTAAACATAGGTGAACAAAATCATGTTTTTGATGTTGACACACAACTATACATACATATATACATGTATACATATGTATACATGCATACATACATACATGTACATACATATATGTGCATGTATGTATGTATATATGTATACATACATACATATGTATGCACATGTGTACATGTATGTATGTATGTATACATACAACATATATTTATACATACATACATACATGTACACATATGTATACATACATTACATACATACATACATGCATACATACACACATACACACATACACACATGTATACATACATACACACATACACACATGTATATATACATACATACATATATACATACATACATACATACATATATACAGACATACATGTATGCATACATACATACATACTTTTATGACCAGTAGACAAGGCATGGGCATTATTGGTGGCACCGTAAGTTATACTGATCATAGGCTAAAAACTCCTTGTCAGTCTGGAACACTCAGTTAATGCAATGACCCTTGATATGAAATATATCAGTTAATTATTGATATATCCAAACCAAGGGTAGCTTAAGAAACATATATATTTATGCTTTGATTATATTTTGAAGACTTAAAAAGATGTTAGAACTAAATATACATGGTTGTTCCTTAGTAATTTTTGAGAAACAAAAAAAATGAAATTACTTTGCTTTTATCCATAAGGGAACACTTTTAGATAGTATGAACTTCTGTATGTTTTGGATTTGTGTTGGGAACTTCAAGATATTGAAGGATTTAAGATGTGTTCAAGCTTTATGATTTTTATATAATCAATAATGCCATGTTTTGCTAGATGAGTTTGGACATTGGAACATTTTTATTGTTTTTTCTACTTGTAAGAAATGTTTGTGAGTATGTTTGATCAAAATTTACTTGTGGTGGAAATTTCATTGCAACCTTATGGATTTGATGTGGGGGCATTTGAAAGAGGAACTATTTTGAAGGGATTGGACTTGGGAGTTCAAAGCATGAAATTTGGGGGCCAAGTGAAAAATAACATTATTTTCTTGTAGATTGTTTCTCTTAAATTAATAAGGGATTTTTTGGAAGGGTTATCATTCTAGTGTTATTAGATGAAGGGAGTTGTTAGATATTATTAAAGGGTTAACACAATTTATGCATGGGAAATATAATTGTGTGCAATGGAAATCTGGAAGAATGGGTGCAAGGGTCCTTTACTAAACATTACTATAATGTCTGTAAAATGGTTAGGCTTTGAAGTGAATAGGAAAAATAATGGTAGAAGATATAGCAGATTACCTTGTCAAAGTTTCTAGTTTTGAAATTGAGATTTTCCATTATCTGAAAAAAAATTCATCTGTAGTGCTTGCTAATAGTACTACTCGAGCTTGCATACAACAATAAAGGAATTCAAGAGATTCTACCAAATGCAACATTTGAGGTAATATTTGTTTTATATCATTAGTTTGCATGCAAGAAATGATTGAGTTAAATCATTTCTCAACTCTTTTTTGCTTTAAAAGATATTTTGGTGTTGTAAATTGAAATTTATTCTAGATGTAGCTTAGAATTATTTCTTCACAATTTGTTTACAAAAAAAATTGGATGCTCTTCTGTAACAATAATGAGATCTTAGGTGTCCAATTTTTTAATATAATTTGCAACTTGGGCCTTCAATGATCAAGCATCAAAATCCCATAAAAACCTAGACATGGTTTTTATTAGAGAGTGTGTGGCAATCCCAAAGACATTCTTAGATCTTTGGATAATAAGGAGAGGCAAATGCGAAAGGTGCAAGAGGAAAATCTAGAGCATATAAGGTTGGTCTCCGACTCTTAGAACCCTGTTAATAAGGGATTATTCATTACCAAAACCATTGTAACTGTAAATAAGGGTTTATTCGTACCCAAAACCACATATCTCAGATTTACTCAAACTGTTCACAATTCATATGAGATATCCATAGTTCATTACCAAAAACGAAATTTACACTGCCATTCATAATTTATTGCCAAAAACAAAATTTTCACAATGCCATTCTAACTTTTAGACATTTTGTTCACAAAATTGTAAACAATCATATGGCCACACTACTGTGTGCCTATAATATCACCACACCTATCAAAATATCCTTGTAGCTCTAACAAGCACAAGAAAAACCCCAAACTTCAATACATAACCTATTGAGACCACAAACAAAATATGCCAAACAAGAGGAGAAGAAATGTGATGCAACATGTTGTTTAATTGAGTTTTATCATTGTTGAAACCCTAGCTCAGCCAACCATGTCTTGCCCTCAACACTTCCACTTGAACATGCAAAAATGGGGCGAACCCCCCTTTTTTTTAATTTTATAATTCTTGGTTCCAATCGAAAAGTATTTGGCCGAAACCCTACTGGCCAAATATGTACCACCATGTCGACACCATGTCACTATCACATGGTTTTGGCCGAACACTTTCTAGCTGAAAATGATTCACTCATAACCGTTTAGTTGGCTAAAAGTGTGACACAACTTTGTGCTTTTACCCCATAGCAATGTGACCTACTTCTAAAGCACTTTCCTTCACACATCTCTCAGAGTTGGCAGGATTAGATTCAACTTTCATAGCCATGAACAAGCATTCACTATCATCGTCATCCCCATAATTAGATTCATCATTAGATATACTGGCATCTTCTCTAACATAATAGCTTTTCTTAATTTCTTTACCTATGTTTTCTTTGTTCTTGTCATTCAAAGCTTTGTTTGGATGTCTTAAAGCATAGTGATCTATCTTACAATGACTGAAATATTTGAAATTTAACTTACCTCTATATTTACCAGTACCCTTTTTCATTCTTCTCACAAATTTTGCTTCTAGATCATCAAGATCCTCTTAATTTGATTCCTCAATTTTTTCTGATTTTCCATCCTTAAAAGTAGTCTCAACTTTTGCATTACTTGGACCAAATTCTCTCATTTCAAAAGTAGATATAGCACCATTCAACTGATCTCTAGAATATTTTCTGAAATCTTGAACTTCCTCAATAGCATAAAATTTATGGCTATAAGATTTAGGAAGAGTTCTCAATACCTTCTTTACCACTTCTTCTTCAAGATTTATACCAAGACCTCTAATGGAATTGACAACTTTGTCCACCTTTTGCATTTAGCTTGTAATGTTTTCACCTTTAGACATCCATAGGTTCTCAAATGTGATCTTTAGATTTTGCATCTTAGCTTGCTTGCCCTTATCATCTCCTTCATAAGTACTTTCCAACTTTATCCAAATCTCTCTAGCAGATTTCAAACTCACAACTTTCAGAAGTTTAGTGTTAGAAAGACCTCTTAAAAGAGCATACCTTGCTTTACCCTTGTTCTCATATGCCTTGATCTCGTCATTAGTCTTCGGACTACCAGTAGGCATAGTATATCCAGTCTCAACAAACTTCCAAACTCCAAATCCAAGAGATACCAGGAAACCTTCCATCCTTGTCTTCCAGAAACCATATTCTTATCCATCAAACAAAGGAGCATCCCTCTTGTGTGCCATCCCAAATCTACCTCAAGAAGTTAAGATTTCTTCCAAGGAACCTTGATCTAATACCAAATTTTGAATGCACACAAGACAACTAAGAGGGAGGTGAATCAGTTGTACATTAAAACATCAAAACCCTCATAAACATTCAAATCCACATCAACTTAATTAACCCTTAATTTGTTAGAATGATTTAGCATGAAATAAAATAATAGAAATTGAAACACATCAACATCATGCACAATAGAACACCAAATTTACGTGGAAAACCTAAGAAGGGAAAACCACGGTGAGGATTAGCTCACAATATAAAGTAATTACAAGATCAAATACAAAAGGCTCACTTCTATATTATAGAAAAGAATAAAAAGGAATGTTACAGTGAGAAATCCATCTCAATGCAACAGAAAATTCCACCACTGAGTATCATTAATACATTCATAGCCTCTTTGAAGATTGTAGACACCTTCTTCTCACCGCTTCCAGTAGTCTAACTCATTACTTGCTCACACTGCACTTCACATATTCACACTTCATAACTCTACAATTCACATCACACTCTCTCTACTCCAATCCTCCATAAACACAACACTTATGTATACCTTCTTCAACCTTGAAAACATTCTCCAAGGTCGACTATGCAAGGTATCAACCATGCAAATTCAAATTAGGTCAACACTAAGCATTCCCACAGTGAAAAATAATGAAAGTAGACCACACCACATCTTAACTCGGACCCAAATCATACATATATATCATGCCACACTTCCATAATCACCAAAGAAAATCCATAATTAGTGTAAACACCCAAGGTCGACCGAACTTGTGTAAACACCATTAACATTTAAGTGCACACTTCCTCAAATCCAAGGATGACTCATGGACCACACACAACACTTGAACACAATATAGAATAATCCATAGGCACCCTAAAATCCAATAAATTCCTTCGCAACAACTTCCACTTGAAGAACAAACTCATCTTGTTCACCCAGATAAACCGCCACACACTATAACTCAATAAATCAACTTTTAGAGCACCAAACCACACAAAAATTCAACTGAAGGTAGATATGAACCTTATCAATATACTTTTAGAACCACAAGACCAAAAACTAAATTGTGAAGAAATGTGGAACAAAACCATTTCTCCCAGACAACACTATAACACAGTTCACACACAGGTGAACACAACTCTCTCTGCACAACAATCTAGATCAAGAAATTATGGAAATAGAACCTTTGAACACCTCTAACCAACATATCTGAACCACACAAGCATATCTTCAATTCAAAAGAAATTTAGAGTAAAACCGGAACACCGCTTTGTATACCAAAACACCTCCGCAACACATTTTTCCTTTTTTTATTCAAATTTTCTCAAAAGCACTTGAAAACCAAGAACCATAAACAAATCCTCATCATCTTCAACACTTCCTCACCACCATTAAACCATCTGCAACAAACCAAATCTTACCAAAGCAACACTAGAGGTTGACACCAATAACACTTACTAATGAGAACATAATGAAATTAATCAAAGCATCATCACAACTTCTCAACCATCACCAGTTGACATTAATGACAACACAAACATAAGCTTGTTGAAATCAAAACACCAACTACTCATACTTACAACAAATTTTAGGTCCAATGTTTTCATCATAGGTTGATGCCACTTTGTATCAACAAATTATTAATAATCTCATTTACCTAACTTATACATGACTTGATATTTCATACTTCATTAGCATGGCATTTTAGTTTTTGTAGGAGCCTCATTAGCTATATTGGAATATGACCAAGTACATTATCTAGTACATCCAAGATACTGATATACACATTGATTTTAACTTGGTTGGATATACTAATTTAGATTGGTTGGGTGTTCTTAGGATCACAACTTCACTTTAGGCTACATCTTCTCCCTTGGTTCATGTAATTTCCCATGCTAAATTTAGGAAAAATAATTTTAACAAACTAAAAATGTTTAAATTGAAACCATACAAACCCTTAATTATATTAAGGTTGCATAGTAGACCTCACTACTTGTTATTAAGCTTCAAATTTTATTACTTAACCCTAATATAATAAACCCTAATCTATTCTACTTGAACTTAAAATAAATAAAAATTCCTTGTTACATTTGTAAAATAAAAATAAGCCTATAATGGAAGATAAATGGCATACTATGTTTATATTAAGTGAGGTGAATATGCTTTATAAAATTTCATTGTCACAACAATGACCGATTGAATCATGATATTTATAATAATGGTGAACCCATAGTTTCCCAACTACAACACCCAAATAAGAATACAATATTTTTTAGAGATCCTAGATTATAAATCAACTATTATATTAAACAAAATATAAATTAATATAAAATTGGACTACAACGTCTATGACAAATAGAAACATAGGTTCTTACATCCATAATAATTGTAAGTGTTGTGCAAACTCCTTATCAATGATTTTAACCAACATTAAAGGTCAAACAAAACATCTGTGTGAGACCACTCCTCCAACCAAAGTGATTTCATCCTCTAACATGATATCTATGGTGTTTTAATCTCTTGATATCCATTGTTCGGTTGGTTTTCATGTATAGATCTGAACACTTGACATAAGTGCTCATGGTAATTTTTTGTTAGGGTTTATGTTGTTTGTTCAAATATTTTTTATCATCAAGCTTCCCACCAAAAATACCATCCATAGAGAGGTCAAAGACAACATGGATGCCATCAGGTACTAGAGAAGTACATAGATAGGGGCACTTGTACCAACCAACATTGATTTTATTTTAAGTATGCCCGAAATTTGCATCCATTTTACATATTAACCTATTGGGGAGGCATGGAATAAGATACTTGAAACCAACAACTCCTAACATTAATGGTATGAAGATTTATGTGGAAAAACCCTAGATACTACATTAATGGTGGCTAGGGTAGTATACTTAGCTCGTATAGAGGGAAATATGCATGAATCCATGTCGTCAAATAACTAATATCACTAGTGATACAATACCATAGTTGGACCCACACATTTTGACACACTGACATATTAGGTGGTAAGTGGGATGAATAGAAAGAAATAGTGGGAGTGGTTAGAGTTGTGGCATCAATAATACCCTATAACTCACATCACAAGTAAAAGATGAGGGGTTTGAAGGGAGACATTCTAGTGAGTGGAAGTTTGATTCTCCAACAAGGGCTTTGTGAAGGAGAATGGTTTAATAGAGAGGTATGATGGCATGGAAAAGTTTGATAGCCTAACAAGAGAAGGGAATGAAGGCATGCGATGGTTGTGGTGTGCTTGAATGTGGATCTCTAAAACCTTAATGGGGGTATAGAAGGAAGTGGACTTGAAAAGAAAATCATGTCGAGAATGGAAATTTCACAACTCTAATGGCTTACACTAACTTAAAAAATTGGTCATGCCTCAATACTTATATATTTTTAGATCTTAAGAAAATGCATGGGGGGTCAATGTGAAGAACTCAAATACAAATTTGGATTAGAGGGAACACTAGTGATAGGAAATGGGAATTTTTGATCACAACATAGATTATGGAAAAAGGGCATCTGACAAGTCTTCCCCACTCAAATTTGCTTTCCCTCAAGCAATTTTAATTTTAATTCTCTATCTCTTCTTGTCTAAAATTCTTTGTAAATATCAGTATTTCCCAATTCTTCCCAAGTAGCCTCATTTGTAGGTAGGTTTATCTAATGAACTAGATAACTGAATGGCCCTCTATCCTAATTTTCTCCACCTTTGACTTGGGTCAAATAATGGAATTAACTAATCCTACATATGTCTCTTTTTGACTTGATGATGGATGAAAATATCCACAAAATACCACAAGACCCTAGGTTGACACATGTGTTTACCTCCTTTTTTCTATTGATGACTCCTTGCACAAGCATCTACTTTGGGAGCTATTTCACCACACTAATCTACTCTAGTATTCAATTGAAGTACTTCTTGATATCTCCTTACAAAGCTTATAATTTCTTCAATAGGGTGTATGTGTCCAAAATAATTTCTCCTTAACATTGGATTGTATTCTATTCTTTACTCAATCCCATAATCGAAAATACCTTCATGGATATAAGTGATTTAAGATAATCTTTGTGAATGATGATACAAATTCCAAAGTTGGACATTATGTGGGCAATAATATGTTTGAATTCCTTGTCCAACCTACTTGTAAAAAGTAAGTATCACTTCTTTCTCTTCTACCTGGATTTTACACATCTAAAGATGACCTAAATTTGAGTTTTTCCCATCAAGCTCATTGACATCCTTGAAGTGTTTTTGTATTGTGTCGACAATTTCCTTAATATGGAGGGTGTAGTGAAATTGTATCTCTTTTCCCTTGGATTGTGATTATGGAATGTTCAAAAGTATGCTCATCTCCCCTAGATTGTTGTCATAAAAATTCCCTCACATTCCATGAATTCTTATCATGATGCCACAAGTTGTACCTTTGACAATTGGTGCAGGTTATATTTTTGTAGTCTAGAGAATGGTTTTTGGAAGCATAGGTTGCTTGAGATTTCTCCCAAAATAGCAATGTGTAGCTTGGAATACTTGTACTTAGTGACCCCAATAAGTGAGATATTTGATACACAACATTAATAAAAGAATTCCTCAACAAATTTGTAGAGATGTAGCTTCTTATGAAATATAATACCCATCCAAAGCATGGGTTTATAAAGATTATTGATAGGAACATAGTATTGTGGTTGCCAAACCAAGTTCCTTTATTCAAAACCAAGAAATTAAAGGCTAGAAAACACCATGTACTAGTTGAGAACATTTTAGCCATGATAATGGCCTAAAAAATCCTCCCCCATGTGACTAAAAATCCTTTTGTGACTATAGAGAAATCATAGATAAATTTGAAAATATTGAGAATAGGTTGATTGGTGGAAGCCACCTTCAATTTGGTCCTTGGCTCATGTTTCTAGCAACTAACACTTATTCTTACCATGCACAATTGACGACTTCCACAAGATGCTACAATTTTTTTTGCCAATTATTCTCTCGTAGCACTTAAGACCTAGAACAAGGATTCAATTGCTACTACTCTCATGGGTTTGGCAACTTCATTTTTAAGTACTCTCATTTTCTTGTTAGCTACTTCAAACAACTTAGGGTTTTCATTTTGATGCATAAATTGTGTCACAAAGTTCATTCCTTGCATAAATTTAGCTAGTAATGGCAATATTTGATGTTGTATGTGTTACCTAACTTGCAATTTCTCCTCCAAGGTTTGTAGTTGTATTTTAGAACCTTGTTGTTGTTGCCTAAGTCTCACTAGCTCTATTAGAGTAGGCTTTTATTCTTCTTGAGGTTTTGACTTTTTTCTTCCTATTTTATATCATAATATTTACCACACATGGATGCATTAAATATGAAATGGAAAAATGTGAGATATGGAAGATTACCAGGGCTTAAAATTATTGAAATCTTCTTGTATTATATCCATCAGTGCATGAACTCCCTTCTTTGTCATTTTGGTTAAGGGTGTTTCTATATGTGAAGTCTCTTCAATAGACTTATCATGGTTGCATAATCTCAAGGATATTTTCAATAGAGTCATCATAGGAGTGAGAACCCATCTTATTAAATTTTGAATTATTTTCCACTTTACTTGTGTGCCTTAAACAATAAAAGCATAACCCATATATAACACATAAATGTGTGTTCAAAACCATATTTTGTTTTTTTACAAATGAAGCCTGTTGCCATAGAAATATGAAAAGAAGACTTAGGTGCTTCATGTGATCCTTTCATGCTTTTCTAAAAATCAGAAAGTCATAAATATTTATCCAAACAAATCCTCACTTGACCATTGAGCACCTAGTTCTCTATGAATTAGAAGGTAGCTAGAGCAGTAGTCAAATTGGATAACATCATCAAGGACTTAATGTGACCCGAGAGGAATTTGAAAACCATCTTGTATATATACTCCTTGTGAACACAAATATAATGGTGGCTTATTATCAAATTATTCTTCGAGAAATCAAGAGTGATAGAGACTTGCTTACAACAAATTTCTAGCTCTATGACCCATGGGAGTCTTTCATTTGATAATTACGATCATAGGAAAATATTATGGAGCAAGGCACTATACTAGTTATTTATAAGGTTATTAATGGAATGTACCCATTGCACACACATAACCATATCATTTTTTTCAAAATAAAATTTGCCACATACTTTATGCTTTCCCATGGTTACATTGAGTGGCTGACCTATCCACATACACAACATGATAAATCTGTTAGGGATAATTGTATTAGATCCATCAAAAACTTCAACCTTCATGTGACTTAGCTCACTATCTAGATTCCTCAATCCGATTTAACAAAACTGTTTAAAGTGATGGTCTTTACTATTGAAAGTAAAAGAGATACATTTTATTACATTAGATAATTTGATGATATGTGTCTCCTCACTCTCTTGTAGCTCTAATTGTTCTTCTTTGGTTCATGCTCCATAATTTCTTCTTTTGAATAGGTTCATGGTGCATGACAAAGCACAATATTATGATTTCCATCTTCAAAGATTGGTTGAGGATGGAGAGGATTGGTGAGTTTTAAGTCCTTGACTCCAAAACTTATTGCATTATGCCTAATTCTATGCTACCCTTTGGGAAAAATTGTATCAATAGTTGCATGTTATATTTAATTGGATTAGGCCTCAAAAAGATCAAATAAAATTGGTTTGATCAAACTCATCCACTACCATGATCTTCAATTTTATCATTACATACTCATAGATCTTGGACAATGGACACATGTTCTTGATTTTTATTACTAAAAACTAGTATGATAGTAGTGTGTTGCACCATTTCCAAGATGAATCATGAGAATAAATTGAATACTCAAATTCCACTCCCTTGGGCCTATCCATTTTTGTATTTGAGCATAAGGATCTATGTGTTCTTTGCCACAAATGGTATTCTTAATCTTTTCCCCATGCTTAGAGTACTTTCCATGTTGAAAAAATTGTTGAAAGGACATGGTGTAAAGTGGACCCATACCATGATTTTCCCCTTCAACTTTTAAATTGCACTCATAGGAATGGATGGGGTGCATACATTTTTCTTCTTTGGTGAGTTTAGTTAGACAATATTTTTGGGTTTTCAGTGGATAAAAATATCAATCACTCCAACTTGCAAGCCCAAGGCTATGCACTTTGTGTTAGCAACATGAGGATTTGCATACTTGTACTATTGTGATTTTGATGTTGCTTATTTTTCATCAGTTTCTACTTCATACAATGGATTTATGCATTCCTTTCTAGCTTACTAAACTTCAATCCCCATTCCTTCTTCTTTATCTTCCTTAATTGGTACATGATTCTCTACAGTCAGAATTACTTTAGGCTCATATGAGTCTGAGTGTTTCTCCAATACTACCTTAGTGTATTGCATTTTCTCCTTACTAGGCCACTTATGACTGAGTGTTCATGACTCCTTAGAGTAAAAATAGAGTTGCTTCCTCTTGAGCTTATTTCTAGTTACTTCATTTACCTTTTTGTGTGAGGCTCCCTTTGATTTTTGCAATAAGGTGTCTTAGGAAATGATTTATGTTTTGGCCTTGGTTATGACTTTGGGTTTGAATGATCTTCATTTTGTAAGGATAGTTTCTCTTTATCCCCCTTTGACTTTACCTCATCCTATGTTGTTTGAGTTGGAATTGGATTTTTCTTGTCATTTCATGACTATAATTTTTTATAGGGGTTTATTCACTATATCTCATTTCTTTCATCCCACTATGCCTCTAACTCCTTTCATTTTCCTGAAATCTTGGAAAGGCATTACATTTGTATCTCTATTGGGAGTGTTTTATATTTTCCATAACTAACCATGATGCCTTTCTTCATTAAAGTTTGAATCATTGTTAAAATAATGCCTTTTTTTATTGCAAGAAGGTGGGTTAGAGAGGTTTGTGAATATAATCACCCACCATTCTTTGCTTATTTCACCATCACCTTTGTTCTTGGTATATTTGGCTCTCAAAGGGATTGTTCCAGTAGAGATTAGCAATTTTAGGAATCCCATGATTCATAGGCTATTAGAAAAACTAACATTAATACCACTATAATGTTTTGTGCTAGATTTGGGGCAAATAATATTAATAGATTATAAATGTTTAAATTGGAACAATACAAACCATAAATTATCTTAAGGTTACATAGCATACCTCACTGTTCATTATTAATATTTGGATTTCATTACTTAACCATAACATAATAAACCCTAATATATTTTTCCTGAAATTAACAAAAAAATTCTTGATTACATTCATAAAATAATAGTAAGCCCACAATGATTGATAAACAAAAAATTATATTAAGCAAGATAGAGATTCTTTACAAACGTTATTGTTGCAACAATGATAGACTAAATCACAAAAAATACAATAATGACAAACACATGGTTGCCTAGCTATGACAACCAACTAAGAATATAATATTTTTTAGAGAACCCATATTATGTAATCAACTATTATATTAAATAGAACTATAAATTGTCATAAAATTTGACTACAATGACCATGACAAACAAGAATATGGGTGTTTACATCCATGGAAATTGTAGCTATTGTGTAGGCTCCATATTGATGATTTTGGCCACCATTAAAGCTCAATTATGACCTTTGTTTGAGATCACTCCTCCAAGCAAAGGGGTTTTGTCCTATGATGTGAGATCTACTAGGTTTTTGTCCCTCAATCTTCATTGATCTATGAGTTTTCATCCATCAATATTGATGCTTGAACATGAGTGCTCATGATGATTTAGTTAGGATTTATGTTTTTTTCTCAAAGATTTTTTTTTGAAGCTTCCCACCAAAAATGCCATTTGCAAAAAGGTTGAACTTGACATAGAGATTGCTAGGTACTAGAAAAGTACACAAATGGGGGAATCCATACCAAACATCATTGAATTCCTTTGAGATCTACCCAAAATCCATGTCCATGTGCACATAGAGGTACTAAGGAGGTATAAAAGAAGATAATTAAATTCTACAATAACTCCCAACATTAATGACATGAATATCCACAACCACAAACACTAACTATCACATTCATGGAAGCCAAGGTAGTATACTTAGCTCCTATAGTAGGAAATGCATGTGGAGTCATATCCTCCAAGTAAATAATGTTAGAAATATGGTACCACAATTGAAGCCACATGTTGAGAACACACATTATTAAGTGTTGACATCTCAGGTGGTAGGTGGGATGGATAGTGAGAAATAACAAGAGTGGTCAAAGTTGGGGTAGTGGGAATAACCTGACTCATACCGCAAGTCAAGGATCAAGGGTCCAAAGGGAGGCATGCTAGTGAGAGGAAGCTTGATTCTCTAATAAGGGCTTGTGAAGGTGCAGGGTTTGGTCGAGAGGTATGATGGGATAAACAAGTTTGATAGCTCAATAGAAGGGAATGAAGGTATGGGATGGTCTTGATGTATGCTTAAATGAAGAAGTTAGTAACCTTGGTAGGAGTATAGAAGAAAGTTAACTTGGGAGGAAGGTCATTCCAAGAAGGGAGAATTCACAACTTTGATGACTTACACTAACTTAGAAAATTGGCCATGCCTCCATACTTAATTTTTTTAGGATCTTAAGAAGATGCATGGGGGATGAAGGGGAAGAACTCATACACAAATTTGGATATATAGGGAATGCTAATTATAGAAAATGGGTATTTTGGACCACAACATAGATTATGAAAAAAAGGACATGACAATTTAGGTCTTGTATGTTGGTTGAGCAAAAAGCAACATGTTATTGCTCTATTTTCCACTAAGGTGAAGTTTTGGGGGGTTGTGAAAGCAATCATTAGGGTCATTTGGCTTCAACACCGCTATGTTTGGCATCTAGTTCAAATGACCATATATTGATTTCTGTAACAAGTAGAATGCTATTTAAATTGCATGGATGTTGTCTCACAACTAAAGGACTAAGTACATAAAGGTTCATATGCACTATATCTAGGAGTTTATTTCTAGATAAGTCATTGATCTTCAATGTTGCCTGACTTTTGAGTAGATTACCAATATCTTCACTGAACCTTTTATAGAATTTTTTTTTCTTTATTTATGAGCTTTACTAGGGGTGCAAAGGGTTACTTTTTAGGGGCTACCTAGTATCGTCTTTCTCCCCTTACTTTAGATGTAGGTTAATTATATTTTTTCTACACACATGTTTAACTTGCTTAAGTTGTTAAGAATGGGTCATTTATGAGTATAGATGACATCTTCCATGAGTGTAAAACCCATTTATTTTTGGTATTTGAAGTTACTTCTCATTTATTGGTTGTATTTGCCTTCTCTCTTATCTATCTGCACTTTACTCACTTTGCATGCACTATTCATATATTTTAAGTTTTTGGTTATGTATATTCTTACTTTGAGCCATTCTTATCCCACAATTATTTGCATGCTCTTTTATTTCTCAAACTCTTTGTATTTCACTACTTCAATTTTAAAATTGTTTGTCAATATGATGTATGTAGCTATTCTTGCACTAGAACTTGACCCTTCATTATTTTTAACAAATTCTGAAATATATATATAAACACACTTTATTTATGAATAAATTGGAGAATAAATATAAAAAAAAAAATGTGTAAATGAATAAATAAGTAGTCTAACTTCACACAAAATATACCATCTAAACATGGCGTGGCTATGCAAATTCAACCATGACAATTAGACTGATGGCACGATTTTATTAGGGAAACCAAATTCCCCGAGAAATAGTCGGTACAGCTTTTAAATCATAAACATTTTCTCGAGTCTTTTTTATTCAACTCAGAGGCAAACAAAGACACATTGTTTCTTCTGGAAATGCTAAGCATTACCTGCGCACGGTGGGACTATCGAAGATGATTTGTTGTTTTAAAGAATTATTACCGAGAACATTGATTCGAGTAATTGTTGCTCGATTCTCTCGCAGCTTGCAGGCACCCTCTGTTACACGGAAGAAGCAGCAAAATGGAAGGAGAAGAAGAGAAAAGCTGGGGGGAGAGAGTGGCTCAGCTGGTCTACGCCAAGTATTATTCTCTGCCAAAGAAGGGAAAACCCCAAGGCCGGGAGACCACTGTCCTTGCAGCATTTCTACTATCTACTCCCAACAGTGGTACGCTTTTAAAATCCCCACTTCTTATTTTTGCGGAATATGCATCGCATTAGATTATAAATCTCCAATTTTAAAGGTCTACAAGGAATTTTTTTTTAAAGAATAGAAGAATTTTACAATGGTAGCGCCATTATATTGAAGACTACCTTCAAGGTCCATGAAGTTGCAAGTAGGGTGTAACATTTTTTCTCCATGCAAATGTCTTATGAAGTTGAGTGTGAGTGCATCATTAGTCACACTACCAGCAGTACAACTAATGGGTCCTTAGTCACACTCTCACACTCCTAGCAATACACTAATGGGTTCACTAATATGCATTATTTGAGGTTATGCTTCTTAAAATGTGGTGAAGGAGCACCTAGAAAATCTTAGGCATTTATGAAGTCTAGGATGCTTTTCTTTTGTTTTGTTGTGTTTCAAGGTGGTCATGTTGACCAATGAGTTGAGGATATAGTTTATGGATGTAGTTGTTCTCTAGGATAGAAGTTGAGGAAGGGTGAATGAATTTAGGAACTCATCTTATCTAGTTTTCAAAGATTGGGAAAAGTTGAAAAACACAGTGCATTTTACAACTTTGCCACATGATAGCTTAAATGTTCGACCCAGGGAGCATAACTGTTTGAGGAGCCATATATAAGGAGTGCCTCGACCTGAGAGCTAGGTTAGAAGCATTGGCATTGTAGTGTGATTTAGTGAAGTTGAAGGAAAGAGTTTTTGGTGTTATTTTTCTGATTTTCGCTTCAAAGAAGAGCTTTAATGGATTGAATTGATTACTGTTTTGTATGGGGAATGTAGTGTTGTTAGTCTTCTAGTTTTGTGTGCCATTATTTAGTTCATTTATTCATTTTTGATCACTGTTTGTAAATATTTTTGTTTTAACCCTGTTGCTGGTCTGAACCAGACAGTCAGGAAAGAATGGAGTGCTAGGCCACTTTCCCACCGTACAAATTGTACGGCCTTTTGGGAACAGTGTCTAGACTCCATGTGTGTACATATGGTAGATTCTAGGGTTGGTGTGAGCATGGGAGCTGTCAGCAAAGTCTTGCCCTAGGTGAGCCAGGAAGAGCCCGGCTAGGGAAGACAAGGAGTGCAAGGCACTTAACTTGCAGGGGTGACTGTTTCTTGCTGAATATCCTTTTTGAGAAGGCAGGGGAAGGTCTTACCAAGGTCTAGTAAGCAGGAGGAGGTTCCACTAACTCTTTTGGTGAGTGAAAAGGCTTGACAGATTGAAGGCAACCAGAAAATGGCTTAAAACCCTAGTTTATGCCCATTTTCAAGATTTGGCTTTGTACGGCTGATAAACGCCCAAAACCCCAAAAATCTTTGAGAGTTGTGCAATTGAACCAAGGACCTCAGAGAAAGAATGGGGTGTTCTTGGAAGATTTTTGAGCAAAAACCAGTTTACTCGGAGATGGAAGGCCTAATTGGGGCTCTTGGCTAGTAGCCTTTTTAACCCTAGATGAGGTTTTGTGAAAGCGATGAAAAGGTGAAGTGTTGTGAACCTCCAGGAACCCTAGGAGGATGGTTGGAAACTATTGAAGGCATCTCTATACCCCTGCAAGGTCTAATGGAGAGTTGAGGTGTCGTTAGTCTTTAGGGCAGATTAAAGGCTAAGGAAGAGTTAGAGCTTTGGCACCAAGATTGACTGGGTTGGTTGAAAGGTGATGGTAGTGGGGTTGGCCAGGAGAACCAGGGGTACCTAAACATGCAAAAGGACCTATAGGTTAAGGTGGTGGAGCAAAACACCAAGGAGGTCTTGCAAGCAAGACCTAGAGCAGGAATCTGTGATTGATTCCTTCAACCCCTATCCCTATCAAAATGCATCATCATCCACAAATGAATTCAAGATCTGTTGTAATGACCAATGTTTTTGAATTTCTTGAACACGATGCTTCGCGCCGGTCTATGGTGTAGATCTTATCCTAATCTCATTATATCTGTTGTAATTAGATATTGTGTTTTTCCATTAACAAAGCAATGAAATGAAGACTTCTAATTGATATTTATGCAATTATATTTCATTATGCAAATTGAGATTAGTATCAGCCTTCAATAAAGGGTTCTTTCAACAAAAGCATCCCTTAAGGGTTCACCAAAAGGATCACCTAGAGAGTACTTGTTAGGTTCATTGGGGTTCTTCAGGAAGTTCATTGGATACGTAATCTTGCAGTCATATAGATTAGCATACTAATTGGCAACTATTTTACTCAAAGATGCATGAAAGATGCCAACAATTATTCCGAGTGTTATGACCCTATGTACAATGACCTTGTTATAGATCAGAGTATGATAGAGATATCTATCTAGAGAGATCATCGAAGAGGCTTCGTCAATGTGTAGTCGACAACCCCACCTGCCAATCCCTGTAAATATTCACTGAATAATATTAAAATCCTTGAAATTAGTTTGTTTTGTATGCTATTCTTTGCATGTTATTTGATATTTTTGTGATGAAAATGCATTAATGTCATTTATCCTACATCCTCATTTCTATCAGCCTTGCTGGATAATTGAGCACAGGCCACTGACAACAGACTGGAACTTCATCCTTTTTTAATGACGGTCATTATCCTATCCACTTTACACGATCAAAATGAGCAGGACGAAGCAACTAATTTCGTAAAGCAGGTAGCTAGAATGCATACCAAGGTGAAGGGCATATTTCATAAAGCATAAGCAAAATACGGAGCTCTTCAGAATAGACACTAGGCTTCATGCTATTTTTCAAGTTGGCAATAATCTGGTTACATTTTGGCAGAACAAGGTTTTGGTAACAGCACTAAAAGCTTAAACCAATACAAGCCCCACACTATTCTGCAAGCTGTGTGACCAGGGCTTTTTGTCTAGAATTTGCTAGCATGCCTTGATATTTTTTTTGTCACTGATGTTAATGATATCATACTTTTAAATATGTTGTGAGTTATCACACTTGGTGTAGTCTAGGTGGATCACTCACAGGTCACAATTGTCAACTTATATATTATTTGACACTGACAACAACGATGACAATAATGGATGGGACAACATTGTAAGAACACTTCGTGCCCTTGTTTTCAATGCTGTTTTTTTTTGTTTTGTGTTTTGATGTTTATGAGGGTTTTCTGTTTTTTTTGCCTTTTTTGAAAAGTTTGCAAGAAATAAAATGCATGCATAAAGAAATACAATAACTAAGATAGAGAACTACTCCAAAGATGATTTATTTGCTCAATAATCACAAGAACAAGTTCCTACAATCATACCTGAGTTTATTTGAAGTCAAGCAACTGCTGCACACAATTTCAGACCAACAAGCAACCCTTGACAGCCCTACAGATGTTCGATTCTTTCCAACCAACTTGCCTTTTTGACTAGAAATGGTACGGCTAGCTTCAGCAGACCTGGGCACCCCTTTTAACAATTTTTATTGATTTTTTTGGTGGCTCCAATGTCAAAATCGCCCCTCCTTGCAAGGCCGACCCCTGCTGTGACTGGTGGCTGATTAATACAAATCTGGCCCTCCTAAATCAGCTACCCAATCTGGCCCTCCTAAATCTAGTATGCCATTGGCTACCCAATCCATGGATGTTGAGACTCAAAAGAGAGAGGGTTTTACCAAGGGAAAGAGAAGGGCTGCTAGGTATGAATCAATATGCAATCATAGTAAGTGGTATATTCTTTGGTTGCCAAAATTTTCCTTGCCCACACCATCTTGTTTCATGTGGCTTGTTCTCCCTACTCTAAACAAATGTTGTTGCTCCATCATATGCCCCCCTTGGAGAATGTAAACTTTGAACTAGCCACCTTGATAGGGAGCATTTTAAGGTTTTTGGTGATGGAGGACATGAGGCAAATTTGGTTGAGGACGGGCTACTTTATTGTCATGGATGGGTGGATTGTTATTATACATTCACCACTCATCAATGTCAATCATATGTGCATGTAACCCTTAAAGTTTTAGAGCTATTGATTGTTTAGGAAAGTAAAAGGACGAACACTTCTGATTTTAGATTTTGAAGGATGCCATGGAAGAGATTGAGCCTCAAATGATGTATAGGTGGTCACTGATTTATCATGTTTGTGTAGGTTAGTTGACATGATGTTTCGAAGTGCTTATAAGCACAGTTTTTGGACATTGTATTATGTTCATGGGTCAAACAACACATTGAAAGACATAGGGAAGATAGATTAGGTGAAAAGAGTGGTGGCAAAAGCGAGAGATATATAGATGTTCATTTGCAACCACTACACCTCATTGGCTCTCCTTATGGTTTTTTTGAGGAAGGAATTCCACAAACTTGTGAAAATTAAGCATGCCAACTACTATACTTTAGTAGAAAGGATGTTTGAGGTGCAAGAACCTTTATAGTTAATGGTGGTTAATGTAGAGTGGAGTAGATGGCTAGAGGTGAACACAACTAAAGGAAAAAGTGTGAAGAAAAAGATTCTTGATGATGATTGGTGCTCCACAATGAGCTAAGGAAATTTTGATTTTATTATTAAATTCTTTTTATTCATGTTTGTAACTTATATATGATTTTATTTTTTGTATTAACATTCACTAGTTGTGTAACAATTGAAAGCTTGTTGAGCAACAACTAAAGACTGTATTTGAGCAATTGAAGACTTGTTGTACAATAATTGAAGATTTTGGGCATTACATCTTGTCATTTAAGTTTTATTCTTTTTTGAAATTTTTTTTTGATATGTTGCTCCTTCATCTCATCTATTGTGTAGGTCATTAGATATGTTGATACATCTCCTAGTTTTGGAGAGACTTATGAGACATTTGACAACATGCTTGGGTAGATGAAGCAAGAAATTCATACTACTTTAGTAGAAAGGATGCTTGAGGTGTAGGAGCCTTTAGAGTGGAGTAGATGGCTAGAGGTGAACACAACTAAAGGAAAAAGTGTGAAGAAGAAGGTTCTTGACGATGATTGGTGCTCCACAATGAGCTAAGGAGTTTTTGATTTTATTATTAAATTCTTTTTATTCATGTTTGTATCTTATATATGATTTTATTTTTTGTATTAGCATTCACTAGCTGTGTAACAATTGAAATCTTTTCGAGTGACAACAAAAGATTGTATTTGAGCAACCGAAGACTTGTTGCAAATCAATTGAAGATTTTGGGCATTACACCTTGTCATTTGAGTTTTATTCTTTTTTGAAATATTTGTTTGATATGTTTGCTCCTTCATCTCATCTATTGTGTAGGTCATTAGATATGTTGATACATACTCTCCTAGTTTTGGAGAGATTTATGAGACATTTGACAACATGCTTAGGTAGATGAAGCAAGAAATTCATAGTAGGGATCTTGATTTGGGATTACATGAGGAGCATATCAAGTGTATCATGACACGGTGGTGGAACACTATGAACTCCTTGCTTCATACTATAGCCAATGTTGTAAATCCCAAATGCTATGCATTAAGGCTTGGGAGAGTGCCTCCTTATGATGAAGAGGTGAAAGTAGGGTTTATGAAGACTCTTCAAAAGATATATAGCAATGAGGAGACAACTGTATTTCACACAGTGTTTAACTCTTGTCAATCTTTGGGGTCAAAACATTTAGCACATTAGGTCAATTTGATCCGATTAGATGGTAGATGTGACATGACAAGTATGCACAAAAGTTGAGGATGTTTGTCACTCACCTCCTTTCACAGGTTGCTAGTTCCTTTGTTGCAAAGAGGAATCTGTATAGATATAACTTCGTTCATTTAGTAAAAAGGAGTAGGCTTACCTCTTGACGAGTTGAGAACTTTGTGGCCGTGCATGGTGTCTTGCAACTTTAGGATTGACTAACTTTATTTACATGATGGGATGCTACTACTAAAGATGTCACATAGATTGATGAGGAGGAGGCATAGGAGGGATTGGTTGGGGTCCAATTGGATGAGGTAGTCCCTCATATTGGCAGTGATTTAGATTCAAAGTCTAATTTTGATTTAGGTGAAGATGAGGTAGAGACATAGATAGGGTTACATTAGCATAGTTTGATCCAATTGGATGGTAGATGTGGCCTGGCAAGGATACACAAAATTTGGGGATGTTTGTGACTCGCCTCCTTTCACAGGTTGCTAGTTCCTTTGTTGCAGAAAGGAATTGGTATAGATATAACTTTGTTCATTCAATAAAGAGGAATAGGCTTACCTCTTGATGAGTTGAGAAGTTGATGGCCATGCATGGTGTCTTGCAACTTTAGGATTGACTAACTTTATTTGCATGATGGGATGCTGATACTAAAGATGTCGCATAGATTGATGAGGAGGCATAGGAGGGATTGGTTGGGGTCCAATTGGATGAGGCAGTCTCTCATATTGGCAGTGATTTAGATTCGAAGTCTGATTTTTTTTACATGAAGATGAGGCAAAGACATAGTAGCAATAGATCTAGTTCTCTACTTTTTGTCGTTTTGTAGTTCTAGCCTTTCAACCTATTCATTTTGTTGTATGTTGACATTGATAATGAATACTCAAATGATGAGACATTTGAATGTTGTTAAACTTAAAATGTATGTTGACTTGTGAATTCTCAATTCAGCTCTAATGCTTGATAATATGATTATATAATGAATATGGTGGATGCCTTATTATATGAATATTTAAAATTTCCTATATTTTAAAATTTTTCCTATTTTTTTAATTGCCATCCTTTATTGTCCCCTAAAAATGGCCTCTCAAAAAAGCCATCCTAGAAACATGTCCCCATGTCCCCATGTCCCCATGTCCCCTATCTTCCCCACCCTAAAAACTTGGTGGAACATAGATTTTAACTTGTAAATGTACAACGTTAATACATTTTATCCTATAATTAGGGTAACAAATATAATGCTAGAAAAACAGTCTTAGAGTTCAAGAATTGAGAAGATTTGCATGACGCGCTTGATAATATGGGAGATTTGTATATATAATCTCTCAAATAGCAAACCCTTTACAAAAAATCTTGAGGAAACATGAGTGTTTGAATGGACACGAATTAAAATAATGGCCAATATTATAATCATATGAAATATATCCATAAACTTATGCCTAGGGCATTGGGTCATAGACCCAACAAAACTATTCACAATGAATGGACACAAATTAAAATAATGGCCAAATTGTATTCATATGAAATATACCCATAAACTTATGCCTAGGGCATTGGGTCATAGAGCCAACAAAACCATTTACAACCTACATCAATCTGAGTAGTACTGCAATTGGTGTGGTACTTTGTCGATATGGAAAAGAGTAGCCTACACAAGTAGAAAAATGTAGTCAAAGAAGAAAGATGTCCAATCTTCATAATAAACTCCAATTCGTGATACATGCATTTAATATTTGCAAATACTATGTCTAAAACAATGATTTCAACTCTTAAAATATTAACTAATTGTAAACCTTTATTATATTTCCTTCCAAGAGGAGAACTTTTTAAGAGTTGACAATGCAGTATAGATGGTCATTTATTTTCAATGGTGTGAAATGAAATACTCATAAAAACTTGAAAAAGAAAATATTGTAGCTAGCACGCTTGTCCGAGTAAATTCTTGTTCAGTAGTACAAAAAATTCTCAGAAATTAAATTATGGTAGGGTTGGAAAAAGACAAGATTGTTTGGATGTTTTTGCACTTTGAAAATAAAATGATACTATATCAAATGCAGATTGGAAAATGGCAGCTTCTTACCAATCCAAATAATGATCCTCAAAATTACAATATTATTTGTGAATTTTGTGACTGTAACTTGGTAAATTAAAGAAGTAGAAACAAAACTCATAAGGTGGCGAGGTTATATATGCATTAGAACACATGAAGGACTAAATAATATATAAGTTATTAAATAGTATTTGTATATTTAATACACAAAACAAGTCCCAACTAACCAAGGTAGAGAAACCTGCCAGTGAAAATTTCAATGCCCTCACCAATTTCACAAATTTCAGATAACAAATAGGAAAGAATATCCACTGACTTTGTGACCAATTATTCCCAAACGTGCAAGGCACGTGATTAAATGAAAATCTATGTGGTTATCAATAAACCAACCAAATTAGACAAATATATCCCTTTCTACATCAGCAGTGATGTTAAACCAAAAGATATCACAAACATCCTCTTTGCTAAAGTCTTTTGAGACTATGGTGTGCCAAGAAGTATTATATAGAGACTATAAGTTTGTGGGCAATTTCTATCCATCTCTTCAAGAATCTTTGAACTCAATTAAGTCTCAGAGTCACGTCTCCTTTTCAGATTTTCTGGACTTAAATAATTAATAATACTGTTTTAAGCTGGGTCTGGTCATTTTTAATTTTAAGGATAACTAAATAATATTCTAATTAAAATAAAAGGTGTTTTTTAACACTAATATTAAAATAAAAAATATTTTAAATACTTGGAGAGAAATTTAAATCCAAGGGCTTGATTTGGAAAGGTGTATCAAGGAGGTGACTAGCTTCATTTCATCATCAAGATTTCATTTGGCATTTTTCACATTGGAGCTTTGTGATCGAATTTGCATCCAAGGACAAAAACCCTTGGTTGTTTTTTGAGGTCTAGAACGAAAACCCTCTTATCCATTAGGGGTGATTCCATTTGGGGGTCACAATTGTGCTGATTTGTTGAAGATTAATTGAGGAATTGAAGTCATTTCAGTTGCTACAGTGCCACTACAATGAAATCAACATTTTAGCCAAGTTTTAAGTTTACATGTAGCTGCTACAGTGTTGCTATTGTGATATCAGAATTTTTAGAGAATAATTCTTCATCATTAGTGCAGCAGCCAGCTTCTTCAGTCATTATTGGAGCATATCAGCATCATATCTTGCAAATTGTGCAGTCCTAGTGCAATTGCCAGTATTTTGGAGGATTCTGGAGAGGGTTTGGACTTCATTTATTGCTGCAAACACATTGCCAACCATCATTTTGTGGAGCGCTAGCCTTAGGGAGTGCAGATCAGACCTACTTTTCGCTTCAAATTCACTTTTCCAGCCTTTATTAGGGTGTGCCAGCCTTGGAAGAGAGTTTGGGCAAGTTTCATTCATGTTTGTTGCTGTTAGGAGGTGATTTTGGGACATTCACCAGTATTTACAGTGGCTTTTCATTCAGTTCCAGCCTTGGATATTTCATTGCAGCCATTTTCATCTGCTTTTTCTGGTTTCCATCAATATAGGAGATGGTCATATCAGATTTGGGCAAGTTTTGAACCTTGTGCAACCTTTAATGCTTGTTTCTAACCATTCCCAACTGCTGATTTGTCAACAATGATCAATTTATTCATTGAGTTTGTGGATCACCGGCTTGAGGAAGAAGATATGATCAATTGAGTGGCTGTACCAGCCATTTTTCCACTTGTTTTCAGTCTCATAGTGGCCGTACATCCGTGCATCAGCCAGTCACCACTTGTCGCAGTGCTCATACAAGTCAAGGGTTCCATCATTATTATTTGTGAGTTGATTTAACAATTGTAGAAGCTCTGAAAATATCATTTCCAGCTTGTAATCATTTCCAACTGTTGCAAATAAATGAAATCAGCTTTCTGAGGGCTTCAAAAATTAATGTTTGGTGTTGTCATAACCTTTCCCTTTCAGATCTGGGTGTTTTTGGTCAAGCTAGGGCTTATACTTGGTATTATAATTTATGAGATTTGATCCAAAATTATCCTTTGAATTGTATATCAGCATTTGGGAGGTTGATATTTAATTTTCATTCATTGGTTTCTATTTGGTTTACTGTTCCAGTTTATGTTTGTCTTAGAAAAATCAGAAAAGTACATAAAAATCAGAAAATTTACAAAATTCTTAGTTGGTGACTTTACACTCAGACTCTCAATAACAAGGAACATCTGCAAACTAATGGCCATGTAGAGAGAATAAATCAAATAATAGAAGATTGTTCACCACACATATGCACCAGGGCAATCTTTATGAAAAGAAGAACTATCAATTGTGGAATTTTCATACAATAACATTACACATTCAGCCATCGGAATGAGCCTTTCCAAAGTTATTTATGATTTCAGTTACAAATCTCCAAAATTCAAGGGAATTACAGACATGTCCCACTGAACACTTGAGAAAATACAAGACAAATTAAAGAAATCAAAAGAAACCTGGGAATCACATGAACAAGATAAAACTATACCAAGACCAATGCTGCACATCTTGTTTATTTGAAATTAAATGGTCATTTTTTTTCTAAGATTCAAACCAAGCAACTCTCTATCTACATTGAAAATGAACAAAGCTCTTTCGAATGTGCTATGCACTATTAGGAAATATATTACATAGTATAATATTATACTTGGTGAAGTTAATAATTAAGACAGGGGATAGGGTTTTAATAATATATTATTTAAGGCTCTTTAAATTAGGTTGTTAAGTTAATTATATCATTTTAGGGTGTTTGTTATAACACCCACATAGAATTAGATTATTTAAGCCTCTTTAAATTAGGTTGTTAAGTTAATTATATTATTTTAGGGTATTTGTATTAATACCCACATAGAATAGGTTTGCTAGAGAAATATGAGGGATATAGCATGAAAATAGTTATGTACTGCTAGAACATGGGAATCACAACAAACTTTTAGAACTGTATAAATATGTCTGTATATTATGAGTAATATGATTATGAGATTTGTGTGCAATTGCTTCTAAGTTCTAACATGGTATCAAAGCTAGAGTAGAAGCTTGAGCACCAAAGTTTGGCTTAGGGGAAGTGTTGGAGAAATGACCCACACCCAAACCATAATAAAAAGTCTAGCAAAAAGCCCTGGTCACAATGAGGTGTGGTAGCTCAGTGGTCGAGCACCTTGGCATGCACATGGGAGATCCTAGGTTCCAAGTCCTATCCGGTCCATGGAAATTAACATACCTGTTCACGATGTTAGCATAATTTCAATAGTGAGTAAGGAAATATTAGAAGTCACAAGATTTATAATGTCAGACAAGTATTTGGTTACTAGGTAATATAATTCATTGTACAACTCAAGTATTTCAGAACTGCATTGCGCTTTGTGGGGTTTTAGTGTTTACTTATAAAAACCTTTTTTGATTTGTTTTGACTGCTACATTCTTTGATACATTTTAAAGTTTCCCTTTTGTCTGTTTTTTATTATTTATTATTATCCACATTTACTATTTTGTTCATGTCAGATTTTACTTGCTACTATGCTATTTTTCTATTTTGATGTGCACATGACTTTTTATTTGTGTAATATTCTACTCAATATTCTAATTGTTTGCTTGGGTAGAATGTGCCTTGGGATGCTGTTGAAAGTGTTTGCTGTTGTTGGTGAAACATGCTAATGTCGTGTATTTCTTATCATCACTAATTTTAAGTTATTCAACATTTGGAGATATATTCAATTGAGCTTTCCAACATTCTAATTATCAGTGGTGTTCCAACTTTGGAGTTAAAGATATAAAATATTGAATGTTATTAATAATTCTTATATTTTGAAATTTATTGTTTAAATTTTTTCCATATATATATTTACATTTTTAATACACTACTATCCCATGGCATAAAACAAATGGCCCTCCATCACTACCATTGTCGAAACATAGTACTATTGGGATTAGGGTGTCTCAACCTTTGCAAGTCCTAGCATTGAATTGCTTGATTATTTTTTCATTTTATGCCTATGTAATTATTTTATGTTTTTCCTATGATGTCACTTTGTGGGACTCGACATAGTGATGTGTCATCTTACATGGTAGGTGACTAGGATGACATGCATCCTAAATTGGAGGAGATAGGTTTCCCACTTTGTGGACCCCACTGTATGCTATTTTGGTGGCATGTGCTATAAGTTGTAAGAGTTAGACTATAACAGTTACTATGATGGAGTATGACAGCACTATGATAACTTGTATGATAGTGTAAGAGTTGGAAATGGAAGTATGACAGGTGGGGCCCAATTATGTAGGCGCCTATACATGTAAGGGGTTGCATGCATGCAGGTGTTTTGCATTGTTGCATGCATGCAGGTGTTTTGCATTGTTGCATGCAAGGAGGCGTTTAGGCATGCAAAGTGGAGTCGTGCATTCATGTAGGCAGTGAGAATTTGCCTTGTGGCCTTTCTAGGTGTCCACTTCTAGATGCTTCTATTTTGCATTGTAAACTCTATAAATATAGATGTTTGCTGGAGGAGTGTAGAGGAGAATTATTTATTGCAGGGTTATGCTGTTGGTTTTCTTCCAAAGAAGCAAGAAGTATATATCTCCATGTTAAGGCTTTGAGCCTACAAGTGTATTGTAACATGTTTGTCACAGATTATTACATTGGTTCGATGCTTTGGAGTGTGGGGGTTTTTTTACCCGAAAGGGTTTTCCCCACGTATATTGGTGTCTTCTTTCTTCTATTCTTCTTCTTTCATATTCTGAAAGTGCTGATTTACATGCAATTATGTTGCTGAAATTTACTTAGATCCATAAGTTACTTTATCTTTCCTCTAAGGGTTAATGTGATGGGAAATCAACTATGTTTTCGCTTTAAAGGCATAGTAGTAGTGTGCTTGTATCCAGTTTTTTGAATAGTTGATTAAAAAGAAACATATGATATTGGAAGGTGCATATTGGCTTTTCTTTCCTTTTCAATTGGTATCAAAGCCAAGTTCTGTGGCTTGCATGTTGCTTGCATGTGCATGCATGTGAGTTGCATGTACTTGCATGTTGCTTGCATGCGTTGATTCCATGGTGTTTAAGGTTTTGGTTATCTCTTTTGTTATGATTTCTTAGCCTGGCAAGCTTGAGGGAATATGTGGGAAGGAATTGGCTGATCGTTAATCCTTGTCCAAGTGGAAGTTTTGTAGTTGATCTTGTTTTCAGATTACAATAGACATTTGAAGGATGGAGAAGATGGAGTATTATGGAGTTGTTTATGTGGGTTCATTTAATATGATATTGATTTGGAGCTAGTAACCTTCATGCATGGTAGTGTTCTTTCATTTTGTGGTCGTGTGTAGCAGAGTATTCATGTTGGGTGTCTGTTCTTGGCTCCTTGATCATATGGAGAAACTTGAGTTGTTATGACTATGGTTTGATGTGCTTATGTTGGGTGCTTGGCTTTAGTCCCTAGCATTGGAAGGCATTGTTTCATTAGCCCCAAATTCTTGTAGGCTATGGAATTGATCATTGGATGATCTAAAAACTTCTGGAAAGCCTAGCTCCTCTATATGCTTATACATGATGGTAGTTGTGGAGTTGGTCTACAAGTGGGCCTAGAGTCCTTGGACCTCTTCTTCCTTTTGGTTGGTTGTACTTGCACGTCTCAGTTTCATGTTGGTTGGATTTGATGGTTTTGTAGATTTTCTGTATAAAATCTATGGTTATGCTTATCTATGTTATTCCATTGTTTTGGTGTTTTTCAAGCTTGTCGGTCTTCTAGATGATAAGTGGATATGGATTTGCATGTGTGAATGACACGGTGGTTTTGCAAGTTTTACATGGTTAATCAAAACTTGTGGTTTTGTGGATTTGTAGTAAACTATTTTTCAAATTATGATTCCCTTGCAGTATTTTTGGATGTAAGATAGTTGCAGTTTTGCATGTATGCTTCATGCATGGTGTGAGGAGGTTTGTAGCTTTCTTAGTGTGGAAATGTTGTTATGTGATTAGTCACTCAACATTTCTATAGTCTTTGCTTGATGGGTTCTTTGACTATGGTTACTTAGTTGTGGTTTTGTTGGAAAATCGGGTCTGCTAGTGATCTGATGTTTGAGTCTTGAAATTTACATGTTATCTTCTTTGTAATCTCAAGTTACTAATGTGATAATGAGTTTGCATGTTTCATTTTTTGAGATCTTCGAGTTATGTAGTTTATGGATTAGCTACCCATTGGTTGTAGTGGGATGACTTAGATGTGGACTATCTATATCCACAAGATTCATTCAATGTTGATGCAAACTTTGTTAGTTGGCCTTGTCTGTGGTCATTTGTGCATTGGTATGTTGCTACATGATGAGAGGATGGATGTTAGAGTGCCTAGATAGTCGGTTATGGGACTTTTAACATGTTGTGTATCTTCTTGTTTGGAGTTCTAGGTTCTACTTTATTTTTTGTTGTTGATATCATAGGTGAAGTTTTTTGATTGTGTTAGAACCATGGGTGATCTTCATTCAAAAGATGGTTATCATGATGTCATGGAGAGCTTGGTTATATTTTTTAGTGGGAGCTTTTGACAGTGATGTTTTGTACTGGTGGTTTTATCTTCTTGTCTTGGAGATCTTGGTTCTACTTATTCACTGAAGTTGTTGGTATTGCAATTGAGTGCGTGGACCATGGGTGATCTTCATTTAGGAGATGATTATCATGCTGCTTGGAGAGTTCGGTATCACAGTTTAGTGGGAGCTTTGGTAGTGATGTGGATTCATCACTTTGTGATGGATGATCTTCTGTAGTAGTTGTTGGTGTCATGAAGGAGCTCTTGGATCCTATTGCTACAGTGAGAGTTCTTTGACATTTTTAGTTTCATTGCTAGGAGATGGTTATCTTCATGTGGTTAGAGATGTTGACATCTTGGTTAGCCATGGAGGACTTTTGGAGTCTTTGGTTGAGGTGTTGGGGTTTTTTTGACTTGTTTATTTTTGACAGGTGATTCTTTGTTTAGAGGATGTTTTGGTGTTGTGCTATGATGGACACTTGATTACACATTAAAGTGTTTACAAGATACTGTTAGATCATGATGCCATGATGTGTTCTTAACTCCATGGTTGGAGCCTTGACAATGGTCTAGATAGTTCTCTTGGTATTAAGTACATTGGTCATGTGCTTGGGAGCTTCATGAGAGTCTAGTGTTTCATTTGGAGTTAAGCATGAACTGATTAGTTGCAGATGCTCATGGATACTTGGAGACTTGGGTGAGGCATTTGATGAGATGGTTACTCTTTGGAGGTTTTAGCAAGAAGATTGAGGACCCTTCACTTAGATATGGATATTAGTTCATGATGGACTTGAGAGGAGATTGTTCTTAGAGAAATTCTATGAGGCTTGGTGTATCCTAGAGGAGCATTCTCATTCCCCACTCTTAGTTCACTCAACAAAAAATGATTTGATAGGTATTGCCCATGTTTCAGATTCATTTTGTTTTATGCTCTCTTTGATATGGATCTTGAGCTATAGTTGCTAGTTTTGGAGGGTTCATTTGAGGAGTGTTTAGCATAGTTATCTGCTTGGGTATATGGTTTGATTTATGAGATTTTAAGGAGATGTTATTGGGCTTATTCCTACTTTGGGAATGTATGAGTTTGACCTTCCTTGTTTAGTGAGGTTTACATCCATGTTGATGATATCAGATATATACGTTTTGTTTGATCTAATGAGATTGAATGTTTGGTTGTTGTTAAAGCTTTTCATTTGGGTTTGTGAAAGAGATCTTACTTGACACAACTTAGCACTTTGAGGTGTTGGTAGAAGGACATGATTATGGGATATGATTTATAGTTTTTCTCTCTTTGTTCTTTGGCTACTTCTTGGAGGTTTGTGTTCACATAGTTTAGTGTGGTGGACTTGGGAGAGTTATGTTGACATGTTGTGAGAGATTATGCAGCGGTTTGTGTTGCATGTGTGGATCATTGTGATTGTTCTTTGTTACTACATGGGTTGATTATAAGCCACACCTTGGTATAAGTGTTGATTGTGTTGATATTATAGTAGCTTCGGGCTCATTCTTCCAGCCTCAAATGAAGACATAAATTCATATAGCCTAACGGCTATTCATTTATTTGTAATAATTAAGTGAAGAGGAGCTTCACTTGGCAACATTATATTTTCTCTTGGCCGACCTTCTTTGTATTTTTATCTTGGCTGACCTTCCTTGTAATTCACAGTTTGTAATTATCTTTTGTATTGTGGGCCGACCTTCTACATGAAGAGGTGTGACCTCTCTCATAAGTGTGTATTTATACAAGGTCTCTTCCTTTCATTTGACATCAAGTGGAGTTCGTCCTTATTCATCTGCAAGCATAAATTTCTTCTTCAGCTATGCGAATTCATCAAGGAGTGCGAATTATTCTGAGTATGCATCTATGTGTGGTGCTGGTTATTGACCTTATGATTGGCCTCATTGTAAAGAGACTTGTCGCCATTATTGCAATATATGTGATATATTTTGTTGCTGGGTTTTTCCCTTCAAGTTGGAGGGTTTTCCCAGGGTATAATGTTGCGTTATTTGTGTTCATGTGTTCTTTCTACTTATTCTATATCTGATGATAATAAAAACAACATGGTATCAGAGCGGGTTCATCAGATTTGTCTAAGCAAATTGAGTAGAATTTGTCTTATGATGGCTAGGCGCTGTTGCATATAAGATGGCAATTGAATGCTATTGGTATCCGGCATATCCTTGAATCGAAGCATTTGTCTTTATCTAGGATTACATCAACGGTGTCGCAACAAGGAAACTATCGAAGCCTCCATTTACCTTTATGCTGTTCAGTGGTTGCTTACGGCCCATCTAAAGTGAGGAAGCACTGCACTGTGTGCATATACTTATCTCTGGAATCTAAACCCGCTAAGCTCAACACGAATTGTTTTTTGGCGTAGAAATTTGAGTTCCAGTCACAATACAAATTGTCTCACATTCCACAATTAGTTAACTGAAGGTTCATGATGGAAGGACCAACTATATTCCCGTCATCATTGATTGGGATCGGTGCAGGAGGACTCCGACATCTGTAGATTCATGGGTCGGGAATTCTCCAAGAGACCATATCTGCGATTATTGTTCTTCGTCGATTTTTTTGTGGGCCTATCTTTCTTATGGTCGTATTTATTCTATTCGGGCCTTCCGCCTATTCATAGTCAGGTAGTTATGAATAATTGAAGAACTCATGCCGTAAAAGACAATGGAGTTTTCCACGATGGCAGAGTCAGGAAGATTTTGTGAGTTCTCGGGACAATCAGATGATTGTGTAACGATGATGGAAATAGAAGAATGGAATCTCTATATTTCTGTGAATGCTTTTGGGACCTGAGGTGGAGTCAAATTACGTCGTCGTCATTCTGAAGCCGTGAGTGTCTGTACTCCTGGGAGGCACTACAAATTCAGTTATCAGGGATTGAATGTGTCAGCTTGGACCAAGTTTGGGGCATCTAACATGTGATGTCGATCAACCTATCAGCGCTTGGACATTCAAAGAGTAATATCAACCATGATTGGAATTAGACAGAGGTGACGCCACTGCTGAGGGCGGAGCAAATCAAATTCTTTCGGATCTAATCCTTCCTGGGGTGTGCGGATATATTGAGATGTCTCTTGCATATCATCAGGATCAGTTCCTCTACACTTGTCTGCGTCTTTTTGCTGGCCGTGATGTTTCACTGATGACTTGTTAGATGTGTATCTCTGCTTGAAATGTTTGTGGAGAACACGTCTCCTTGGTTGTCGACTAGAGCAGAGGAATGCACTCAGGTTGGTGATTCGACAGGCATCATGTCGAGTTGTTTCCTATATTCCTGTTTAAGTGCAGCACTTAAAAGGAGATTCTGATTTCATTGAGATAAGTATTCTTTTGTTTTTTTTACTTTTGAAATCTAGGATAAAACTTTAGTTTTGCATTGGTTATTTGGATCATGTGTGATTAGTAAAGAGATATCATGGTTTCTCTTGAATTGTATTCACTCACATAAGATCCTTTAAAGATTCAAATTATTCGTTGCAAGTTATTTTCAGCTAGTTGCGAAGATTTCTGAGTGTGACTCTGAAATAAAAAGAGAACTGCAATTTCGATGGAGATTAGTTGGTCACATCGATATCATTCTCTAATGCATGAACTGTGATAGAGCCTTGACTCTTGGAGAGGGTTGGTTCTACATGCTAACTGCATAATGCTTTCAAGAAATCTGTAGTCTTGTAGATTGTCTTTTGTTGTGTTGAGTTTAGCACTCTTGAGAGGAGTAAAAGATGGAAGAAAGATATTTCAGAATTCAATAAAGATAAGTTTCTTTATCCCTTCATTCTGATCTTTTGATTTCTTTATTCATGTTTTCAATATTGTTCATAAATTCTTATGTATTCATGCTATAACTTGAGATAGTAAACCTTGTATGATTCTAACTTTGATATTTCTTTGGATAGTTATAAATTGTTAGTAATCTCTCTCTAAAATACTTCCAAGACAGATCAAGGAGCAAGAAGGTGATGAGAGATTGCTTAGTGATGAAAAGCTTGAGGCATCTTGTGAGGAAGTCATGCCAACCAAAGAAATGATCAAGCGTGAAGTCACAACTTGCAGCCATGAGATTGAGTTGGTGGCTAGAGGGAGTTCACTTCTAGAAGTCTTCTTTGCAATCTCTGAAGTAGGGATCAAGAGGGAGTTTTGTAACTCACTGAGAAGAAGTGAAGATTACTGTATTGCAAGGCTAGGTGCTAAATCCTTAGAGGATCCCTTTAGCTGCTGAGATCATAATTGCTCAAGACAGTCATTTGGATTTGACATTGGTAGCTCCGCAAACCTATTTAGAATAGAGTGATCTGGGAGGACAATCCTGAAATCTCTACAATATCAGAGGTGTGCTCTGGAAAACTTTCTCTAAGGCAAGTGTTGCAGGCAATCTTGGACGAAGAGGTCAGAAGGTTGATGCAAGTACTTGAAGATTCAGAGGGAGCCTACTGAACCTGAAGAAGATGGTAATCTAGTTGATCTTGGTTCTTTATGTTGATTTATTTCTTACTGGAGAAGATCACCTCATTATCAAATGCAAGGAGTTAGCTTCTAAATTTGAAATGAAGAATCTTGGTTACATGCACTACTTCCTTGGTTTAGAGGTATGGCAGAAGCTGGATGAGATCATTCTAAGTCAAGGGAAGTATAATATTGACATCTTGAAGAGATTTGGTATGATGGATTGCAAATCCATGTCTACGTCTATGGAGACCAACTTGCATAAGTTGTAAGAGGTTGCAGCTAGTTCAGATCTGGTGGATCCTACTATGTATAGGTAGTTGATTGGATCGTTGATGTATCTAGTTAATACTAGACCAGATATTTGCTATGCAGTGAGTGCACTTAGTCAGTTCATGTGTGAACCAAGGCGAATACATCTAGTTGCAGCGAAGCATATCCTGAGATACTTGGGTGGCACAGTTGGATATGGCTTGAGGTATTCTTCTGATGTGGACTTGGAGCTGCTTGGATATACTGATTCCGATTGGGTAGGGTGTGTCACTGATCGGAAGAGCACCTCTGGATGTTGTTTTAGTTTGGGGTTTGCGATGATCTCCTGGTGTAGTAGGAAGTAGTCTTCAGTGGCACTGAGCATCGCAAAGGTCAAGTATATTGCAGCTTGTGTGGCAACTCGAGAAGCAGTGTGGCTTTGGAAGCTCCTTGCAGGATTGTTTGGACAATCATTGGAGCCGACTGTCATCCTTTGTGATAATCAAAGCTGTGAGAAGCTTTCTGTCATTCTAGTGTTTCATGACAGAACTAAACATGTTGAGATCAAATACCACTATATCAGAGATAAGGTATTGAGGAAAGTAATTCAGTTGAGGTATATCAACACTGATGAGCAGACGACAGTCATTCTCACCAAGCCTCTCTCTAGGATAAAGTTTGTGCACTATCAAGACAAGCTTGGTATGGTGGAGAATGAAGCCCTAGCTGAGAAGGAGTCTCAGTATCAGTGATCCTCTTTAATGCATTTCTCTTTGAGAGATATTTGAGGTGCAAGCCCTTGTTAATGCATTTCTCTTTGAGATTTGAGGTGAAAGCGCTTGTTTCCACCCTCTGGAAGAGCCATGGTGGATGTCATGTGTGTGACTCCATGACAATGTCATGTGAGAGAGTTTGTGATGATTTTCTTGTACTTCTGTTTCATCCTCTAGGAGAGCCATGGTGAAAGTCACGATGAGGTGACAACATCACGTTGAGTGATGAGCACTTGTACATACCATACATGGGTGTAGCCATGATGGTTGATATCACAATGAGGTGATATCTTTCTTTTCCATACTTGGGTGTAGCCATGATGGTTGATATCACGATGAGGTGATATCTTTTCTTTTCCACATATGGGATTAGCCATTGTGGTTGACATCACGATGAGGTGATATGTCTTATGCAGCTGGAAGTATTTCTCCCTAGCTGAGAGGGAGTGTTGATGTTATAGCAGCTTTGGGCTCATTCTTCCCTCGAATGAAGACATAAATTCATATAGCCTAACGGCTATTCATTTATTTGTAATAATTAAGTGAAGAGGAGCTTCACTTGGCAACATTATATTTTCTCTTGGCCGACCTTCTTTGTATTTTCATCTTGGCCGACCTTCCTTGTAATTCACAGTTTGTAATTATCTTTTGTATTGTGGGCTGACCTTCTACATGAAGAGGTGCGACCTCTCTCATAAGTGTGTATTTATACAAGGTCTCTTCCTTTCATTTGACATCAAGTGGAGTTCATCCTTATTCATCTGCAAGCATAAGTTTCTTCTTCAGTTGTGCAAATTCATCAAGGAGTGCGAAGTATTCTGAGTATGCATCAATGTGTGGTGTTGGTTATTGGCCTTATGATTGGCCTCATTGTAAAGAGACTTGTTGCCATTATTGCAATATATGTGATATATTTTGTTGCTGGGTTTTTCCCTTCAAGTTGGAGGGTTTTCCTAGGGTATATTGTTGTGTTATTTGTGTTCATGTGTTCTTTCTGCTCATTCTATATCTGATGATAATAAAAACAACAGATTGGTAGACTTGGTATGCCATGATCTATTTTTAGACTTGACTTACCCATGTAGTGAGAGTTCTTAAATGCGTATGTTCTTCATTGATAGATTTTATTCATGGAGCTTGTGATTGCAGTTTAAAGGGTTGGATGTGTTGTTGGCAAGAGTTCTACTGATGTTTGGATACCTTTAAGGTATGGATGATTGGATGGATTAGCATTTTCTTTGGTTTCTTTTTCCAGTCATGTGGGTTTTTTATTTGGATGTAAACAACTAGCTGTACTTGTTGTTCTAACTATTTTGGAACATTTGTGTTTGATCTTGTTTTGGAGGAAATTTGGACTTCAGAGTTGTGTTTTGGTAATGGGTTTGAAGTTGGATACATTGGTGCTTCTATAAAGCTTGTGAACATAGTGGAGTTGTGACACCATCTTGCAGCCTTTGTAATCACTTGGATTTGATGCTTGTGTTCTTTGGATTGGTGCATCTTCACATTGGCCTGTTCTTTTTCTTCTTTAGGTGGTATGTGAGAGAATGAGAGGAGTTCTTGCTTGATATGGTGGACACCTTAGATGTTAATGCAGGTATCTTCTTGGAGCATGAGAGCATGCTAGAGATTCATGTGGTTTCATGGATGGTCGTGATAATGTTTTTTTATTGATTAGCTCTTAGTAGTTAAAATCTTGTCTATCTATTGACTCTTGAAAAGTGTTCGACAAGTGGGTGAATGTTATGATTAGGGTGTCTCAACCTTTGCAAGTCCTAGCATTGAATTATTTGATTATTTATTTATTTTATTCATATGTAATTTTATGGTTTTTCTATGATGTCACTTTGTGGGACCCAACACGGTGACATGTCATCTTACATGGTAGGTGAGTAGGATGACATGCATCCTAAATTGGAGGAGATAGGCAACCCACTTTGTGGACCCCACTGTGAGCAATTTCAGTGGCATGTGTCACAAGTTGTAATAGTCGGACTATGACAAATTATGACAACACTATGATTGCATGTATGACAGTGTAAGAGTTGGAAATGGAAGTTGCTATGATAGGTGGGGCCTAGTTATGTAGGTGCCTATGCATGCAAAGGGTTTGCATGCATGCAGGTGTTTTGCATTTTGAGTTTTTCATGTTGCATGCAAGGAGGCATTTAGGCATGCAAAGTGGAGTTGTGCATTCATGCAGGCAGTGAGAATTTGCCATGTGGCCTTTCTAGGCGTCCACTTCTAGTTGCTTCCTATTTTTCATTGTAAACTCTATAAATATAGGTATTTTCTTAAGGAATGTAGAGGATAATTACTTAATGCAGGGTTATGTGGGTTTTCTTCCAGAGAAGTAAGATGTAAATCTCCATGTCAAGGCTTTGAGCCTGCAAGTGTACTGTAACATGTTTGTTGCTGCCGATTAATACATTAGTTCAATGCTTTGGAGTATGGGGTTTTTTTACCTGAAAGGGTTTTTCCCATGTATATTGGTGTCTTATTTTATTTATATATCTTTCTTCTATTCATTTTCTTGCATGTTCTTAAAGTGCTGATTTATATACCATTATGTTGCTGAAACTTACTTGGATCTGTAAGCTACATTATCTTTCCTCTAAGAGTTAATGTGATGGGAAATCAACTATGTCTGTTTCTGCTTTAAAGGCATAGTAGTATGTGCTTGTGTCAAGTTATTGAATATCTAATTAAAAGGAAATATAGGATACTGGAAGGTGTATACTGGACTCTCTTTCCTTTTCAACTACTGCATTCTCTGCTCTCTCCATCCTAGAAATGCTGTGGAACATAGGCTATCAGTACTTGTTAATTTTATTGCTATTGGCTTAAATAATGACACATACTTTTTGCAAACTCATATCCATGGGACCATGGAAGTGCAAATAACTTGCAATGTTTATTGTGCTGTTTAAGGAGGCAATTTTAGAATAAACACATCTGGGAATTGAAAATAAAAACATTTTGGAATTGTGTTCTATTCTTTAGGGGTTTAATTTCTAAGTTAGGATTCCTAGATGCTAGTTACCTTTTTTTAGTGAGAGGGCAATTTGTGTTTGGTAACGTGCTTTTATGAGAGTGCTATTTATTTTAATAATTTGATTTGATTCTGAAAGAGAACATATTCTATCGTTCTTCTATGTATCATTGTGCTGTTTGGCATTTCAGCCTTATTATGGTTCTTAGATATGCTTGAATCTTGAATTAATATTGCTTCCTTGGCAGAATTAAATGTTGTTTCATTAGGAACTGGAACTAAGTGCCTTGGGCATTCACACATGAGCTCAGCAGGAGATGTCATCAATGATTCACATGCTGAAGTGATTGCAAGAAGATCTCTTGTCAGGTATATACTTATCCACTTCAAAATCTTATATGTTTGTTCTATGTATGAACTTAACTACACCATTTGTCAGAAATAAATTATCATAGGCTTTATAGCTTTTAGAGTCATGTAATGCACGTGTGCCAATACTTTTAGGAAATATAAATGAAAGATTAAGAATGCCTGTAGAAATGTTGTAATAACTTCTGCTTCAATGGAGGAAAAAGAACTTTAAAACAAATCATTGACCATTAATAAAAAATTGTGGCACTTCTATTCTGGTCTAGTAAAGATCCAAAATTACCAAGGAAACTGTTAATGTAACCAAATCTAATCAGATTATATTCTATGTGGAGAATAAGCAAATCCTAAATCTAAAAATTCTGTGTATGTATTCTAAGTCAGAATTCTAATGTTCTGTTTCTGATCTTCTTATTGCAGAATATTAATGTATTTTGATATATTACAATAGAAGATCGAATTATGTCTTTATATCTTGAAGGGGAGACACGCCTTAAGGAGAGATGCGTCTCATGAGAGTTTTGTGGAGACACGTCTGCTCATGGGACATGTCCTTTGAGTATGCGGACTCCTCTTAGCCAACCGATAATTATCGGTGGCTAATCTCCAAACACCCGCATGTATTTAGCAAACAACGATTAGTGTATGTTAAGTTCGATTAGTATTTGATTTCGAATTTACTCATGATCAGAATTTCGAATAACTTACTTGCAGATATTATAGTAGATTTCGATTATATATAAATGATGATAATGCATAAATGCAATCATCATTTATATCTGACCGAAGCTACCTTAAATCAACACTCCCTCCTAGCTAGGGAAGATAACTCAAAACAAGTAAGTAGAGATATCACCTTACACGTGATATTGAAGATATGATATGTTTCCAAAAATTGTCAAGTCACATGACATTCTTCATAACACATCTTCATTATGGTATGTGCACTGACATCAAGTCTCATGATGTCTACCATAATAATTCATGGCATATCCACGGATATATATATTTATCCACCATGATTATCTCATAAGGATCATAATGATCTTCAATTGACATTAAGTCTCATGATATCTATCAAAATGTCCATGAGATAATATCATGACATGTCCACAAATATCAAGTCACATGATATCTATCATGATAGTTCAACTCATCATTGTAGAGTCATCACTTTACAATGTCAAATACAAGTGTTCATTATCAGAAAGATCGTCACCTTTCAATAATGTACACAGGGGGAGAGAGGGCACATAAAGTCATGGAGTCACACACATGACAAAAGAGTTTACACATTAAACATCTTTTAAATATATTAGTACAACTAAACAATTTGAATTTCAATCATAATATCAAATTACATTTCAACCATACCAAGTTTCTTCTTGAAGTATTCAACTTTAATTCTGGAGAGAGGCTTGGTGAGAATGTCTGCTGTTTGATCATTTGTACTGATATACTCCAACTGAATCACATTCCTTTCTACCATGTCTCTTACATAATGGTAAGGGATCTCAATAGGCTTAGATCTATCATGGAATACTGGATTTACTGAAAGTTTAATGCAACTCTGATTATCACAATGGATAAGAGTAGGATTCAAAGGCTCACCAAAGAGTCCCACAAGCAATTTCCGGAGCCATACTGCTTCTCTTTCCCCCATAGAGGCTGCAATATTTCAGCTTCTGTCGAGCTTTGTGCCACTGAAGACTGTTTTCTGCTGATCCAAGAGATCATAGCTGATCCTAAACTGAAGCAACATCTTGATGTGCTTTTCCGATCGGTTACACTTCCAGCCCAATCTGAATCAGAGTATCCATGTGAATCTAGTTGGTCATTTCTGTAATGAAGACCATATCCAATAGTGCCTTGAAGATATCTCAATATGTGCTTCACAACAACAAGGTGAATTTCCTTTGGCTCACACATGAACTGGCTTAGAGCATTCACTGCATAGCAAATATCAGGTCTGGTGTTTACCAGGTACATCAATGATCCAATTATCTGTCTATATAGAGTGGGATCTGCAAACTTGGATTCTGTTGCTGGTTCTTTTAATTTGTGTGAGTTGGTTTCCATAGGTGTAGACATGGGTCTACAATCCAACATCCCAAATCGCTTTAGAATATCAATAGTATACTTTCCTTGATTTAGCATGATGCCATCTGATTTTTGCCAGACTTCTAAACCCAGGAAATAATGTAAAATGCCCAAGTCTTTCATGTCAAATTCTGAAATTAGATCCTTTTTACCTTGAGCAATGAGGTGATCTTCTCCTGTTATTAGCAGGTCATCAACATATAAAATAATTATTAGCATATCACCTTTAATTACCTTAAAATAAAGATTTGGATCTGCATCATTCTTGGAAAATCCTAGTCCCAAGAGATAGCTGTCAATTCTTTCATACTAGGCCCTGGGAGCCTGTTTAAGTCCATATAGAGCTTTCTTTAATTTGCATACATGTGAGTCGGGTTTATGTATCACAAAACCTTTAGGCTGCTCTAGATAGACTTCTTCTTCAATGGTCCCATTCAGGAAGGCAATTTTCACATCCATTTGATGGATCTTCCACCCTTTAGCTGCTGCAATAGCTATCATTGCTCTCACAGATGTGTACCGGGCAACAGGTGCAAATGTCTCTTCATAATCAATACCTTCCTTTTGTGAGAAACCTCTGGCCACAAAATGTGCCTTGTGTTTTTCTATACTGCTATCAGCAGTATGTTTGATTTTGAAGAGCCATTTGGAAGAGACAATAGATTTCTCTTTTGGTCTAGGCACTATATCCCATACATCATTTTTCAAAATGGACTGATACTCTTCCGTCATTGCATCCTTCCATACTTGATGTTTGAAAGCTTCTGTAACACTGGTGGGTTCTGAACTGATGATCTCATTCATTCAAGCAACATAGCTTGAGAATCTTTTGGGTTTCTTACTTTCCCTAAAGGTTCCCTTGGGTGCTGCATGATTCTCAGCTTCTTTAATCATCTTCCTAGCCCAAAGTGGTCTCTTCTTGCAGTTGTCATTTGGATTCTCTTCTGAAGCAGATTGAAATTCAATTATGATTTCTTCAGGATACTCCCTCTGAATCTCAGGAGTAGGTTCCTCTTCTAAGACTCTAGGGGAATTTTGAATTTCTATCTCATTTGAACTCCTTGCCCTTTTGAATGCAATGTCTTCCTCAAATATGACATCTCTACTTAGTTCAATTTGTTTCTGCCTGGGTATGAATATTCTGTAGGCTTTAGAGGTTTCACCATATCCCACAAATACCCCTTTCTTTCCAGAAGGTTCTAGTTTGAATCTCTTTTCTTTAGGTACATGAATGTAGACAGGGCAACCAAAGATCCTTAAGTGACTAATGTCAGGGTTTATGCCAGTAAAAGCTTCTTTAGGAGTCTTGTTATCTAGATGAGAGTGTGGACATCTATTTTGGATGTATACAACAGTTCTAGAGGCTTCTGCCTAGAATGAGGTTTCTATGTTCTGGTCAAACAACATTGCTTTAGCAGCTTCTACAATAGTTCTATTTTTCCTTTCAGCAACACCATTTTGTTGAGGGTTGTAGGCTACTGTAAACTCCCTCTTAATCCCAACATTCATTCAAAATTCCTTAGAGATTTCAGAGGTGTATTCCTTCCCATTGTCTGTCCTTAAAAATTTGATTTTCTTCCCAGAGAAGTTTTCAGTAAGAGCTTTGAACTCCTTAAACCTTTTAAGGATTTCTATTGACTCTTTACACTTAAGAAAATAAATCTAGGTCTTCCTAGAGAAGTCATCTATAAATATTACATAATATAGGAAGCCTGCCATGGAGGGTACATACATGGGTCCACATAAGTCAGAGTGGACCAGTTCTAACACATTTTTGGTTTTACTCAAACTATTTTGGAAGGATCCCTTTGTATTCTTTCCTAGGGCGCACCCTTTACAAGCTCCTTCATGAATTTGTTTTAATTTAGGCAATCCAATTACTAGTTTTTCCATAGAGGGTAGGGCACGGAAATGATATGTCCTAATCTTCGATGCCAAATTTAATTTGAATCTGAAGTCTCAAGGGTAAGGGCTTGTTTAATGTCAGTGCACAGTCTGTAAAGATAACCTTGTCTTATACCTATAGTTTGTGCTTTCTTTATAGTGGAGTTCTTTGGCTATGCCAAAACTTTTCCATCCATAAAGGTAACCCTATATCCATTGTCTTCAAGAACAGAGATGGATATTAGATTCCTCTTTATTCCTGGTACAAATAAGACTCCAGTGAGATGTAGGGAGAGACCAAAATTCAATTTGATGGTGCAAGTTCCAACCCCTTTTACGGGATGTGCAGAATTATCCCCAATAGTTACTTCTTCATCAGTTTCTTCAGTCATAGTATCTAGGTGTTCTTTGAACCCTGTGATATGCCTTGATGCACCACTATCAATTACCCAGTTGTTGATATTGTTAGATACTTGACTTGATAAGGCTGAATAGAAGACAAATTTCTCAGAGTCATTGTTTGTATTTATTTTTTCCACTTTAGCAAAAGATGCTTGTTGTTTTGTTCTATTAGGGCACTTTATTGCATAGTGTCCATATTGATCACATCTGAAACATTGTATTTGGGAGATGTCTTTCCTTTTCTTGGATGATCCCTTCCCATAAGAATTCTTCTTTCTCTTGAAGTTTTTCTTCTTACCTCTCTTATGAGAATTTGTATTTAACACATGAGTATCCTCATCTATGGGTTTCTGCTTGTTTTCTTTTGTCAAGAGTCTCGTTTCTTCTTGTAAGCAGTCTGTTCTTAGCCTATCAAATTTAGGGAGTTTAGATCTCACACTTATTCCTTGAACAAATGACTCCCATGAGTTTGGTAGGCCTCCTAGAGCTATTAGTGTTAACTCCTTGCTATCAATTTGATATCCAATTGTTGATAGTTGATCTCTTAGTTCAGTGATTCTCATGAAGTATGCATTGATAGATTCTCCTTTGTTTATTTGAACATTGTTAAGTTGCCTTTTAATGCAAAGGTCCTACTGGTGTTGTTTATTTCAAAGGTGCTCTCAAGGGATTTAAACATTAGATATGCAGTCTCATGTTTTGACAAAATAGGTACTATATGGTCCCTAACTGCATCTACTAAAATTTTCATGGTTTTCTCATTGTTCTCAATCCATTGAGTTTTCTTTGGATCATCCTCTGGTTCTCTCTTGTTTTCTTTCACAAATGAGTCTAACTTATTTTCTTTTAGAATCATCATGATTCTGAATTTCCATGAAGTGAAGTTGTTTGCACCTTCAAGACGGTCTTCAAATCTGATCACACTTGACATTATGAAGAATGTGATGTGTATTTGATTTCTTAAAAATACGATTTTTCTAAATAATCTGATATCTAGATTTGATTCAGATTTTCTCAACTTGGCTCTGATACCATGTTAATGTAACCAAATCTAATCAGATTATATTCTATGTGGAGAAAGCAAATCCTAAATCTAAAAATTCTGTGTATGTATTCTAAGTCAGAATTCTAATGTTTTGTTTCTGATCTTCTTATTGCAGAATATTAATGTATTTCGATATATTACAATAGAAGATCGAATTATGTCTTTATATCTTGAAGGGGAGACACGCCTCAAGGAGACACGTCTCATGAGAGGACGTGTCTCCACAAAGTGGAGACACATCCGCTCATGGGACGTGTCCTTTGAGTACGTGGACTCCTCTTAGCCAACCGATAATTATCGGTGGCTAATCTCCAAACATCCGCATGTATTTAGCAAACAGCGATTAGTGTATGTTAAGTTCGATCAGTATTTGATTTCGAATTTACTCATGATCAGAATTTCGAATAACTTACTTGCAGATATTATAGTGGATTTCGATTATATATAAATGATGATAATGCATAAATGCAATCATCATTTATATCTGACCGAAGCTACCTTAAATCAACAGAGACAATCATCTGAACCTTCAATGGAGTATAACTACTATGTTAGTTCTAATATCAACGACAAGTCAAAAATTCATTCCCAACAAGACAATCAAAATGAGAGCTCCATTTGAGGAATGAGACTAGATTTTTTATATAATTGAACTCTACATAAAATAGTGGATAAAACAAAAGTATATGTGGCATGCATTACTAAAATGTCAAATTATGAGCATGAATATTGTATCCTCTAATGCATAATATAATGTGTCGTCTGTGAGGAAGAACCAAAATGTCAAAATAGATTTAGCAAAAACATCTGAATGAATAGCAGAGATAAAGCAGCAGAATGGAATAATAGAAGAGATTTCCCCAGTGATCTAATATGAGAGATGCAGTACCATTACTCCTGAGGTAGTGTTTCACAAGTCAACCATCTAAAGCAAGAATAAACTCCATAGGCTCCTTAAGCACAAGAATACAACACCATTCAAGCCATATCCCACATTGACTAATTATGTATTGCATATACCAAAATAGGGTAAGAGGCTTCTCCCACAAGGTATATGCTAATATCCTTCGATTACATCATAGTACCATATTAGTTCATTGATGCATTGTTGACTTAATATTATACATTTCTCAACAATGCATCAAGGAAGCTCTACAATATCACATTCATAGTATACAAATTCGCTGAGTACTTGGCGAGTTGTCAAGTACTTGTTGAATTTTTCCTTGGGAGAGTAATGTTAACCTACAATCTATAGAGGCTGAGTTTTCAGCGAGTCATAGGGCAGAAAAGTGGCAAGTACTCATTGTATATCGGTGAGTCTGTGCCGACTACTTGGGAACACGGTTTAGACATGGAAAAATTACTCAACAAATGCATTTTTTTTGGCCTATTTAGCCTAGACACCCACAGCTGATACTCTCATAGTAGTTGTGCATCCTTGAGAGAGATTTGAAGGGGAGATTTGGGGAATTTTGGGTTTCCAAGTTAGTTTTTAATTTTTTTTTTCCAAGCATGTAAGTTAGTTCTAACATGTTAATAATAGATTTGTAAACATTATTTATAATTTCACCTGCAATGAATTCATTGTTTGAAAAAATTATTGCTGATTTATACTAGATTTTTGAATTAAATTGTTTTTTTTAAACAAATGGTTTTATATTTTCGAGTCAAAAAATGTTTTTTGGTTAAATTAATTAATGACATTGCCATTCAATTATTGTATTATGTTTGTAATGCATTTTACATATGAATTTTATTTGATTTTTCATATTTAAATCTCTGTTTTTTTAAACGTTGCTTTTTTAGGTTTTTTAACATGTAGGTTAGATATGATAGCATCCAGTTTTGCATTAGGCTCAACATTAGTTAGTGGAAGCCGTCCTATTGGAAGCAGAGACCTTGCTTAAAAATATGTCGTAAGGGGACCAGGATCAAGGAGTGTGATTTGCCTCTTATGCACAAAGAAGCTCAATGGATGCATTAATTACCTCGAATACCATATTGCAAGTATTCCTAATCATGATGCCAAGCCATGTGAAAAAGCTAAAGAAGAGGAGGAAAAATAAGAGATGCAAGCACTCTTTGCATTGTAGCTACCATTAATCTTAACATGCAAGTAGAAATGGACCTAGATATGGCAGGCATTGTGGGCAGTTCACACATATAAAATACATCCACCTCATCCAGTTTGAGAAGAGCATAATCGTAGGGATTTTTTTAGAAACATACTTGAAGTAAAAACTTTGACCCAATTCTATTTTGTTAAATGGACATTTTCTGATTAGGTGATAACATAAAGAGATAAGCCCCTTAGGATGTGTATTGATGTATGGATACAGCTTTCTTGCTGATACCATGTCAAAATTGACTGTATCAATATATGAATAAATGTTTGTGAGCTTTAATGTGTTGGACTTTGGTACCTGTTTTTATGGATCGAAGTAAATTTTTTGCTGCTGGTCTCTTGTCTGTCTGCTGAGCACTACAAGGTCTTTCTGCTTTGCAAAATGGCCATCAAGATTGACTAGATTTCTAATGGAAACTTATGGAGGCCCTGAAGTGATCACTGCTGACATGCTATAGTAGGATATGATGATGTCTGAAGATGCCTTGCTGTATATGCAATCCATTTTTGGTTATTATATGTTCACCGTGCACTTGCATTTAGGATCATATTCCTGACATGCTTGTGGATTGTCCTCCACAGTTAGCCTGAGGGAGATATAGTAAAAGGTTTCACCCATTTAGCAAATGTTCAATTTAATTATTGTCTATAGTTTTTATCTCATTGTAATTATGTATCCTCAGTTGGTGGGTGTGAGATGGGGAGAGTGACAAAGAAAATAATATGATCTTTTTGTACTTCTCAGTTAGCCTCTTGTTGGTAGCTATAATTCCTACAGATTTCTTTTCTAATGTTTATGAAAAATATTGGTTTTATTCTATGAAATTGATAATGTTGTATGGATTTGTTCTACTTGTTTACATGCAAATGAGGAGCTATGCCTTAAGTATTCCCTGTTGTAAAATAGAAAAACAGTAAAGGGATAGACAAATATCAGAAATGTGGAGACATGCAATTGGCTTGCCAAGAGCTTGTTGAAGCCACACAGTGTTATATAAGTCTTTTAATTACATGAGCAGTAGAAGATTCTGAATTTGATAAAAATACTATATGTTTTGACTACAACAGGTTTTTCTACTTGGAAATTGAGCGTCTTAATAAAATATATGGTAGCACTTCCAGGAATCAGGAAGATACAAGTCAAGTTGCAGTAAATTCAATTTTTCAGCTGGCTTCAAGTGATAGTAGGGGTCTGAAATATAAAATAACGTCGGGAGCACAGCTTCATTTTTTTGTCAGTCAGCCTCCTTGTGAGTATATGAATGGCTTACAGTTGGCATTACCTTGACAGTTATCATGGAAATTGGAAAACACAAAAATATTTTACATCTAGTAGAAAACATAAAATAAAGCTTGTCATTTTTTTTATGAATCTTAATGGGAAATTTTGTTAAATTATTTTTTCAAATGGTTTCATTCATCTGATTGTTTCTCAACAAAATTCATTACCACAGCAAACTGTCTACTTCTGTTTTTCAAATTTGGGTTGTTTGTATTTAGGTGGAGATGCATGCATCATATCTCCAAGATGCTTAATGAAACTTTTGCACCCTGATGCACTTGATCTTCAAAGTTCATTCCAAAACTTGAGTAATCCTCGGGAAAAGTCAAAGAGGCATAAACATGAAAATAAGCAGAGCATTTCAATGAAGAAATCTCAAGGTCAAAGTGAAGATTCTCCAGACAACCAATTTATTGAACCTACAAAAGTATCAGATATTACAAAGCAATCACAACTGTCTTTGTTAATTCGGAAACAGACTGGTGCAAAACTTGCACACCTTGAAGTTGGGATTGGATGTGAAGAAGCACGTGCTGCAGAACAGCAGAACCATGGAAATCATATCTTTAGTCAAAATAGGCACAAATCTGTGATTAATAGGGATATTCATGGCAGCCATCAAGTTTCTGGATTTGAAGATGACCATGTTAGGGGGAGTTGTTTGGATTCCGTGCATGCTTTGCAAGCTATTGGAATGGTGAGGAGAAAACCTGGACGTCGAGATGCTACTTTGTCCATGAGTTGTTCTGATAAGATAGCTCGTTGGAATGTACTTGGCCTGCAAGGTTTGCATTCCTGCTTCCATTTGTCTGAGTAATATGTCATATTTATCTGGTCATAGGAGTAGATAAAGATGTTAAATGATTGTTGTGGATATTTTTGGTTTTGTTTGTTTCAGGGAAGAACAGACACCCTGAATTTATGTTTCCTCTTGGTTAAGCTCTCCATTTTTTGGAATGAAATCTCTATGTTAGGAAAGCCAGTCAAAGCTTGCTCAAACACAGGCCTGAAACAAGAGGTTTGAGGCTTCCACAGTCGATAAATTAATCAAAATGCTTCTGGCATAAACACAGGTTTTTAAGCATTGATGTTTCAGATCACACTTAATGATCCATCATCATGATGAAGATGTGATAAGATGCAATATAGAGCTCCTTATTTAGATGACTATATTAAAGTACATATTAAAGTACAATAGTTATATTCTAATCTTATTTAATTAATTGATAGATTTGAAAATAGATAATTAGGTTAGTGTACACGAGCCACTGACTAGCCAAGCTAAACTAGCTGTTGACTAGCTGGCTCACTAAACTACTCAAGTCTATTTTTTTTGGTCAAAAGATCCTAGGGCTAAGGGGCCCTAGACCTTGAAAAATTGGTGTCCAGATGCTCCCAGTTGGTGTTAACTAACCAATTTTGGAAAATTAAAATATGACATGAATTTTGCAAATCAAATATAAGCATGTACTTTTCCATCCACAGGGTAATCTCCATTCTTCAGCTCTAAGAAAATTCCCCTAGAAAGCTATAAAAAGTAAAAGCTAGTGGATTTCATCATTTATCTATAATTTTGTTTCTTCTTTTGTCATTCTCGTCTGCTTGAGTCAATCATCAAAAGCACTAGTGATTGCACATAAAGACATTATTTTATCCATACAATTCTTTCCTCCTTTTGATGCCGAGTTTTATAATTTTAATGAAGGGAAAGCTTTTCTGCTTTGGCACAGTCTTCTTCTGAAATTAGCTTTACTGCCATGGAGGGTAAAGGATGATTTTAAACCATCTAGCTTGGTTGCACATAAATACATTATTTTATCCATATAATTCTTTCCTCTTTTTGATGCTGAGTTTTATAATTTCTAATGAAGGGAAAGCTCTTCTGCTTTGGCACAGTCTTCTGGGGTTACCTTTATTGCCATGAAGGGCAGAGGATGAGTTTAAAGCTTAAACCATCTAGCCTAACTTTTCCAGCCCCCAATTGGACACTGGATCTGCCACCTTATTTTCTATCTTCCTAATATGTTGGTATATGTTCTCCAAATTATCTTTTAATTTTAATTTCATAAATGATATTGTTTATTTGCTGGTGATTGCAGAGCTTCTTTTGAATGGTTCAGTAATCATTGAGTCTCCTTCCACTTGAAGTTTTCATCATCTCCATCCCTTAGGGAATCTTATTCCTTCTGAGAGAGCCATTACCTTGGCCTCGTTATTTATATCTAGTTCCAATTGGACTGAAAATTGACAAATGTTATCCATCATCATCTTGAAAGATCCCTTCTCTTACTAATCTTGAATTTCTTTTCACAGTTCTGTTAAAATTGAGCTTAAGCCAATCTGTAGGATGTTTCTATTGAAATGAGAGAGAAAAAACGAGATTGCTCTTGAATCAAAATTCAGTCATTCACATTACTCTAAAAACTATTACATAGAATTGGCTTTAAAACGCCAATATCCTGTATGAAATTAATTACGGGAATATAACTGCCAAAACTAAATTTATTTATTAAATTAACAATAGCATGTTAATTTATTTGTTTATCTAACTATTTTATTTAACTATTTTATTTCAAGTACTAAATTCTAACACCCCTCCTTAGTACTGACATAGAGAGAAATTAGAAATTAGTAGAAAATGCAAAGCTCTTCTTCTAAAGAAGCCGACTCATCTGTGTTCATTTTCTATTCACAGGGCTTGCACTTCTTTCATTAAATCTGATTGCTTTAGCAGCACCTTGTTCATAAAAGCACTCGTTTCTGTCTGCTGATGGCAGGAAAACATGTAAGTATTTATGAATTGATTTTTTCAATATCATCCTCTCCATCACAAGATTCACAAACACCTATCAAGTCCGATAAAGCTTTTTAAGATACTCTATTACGGGATGAAAGTCTGAAGTGAGAGGCACAATTGAATCAATTCGCATGTGCTGAGCATTTCCACTTTGTGGCTTGCGCAACACCATTTGGAACATCTGACCACCTAAGAATCTACCAGACACTTCCAATGCAAATGGATTGGCACATGAAAAATCGAACAACTCGTCTGTAGAACAGCCCATCAAAACTTTAGCGGGCTTATCAAAACAAATCACGATCATCACTCTCTTATCAGTTGCAACTGACAGAAGTAACTTGTATACTCGTTTGGAAGTAGGAGTTCTTTGATTGAAAGTGCATCTGCTGCAACGCTGAAATTCAGAAAACTCGATGCCCTTATTAGGAAGAATGCTTTTGCAGTTGCTACAAACCCTATAGTAGAAATTTGAAGAATCCATGGCCACGATAGAGCAGAAGGGAAGAGTTAGGTCTCTCTTTGTCATAGCCAAATGTTACGGAACGAACAAAACAAAGATAATTTAAAGATATCTGAGTGGGTCTTCTCTGGATGTTTAAATTTTAAATTTTTGGAATGACAACAATGAACAGAGTGAAGTGTTAAACAATGGCAAGAATGAACACGACGAAGAGACATAGAAGAAATGCAGATGAATGATGGAGTCAAAAAGGGTTTTGCACATTGTCTACATTGCTCACCTGTTGACAAATGCAAGAATGGTAGAAAACAATAGCAGTTGCACGTGGTCTTCATTGCAGTACCATTGTAAACATTGCAGTGAGGAAGAAACAATTGAATGGAGGGCAATTAGAGAGAGGTCCAAGAAGAAACCTGCTTTGATACCATATTGAAATGAGAGAGAAAAAACAAGATTGCTCTCGAATCAAAATTCAATCATTCACATTACTCTAAAAACTATTACATAGAATTGGCTTTAAAAAGCCAATGTCCCGTATAAAACTAATTACAGGAATATAACTACCTAAACCAAATTTATTTATTAAAATGACAATAGCATCTTAATTTATTTATTTATCTAACTATTTTATTTAACTATTTTATGTCAAGTACTAAATTCTAACAGTTTCTTCAACACGTCCTTAGGCTCTGTAGAAACCCTCGTTTCCCTCTATTCTGAATCTGATGGTTTTTTTTGTGTTTTTCTGAAGTTTGATGTTTTTGGCATTTTTGCATAAATAATGAAGATGGCGATTTTGCTTGAAAATGATAATAAATTTAAATAAAATAAATGAACTCCGAAAACTACAAATTCTATAGCAAATACTTATGCCAGTCCATTCATTATTCTTCTGGAAGGATTACAATAAATACCCAGTTACATGCAAAGTAAAAAGCAATGAATTTCATGAAAACCTGGTTTGCTGCAGCAATAAATGATCTTCAGAAAGATGGTACGGCTGAGCTGAAACATCCACTTCCTCCTCTGTCAGTTGCTACTTAGTGTTGCTCTGGATATATGCGCCCCAATAGAAGATGCCAGATGATGAAGACAGAAGGCGATTTACTCTGAAAGCAAGAGTACGGCTCTGCTGATATGGTATGGCCAGGTACACAAACAGCAAGTACAAAGGTACGGCTGTTATGAAAAGCTCATTCTCCCTCTATGTAATGGTTACAAACTGCCCCAGACACTATAGCGCCTCAAATGCTGAAGATAGAAGACAAAGGTGAAAGGCGTTTTGCTTCCTCTTGAGAATACGCCCTTCCCAATGATGGTACGGCCTGGTACAAATAGTACGGCTCTTGGAAATAGCAGCAACTAACAATAAATAGTACGGCTATGCTCAGAGTCTCCAGATCTGATAGGAATGGGCGCTACTACTGAAGAAATTCTCTCAATTGGATCCAACTCTGGAACCTCTGAATATATCAAACTCTGTGAAGCTCTGTAACTTCTTCTGGATGAAGAAATTCCTCTGCTGGCAATAGATCAGGTGTTATTTCACACCCTCTGAACTGCTTCCAATGGAGATGGCTCGTTCCCCAAGGAATTCAAGACTGAAACCCTAAAGCTTCTTGCTCAGACCAAAGTTGATCAATTTTTTCAATTCACAAATGACATATATGCACAAATCCCAATGCAAATTGCTTAATAACCTCAAAAGTGCGAATTCCTTAATAATAGGGAATTTTAAATAATTCGACTTTTATTCTTTTAATAATTCAATAGTCTCGGGCATAATTTTTAATCATAAATTAAATCGTCAGATGGCCCCTTTTAATGTTGGGCGACCCCTCAGCCAAAATCACTTAAGTTATAATATAATATTATAACTTTATATTATAAACTCCAATAATTAATATTTAATTAATTTAATTAAATATTAATATCTCTCACATTATTTATCTGATGCCCAATCCGTCTGAAGTTGTCGACTGAAGTGATTCTGAACGCTGCCAAATCCCTACTGCTAAAAATAGCAGGGGTCCTGCGCTGACTGCCAAGAACTGCTAAAAATAGCAACTTCTGCAAAAAGCGTCCGAATGAGCCCGAACGAAAGCCAACTGATCAAGAACTGCCAATCTGAAGCTGAGCCAACTCCAACTAGACCCTCTATACCATCCATCAGCCTACGAGGGTCGCATAATAGGCTAACTCTTACGAACTCTGATGCTCAAATAAACTGATTTCTAATAAATGGCTTTCGACAAGAGGGTGAATGACTTTGGTTAAGGCAGTCCTTCAAGCCTTGCCTGTATATGTTTCTTCAATCTTGAATATTCTAGGTAGAATTTTGAAACAACTGGATTCCCTTTGTTAGAAATTCATGTGGAGTGGTTTGCAAGAAAAACGAAAGTGATCCCTTGTTAAATGGGATATCCTTTCTCAATCTAAGCAGGAAGGTGGCTTAAGTTTTAAACCCTCCACCAGGCACAATAAGGCGTCAGCAGCTAAACTTTACTGGAGAATGCTTATGGCTCCATCTGACTTGTGGGAAGATAATATTCGAGCTAAATATGTAGAGAATAACACCCCTGAGAGTATCATTCGGTTGTCTCTTCCCTCTAAGGGATCACCCATTCTCTCTATTCTAAAAATTGGGGAGCCTCTTGCAAAAAAAGCATCTGTTTTGGGTTATTTATAATGGTCAAAGTGCTAACTTTTTGGACAGATTCTTGGGATGGGCATCCACCTATCATCACTCAATTCCCAGAGTTAAAGATTACCATGGATGCTTTGCATGAAATAGGATGGATCAAAGTTGCTCACTACTATTGGCCCAATACTCATCCTTGGGAGATAGGGCAGTGTTGGATTCCCTCTTGGGAATGGCCAATCCATGTGGGGGAAGTGCAACAATCTCAAAAAGAAATTCTCTTGGTTTGTCCTCTACCAACTTCCTCAATGTGACTCCCTGGCGTGGGGTTAATCCTATAGGTGAATATACAGTCTCTTCAGGCTATGCTGCTCTAAGTAGGAATACTTGCCATTCGCTCAAGGATATTTTCAAACTTATATGGCAGCTTGCTATTTGGCCCAAGGTGAGCTTCTTTTATGGTTGGTGTTAAAGGGAAGAGTCTTTAACATGGGATAGGCTCATGAAACATGGCTTTTATGGTCTGTTTTTCTATGTTTTGTGTTTGGACAACCAGTAAACCATCCCACATCTATTTTTTCAATGCCCATGGGTGGTCTCCTTATGGTAGTTTTAATCCAAAGTGTTTAATCTTCCATGGGTCAACATTCAATCTTTTGAGTAGCTGATTAGAGCACGGTAAAGCCATCTGCCCAAGGGTTAGAACCTCCTCCCGACTCTGGCATCCCCCTCATGCTTTGGAACATTTGGGAGGAGAGAAACAATAGAATTTTCCAGCAGGAAATATGGATATCTATTATGTTTGGGCGAAGGTCAAAATGATTATCGTTGAATCTATTAAGCATAAGATTTGTCTTCCTCAAATTCTCATTCTGGAATGGGAGCATTTATGTAAACAACTCTATTCAACAATGCATGCCTTCCAACCTAAAAGGAAAAATCAATTGAATAGACCCTGGACAAGTCCTCCTGTTGGGTATGGCAAATTGAACACGAATGGTGCCTCAAGGGGTAATCTAGGTCACACTAGTATGAGAGACATTGGTAAATATTTAAATATTAATAAATTTGTAGCCTTCTTTGTTGCTGAAAAATTGGGCCATATAACCAATAATTTAGCGGAGATCAAAGCTATTTATAAAGGAATGCAAGAGGCTTTCAAAATTAGGTGGCAATAAATCCAAATTGAACTGACTCAAAGGTAATCATCAACCTATTGTTTGATCCTAAGGGATTCCATAGCAAAAATTGGCGTATAGCAAGAGAGTTGGGAAAAATTCAAAACTTGTAGGACAAATCCCTGGAGGTTCAATTCAGCCATGTTCCCAGAGGGTGCAATCAAGTAGCAGATGGGCTAGCCAATTGGGCTCTTGACAATTACAACTTTCTTTGTTATGGTTTACCCCTCAGTGGTGGTCAACGAAGCTTCAAGAGGATCTTAGAAAGATTCGAGATTCTTATTTATCCCAAAGAATTCTACTATGTACCCTTTCCTCTATCTTGCCTAAGCTTGGACCAATAGCTTTCAAGCCTGGCATAGTTGAATATTGTACATTTTGATTTCTATCTAATATAATGAGGTTCTTTTAAAAGAAATAAGAAAATAAAAAAATAAAAAAAGCTGATTAAATTGAAATAGTAACTTATTTTCCTAGGGGTATTAGAACCCTCTCTCGTTTTGAAGATTATTAGTCTTCACACTTGGCTAACAATACATGCTACTCAAGTTATACCATGGAGTTAGTTGATGCATTTTGTTATTTTTTCGTACACTGAACAAGTCTTAAAGATTATATCAATTTTTTTTGAGCTAGGGGTGAAAGAAGAGAAAGTAACAAAATATTTTTATGCCCGTTAATAAAAAAATAGGTCAATGGGATTTGGAAGTGTAGAAATTTACTTTGATACCATGTAAAAATGTAGATAAATGTTGCCTTAGGAATGAAGTGACATTAGCTTGAATTGCCAGCAAAAGGAAAGAACAAGAAACACAATTTGGAGATAAGCTTGCCGATAGGCACCATAAACTCGAAGTTGAAAAGATACAGTTACTACAAAAGAGAGGTAGGGTAAAAGACTTAGTTCTGAAAATAAATAAGCATTAAATGATAAAACGATGTAAACATAAATAGAGGGGTTAAACCCAAAGTGGTGAAAATATATTGCAATTAAACAAGCTTTTGGATTGGATCATAAGTCATGGAAACAAAAGGTGATAACGTGGCAATCTCAACCTTTATATGATAATAACCCTATAATTTTTATCATTGTTCACAAACTTGGTAAAATTTCCGAACATTAAGAAACAAATTTGTATAATAATCTTAAAAAACAAGCATAAAACTTAATTTGGAGAACTCATAATTGGTTTTTGCTTCATTTATAGATCAAAATATGAGTTCAATGCACATCATAGTGTCATCAATATGACTATAAATTACAAGTCTGTAGTAATATTTTACAAGTTTCTTCTTTGACTTAAGCTTTGAAGTTGTTGTGTGGGTGCCCTAGAATTGAATGGTAATGATTCTTGTTGAAGAATGATATCATCCTTAGGCATATCATGATCATCTAATGAAGTCCCTATTGATACTTTGTCTTATGCCTCTACTTGCGCAACTACTTTTGTTGTCTATTTTTCTGGTTCCCTCTCAAAATCATCTTTCATCCATGGAAAACATGGGCTTCACATCCTCAACAATCCAATTTGAATATGGATTGATGTCATCCGAGTTAGTTGCTTTGTGTGTCTCCTACCCCTCCACCTTCTTGGCACATAGATGCAAGTTGTACCATACAAAAACAAGGTCATTTAGGTACTTTTGAGTCAATTTGTTGTGATTCTTTGTGGGAATGGCCTATAATGTGCTCCAATTGCGCTCAAGCCTAGAAGCACAATAGGGTTGGGACAACATGTGGATGGTAAAGGTTTCAAGATTAGGCATTTTTGCACCATAATCTTCCCAACACAAATATGCAAGGACAACATTTATACTTTTGTAACTTTGTAATCTCAAAGTAAAGCTAAAATAAATTTTTTAAAGTTATTGAACTTAGTTATTTGTCCTTTTTTCACTTGGCTGCTTATTCATTCTCCTTCAAATGCATAGAGGTGAAGAAAACAACTTTCTCTCTGCAACCTTGTAAATTTGCAAGTTGTCCATAATTATGTCTTTAAAGCCTTCATAGGGATCATCCTCTATATCATGTGCTGAAGTCATCCATAATCTCCTCATCAACTCTAAAGTAATTAGAGAAGAAATTTTTGGACTTTTGTTCCAACTCTGATCAATAATGTATCAAATGGGTTCATATTTTCTTCTATTTGACCCATACAAATGGTAGGTGTCCACTTTGGTCCTGTCAAAGGCCTCATATAGATAACCCATGTAGTTTTTTCTCCCCATCCATCAATTATAGAACCCAAACTGAAGGTTTTGAGACCTAAAACAAAATAGTATAGAAAAAAATAATAGAAATTTGGTTTTGAACAACAATAGAAAAGTAAATGAAAATCAATAGTTTTTCCTTCATTTATAGATCACAAAATGGGTTCAATGCACATCGTAGTGTCATATCAATATGATTATAAATTACAAACCTTATTAATATTTTACAAATTTCCTCTCTAACTAAAACATCTAAGTTGCTATGTAGGTGCTTTGGAATTGGATGGTAATGATTTTTGTTAAAAAACAATATCGTCCTTAGGCATATCACGATCATCTAATGAAGCCCCTACTAACACTTTGTCTTATACATTTGCTTGTGCTGCTACATCTACTGCTTATTTTCTTGCTTCCTTCTCAAAATCAGTTGTCTCATCCACATAAAGCATGGGCTGCATATCCTCAACAATCCAATCTGAATATGGATTGGTGTCATCCAAGTCAATCATTTTGTGTGTCTCCTGCCCCTCCACCTTTTTGGCATGTAGATGTAGGTTGTAGTACTAAAAAACAAAGTCATTTAGGTGCTTTTGAGTCAACCTGTTGCAGTTCTTCATGTGAATGGCCTCAAATGTTCTCCAATTGCATTCACACCCAAAAGTGCTATAAGGTTGGGACAAAATGTGTATGGCGAGGGTTTGAAGATGGGGTGTTTTTGCACCATAATCTTCCCACCACAAATGTGCAAGAACAACATATATACCTTTGTAAGTAACTTAGTACACTTAAAACTGAAATAAAAAATTAAACTTATTAAACTTAGTTAACTTATTTTTTTAACACTTCACTGCTAATTCATTCTCCTTCAAAGGCACAAAAGGTGAAGAAAATAACTTCTTCTTTGCAACTGTGTAAATTTGCAAGTCGTCCATCCATAATTATTTCTCCAAGTCCTCCATCATGGATCATCTTCTCTATCATGTGTTAAGGTCATCCATAACCTCCTTATCAACGCTAAAGTAATTAGAGGTTTTTTTTGGATTCAAGGTATAAGCAACAACATGAATGTGTTGGAGTTGTTTGTTCCACCTCCAATTCATAATGCATCAAATGGGTTCATATTTTCTTCCATTTGACCTATACAAATGCTGGTAACCTTGTCAATGGCCTCATGTAGATAGCCCAAGGGGGTTTTCTCCCCATCCATCAGTTGTAGAACCCAAACCAAAGGTTCTAAAACCTAAGACAAAATAGAATAGAAAAAAATAAATTTGGTTTTGAATGACAATAGAAAAAGTAAATAAAAATTAGAAAAACTAAATATGGAATAATGAACTGATTATTTAATGAATGTAGTGCTTTTGGTAGTAAACGATGGGAAATTTTCTGCATCAATGTTTCAGATTAGATTTGATGATCCACCATTTGGAAGAGGATAAACCTTGATACAAATTGTAGAAATAGGCTCTTAAAAAGAAAAAGAGGAAGGATCGATATGGAAATCAAGAGCCATAAGGAAGAACCTAGAGACAGTAAAACCAAAATATCAAAATTGTTAGTTTTTGATCAGATTTAATATACAGAAAATTAATTCAAAATCAGACACAATAACACAGCAGATTCCCTGGGAAAACCCTCCTCTTGAGGGAGAAAAAACCCAGCAACAAATATATCTCTTATATATTTAAGTAATGGCAACAAGTCTCTTTACAATGAGGCCAATCTCAAGGCCAATAATCAGCACTTTCACAAGATGCAATGATAGACAAATAATCTGCACTTCCTTGCAGCTCAATCTGCTCTTGAAGAGTTCGCAATCTGCCCTTGATGACTTTGCAATCTGCTCTTGATAATTCGCACTTGAGGGAAGAGAAGAGACTTCGAACTTGCTTGTTGAATGAATGGAATGAACTTGTATTTATACAATTTGGGAGAGAGAGGTCGCACCTCTTCATGCAAGGTCGGCCATCATAAAAATATAATTACAATTAATAAAATGCAAGTTACAAGGAAGGTCGGCCAAGATAACAATAATTAAATGACTCTTTAAATCATCTCAAGTCGGCCAAGAGCAAAGTAAAGAATGAAGTGTTCTTTCATCGAATATAATAATCACAATTCAAATAGCCGTTAGGCTAGCATTTGAATTGGCTTCAATCGTGCGGACCTGGAAGAAGCAGCCCGATGCTGCTAATAACATCAACAAAAATAATGTGTAAATATTAAGATATATGGACTAAATCATTAAGGGTATTACTTTAACAGATCAGATTATGTTAACCAAAAACTAACTGAAGATTATTGTAAGAATGTAATATTATAAATGATTTAAGTAATATAAAATTGCACATATGATAATTATTGGTTGAGATTCATTGATAATTGTTGACGAAAAGCGAGATAAACTTGTGAGATAAATAGTTTACTACTAGAAGTATTACATTTATTACATGGGCTGCAGATATATCCCATCTCTAAGTTGATTATTTTGTAAGTTAAAAAACATTAAACCTAGTTTAAAATTACCTTCAGGATCTTATCCATGTTCTTGGCAAACAGATCATCAAAAATAGTCTTCTCAATCCTTTACTTTTTGGCCTTCCTTGAGTAAGGAGAGTCCATCCATCCAATGCTCACACGCATCCGCTTGAGAGATGTTAGTGAAGCTTCAATACTTTGCAATGTGATGACGTTGGTGACAAACTAAGTTGCTCTTGACTGCACAAGCTCCTTTATGTTGCTTTTGTATCTCATTAGATTAAGCACCCAAGGGTGGTTTTTGACGTATTTTGTAATGTTCCTCATCTCTTTCCACCATGATTTTGACCCATCCAAGTTTTTGTTTGTATTTAAGGAGAAGATCAATGCAATGGGTGGCACAAGGGCTCTAGAAAATATTAGTATGCCTTGCCTCAAGTAATCTCCCAGCTACCATTACTGCATTATCCATCACAACTTGGATGACATTCTTGACACCCACCTCCGTTATCACCTCATCTAGCATTTTGTAAAGTGTCTTGACATTTTCAACCTCACCAGAGGCATCAATTGACTTTAAACACGTGTAATATCCCTAATGGGATCTGCCCTAATTCTGATTTCTGATTTCAAAAAAAAAATCACAGCGAACATACAAGTGCCCAAACATGACAAATGAACATGCCAAATGATGTTACCAATAGAAATTCATATCAAACATGAAATCCACCATAAAAACACAAGATAGGGCATTGTCGGCATTTCAATTCGCACCTCTGGTATGTGAATTAGAAACAAACAGCTATGCACAAATTAACTGCTCTTCGAATTAGGAGGGGAAGCTCCCTCTTTGCTGATGTTGCTTAAAGAAAGTAAACTAAAACTAATTGCCAATCTTTTTGTTCAGCTAAGAGAACAAGGTTATAAAACTCTAGCACCGTAGCTAAGATTTTCTCCTTTTAAACTTCAACTACGACTAATCCTACTTTAATGATGCTTTTAACAACTCAAGTAAATTCAGAGCTTGAGAGTTAAAGGTAAACAAGGAATTGATTCTTTGACACAAAACTCACTTAAACTTACTCTCAACGCACACCTTAAGACTCATTGTTTTTTAGATGCAAGCTGAAATAAAGATTATATAAGTGAAACAAATAAAACGGAAACCTGAGATAGTAGATCAAAGCAGCAAAGCAGGCATAAGATTTCCTTTTCTCAAATTTCAAATAACAAAGATTACACTTTTGGGGCAGCAGGATTGTAGCAATAACAAGCTTACAGTTTAGCGATCAACCAGAATACATTGACACAAGTAACACATAAATTGAACAATAACTTGCAGCTAATAGGCAAGGATGCAAGCTTGCTCTTACACAATTGAACTAACACTGAATAACAACTTGCAGGCAAAAGTAGGCTCAACAATTTGCTATCACAATAATTGTTAAAGAAAAATGGGCAAAGCTTCCCTTATTTATACACAAGTAGAGGAGTAGGGAACCCTAAAATCTCCTTGCTTTTACAACAAGACTTGCCAAGATGCAAGCTTTATTTCTAAAATTAAAACAAGACAACCATCTAACAACCTATGAAAGCAAAAAAAAAGGGAAAGTGCCAATATTACAACTTGATTCTTTCTCTTTCACAAATAATGGATAAGGATGAGCCAAGAATAGCAAGAAAGCTCAGAGAAAGCATTGAGTTGACTGCTGCTTTTGAGTTCTATTTTCAAAAAATATCGCTACCCCAAAGAGGTGACTCATTTAGAAAACTCAATCCACCAAAAAGCTGATTTGTTCTTGATTTCAAGTGGAGAGTGCCGCATGCTGAAAATCTTGATTTTTGATTGTAAATTCGACTAGGTTTGGAAACTTTTTTGCACAAACTGTTGAAAATAGAATGCTGATTTGCCTTGAAAAAGCAATTTCTCTGAAAAAAGCTGGGACCTGGGTTTTGTAGAGAATCTTGTTTCGGAGAAACCCAGTTGATCAAATTTCGAAAAAGCTGAGGATTTCCCGAAAAAGCGTGAAAAAGGTAGATTCTTGAAAACTTAAAATTTTCCAAAGTTGAAGAGAATCAAGAACTAAGCAGACCCAGATGAATGAATTTTGAAAAAGATGACCCCCTTCCTCTAAAAAATGATGCCCTGGAAGAATAAAGCATGAAAAAGTGAGCCTCTGTGTTTGCCAATTCCGAATCCATGAAGAAAACTGAAAAAGCACTGCGTTTAAGCCTCCATATCTTGAAAAAAAGAAAATTGTATGTTTTCTCCTCTAGACACCAACCTGTAAAAAGTGAATAATGAAATCCAAAGCCTTCTTTTATAGGTTTTGAGGATAAAGAACACTTTATTCTCCAACTTTAAATATTTTGAAGCCAATCTTGAGCAAGTTCGTCAAATGTGGACACTGTTTGGATGATGCATGATGAAAACTGGAAAATTTTGTAAGGCATGAAAACTTGGACGCCCTTCTTGGCAGACTTAGCCATTTTCTTGAGATTTTCAACTTTTTGCTTGCTTTTAACCTCAGTTTGATACTCAATTCCAGGTGCCTGATGAATCCTATGAACTGGCGGATGATCTTGTTGCGGAGCCTGATTGAATCTGGAAAGATTGATTTGGAAACTGCAACCTTGAAAAACTGAGGCTAAGGCCTCAAAATCTTGGGCGCCCTTGGCTAGCTGGGGTGCCCATGATCACTAGAGATAGTCATTTTTTAAAGTATTCTTCAATTTTACACTACTTTTTGTCCTTCAAATGAATTCTCAATTCCGACAGTTTGAATGGCCAGATGAACTGGCTGTTAGATGCATTGGATAACTTGAAGTATTCTGTGAAAGATCTTTTGGAGACGATTTGCTCGGAAAAGCAATTTTAGGAGGTCAAAAGCTTGGGCGCCCTTGCCAGAGTTAGTTTTTCTTTTGTGTTTTTCACTTTCTTTCTTCCGTTTTCTCTGCCCATTTGATCGGTAATATTTGATGATTGGCAAATCTTTTGAGTTCACCGTTGATTTCTTTGGAGAGCCTGTTGGAATTTGGAGGAATGTTATGAAGACTGCAAACCCTAATTTCAACTTTCAGGCACTCAAATCCTTGGGCACCCCTGGCTACCCGGGGTGCCCAAACTCTCCATACTTAGTCATTTTTTTTGAAATTTTCAACTTTCCACTTTGACTTTTATGTTCTGCACAATTTTACCCTCCGTTCAATCTATGATATCTAGTGCCTGATAGATCTGATGAGTTGGCCTATGAATCTGGTGAAAAGCCTGATCAATTCTGAAGGAAATGTTCTAGAGGTGACAAACCCTAATTTTGACTTATGAATGCTCAAAAGCTTGGGCACCCCTGGCTACCGGGGGCGCCCATGATTACCAGACAACCATTTTTACTTGATTTTCAACCTTCAAACTTGATCTTCCATGCTCTGTCCTCCATTTGATTTGCAACTGTTGGTGACAAACAAATCTGATGATTGAGCTGAGACATCCACTAGATAGCTGGCAGATTTCCGAAGACAATGCTCAAATTTGTGAACCCTAATCTCCGAATTAGGTCCTCCAAAACCCTGGGCACCCCTGGCTAGCTGGGGCGCCCAAAGATCCTAGAGATAGAATATTTTTTGATGTTTTCACAATTTCCAGTTTGCTTCTTGATGAAACTCCTCTGTTTGATCTGATATTCCAGTTGATAGCTTGATTCGATGGACTTGTTGTTGGATTTGCTGCGGAGCCGAAGGAATTTGAGCAAGACACCTTAGAAACACAAACCCTAATTCCATCATTTGACACCTTGAAAGGCTGGGCACTATTGGCTAGCAGGGGTGCCTTTACTCTCCAGTGTTAGTTTTTTATTTGCAATTTTCAACTTTCTCCCTCGTTCCTTGCGTCCTCTACTTCATGCTCGGCAGCTAGGGTTGAAAAATATTCTAAGGCATGGATGGCTAGGCGCCTTGATTGGGTAGGGGCGCCTAGCATTTCCAGACTTAGTCAAATCTTCTTAGTTTTCAAGATTCTTCAACCTCCTTCCTTCGTTCTTCGTTCCTCGAGCATCTTTTGCCATTTCTCGACTTGTGTAGTGCTTGAGACCTTGAATCTGACACTTGGCAGTTATGCAACCTCCATTAATGACCTCAAAGCTCCTGTTTTAGCTTCTGAAAAAGTAGAATAGACCCTTTAGAGAAAAATTGATCTTTTGACAATTTTGACCGGACCAGCCTAATGAGGAAGTATTTTAAGCCAATCAATATCAGTTTGAACCCCCAGAGTCAGACATTCTATTTTTAGAAAATTTTGCCTACATACATTTGAGAAGAAACCCATAAAAACCTAGAAAGAGCCTATTTTTAAAAACTTCCTATTTTTAGAAAATTTTATAAAATTTGGGGTCAAAAAACTGAGATCTGGGTTTTGTAGATAAGGTCGCTTTGAGCAGACCCAGATTGTCAGATTTTGAAAATTTAGGGTTTTTGACCAACATGTGTGACATGCAAATTTTCATTTTTGTGACCTTTTTGACAATTTTTAACAATTCTTTACCGACTCTTTCAAAATGCCTAAAAGTAGCAAAATTTTTAATTTGGGGTACAATAGGCATCCAAATGCAACATACAAATCTGATTTTCTATAGATAACTTCTGCTGTTACAAACTGAATATTCTGGACTGAATTTACAATGAATTCATGGGCTCAAACATGCTTGCCATCTGCCTTATCTCCCACACCAACCCCTTCTTCCCTACCACTGCAGCTCCCCGCCTGTACAAATGACCTCTCAGTGTTCCACCTAGGCCTAATTTATTAGTCCGATGCTTTGCTGTACAATGATCTGCATCCGCTTCTGCAGGATCATCCGCATTCTGGCCTTCCGTTCTAAAACTTGCAATTGCTATTTAAAATAAATCTTCAATATTCTTAATTTGAATTGAAAAGTAAAAAAGTACTAAATAATCAAATAGAACTGAAAATTGGCTCATAAGTTCCATGACATAGGAGGTCTTGTTAGAATATATTATATTCTTATATTATTAATGGTCAATATGATGTATTTAATAGATTAGATATTTTCTATCTGTTAGGTTAGATATTTTCTGTCAGTAGGTAGATAATTAATATCTATAGTGCTTTATGCACTTCTATATAATGTAATCTTTTTCATGTTAATACAAGAAACCTTTTACCATTTACATGGTATCAGAGCCATAAGGTCAAAAACCCTAGAAATTCGTGGACTAAAAAAAGGTCATAATTCGAATTTTTTCTGTGTGAGGGTTTCTGAAAATTTGCGTTAGGTTTCTGGGTCTCAAATCGCGTCTATTTGTCTAAAATTTTCGAGGGTTTTTGGGCGCCTTTGTTTTAGAAAAATTTTCGTGAGCCTTCTTCTGGCTATAATTCGAATATTTGTAGTGTGCTTCTGTTAAGGAGAAAGGTCGAGGGTTTCTAGGGTGACGTTTATCTGTTCGTGGCTCTCTTGTTTCGCGTTTTTTTCTGCTCAGTGCACGACTTGCAGACTTCGGCCGCGCATTTTTCTGCACAGTACTTGCCCGCGCGACCTCTGTGCCTGTGTGCTACGCGTTTTTTTCCAGAACCTGCGTGTTTTAAAAAAACGCGTTTTCTGTATCAAAGAAACCCGTGCGACCTGCTATTTTCAGCTTCTTTTTGGACGCGCGATTTCGTCCCTGTTAGTCGCGTTCTTCAACCCGCGTTTTTTATTGCAGGAAGTCGCCTTGTCTGCATTTTAGAACCTTATTTTTTTGATGTTTTAAAAAACGTGGCTATTTTCTGCATTTTCTTGAAAAACCGACTAGGGTTTTGTCCAAATCTTTTTCGTTTCAGGTCAGAAAAAATTTCTGCTTTCAAATTCTTGGTGGGTTTTTCGAGATCTCAACTGGGTCGTCGTCCATTTTTTCTAGGTACCTCATTTTTCGTGCCTCGAAATTTGTGTCGTCAAATTTTTTTGGGTATTCCTTAAATCTTCTGGGTTTTTATTTATCTTTTTTGGGTTTTTAGTAAAACCTCAAAATCCTTACTAGGGTTTCTGTATTTCTGTTTTCTGTGCATTATTTTGTCGTCACCAGTTTGACCGCGAGGTACATGATGTCATCTCTGACGAATATAATGCTCGAAAGCAGCGAAAAGTTCAACGGGAAGAATTACAACACCTGGAAGCAACGTATGCTGACGATCTTTGAATATCGTTGTCTCGATCAGGTCGTCTTGGGGCACTCAACTCTACCCACTGTAGCCGGAATGGATCAAGATAAATGGGATGAACGCAACCGAGAAGCCGTCATGCTCATCAAGCTCTCAGTCACAGATGAGCAGTTACCTCAGGTGTCGTTTGGTAAAACTGCTATGGAATATCTGGGATCACTTGAAGGCCCTTCATGAAACCTCCGACAAAAGCAGAGCGTTCTTTCTCAAGAACATGCTTGTTTCCATCATGATGGATGAGAAAATGTCCTTACAAGAACATCTGACGAAGATTAAGGACATTCGTGATCAGTTGGAGGCCATTGGTCGAAAAATGGAAGAAGGTGGTATGGTGGTCATTACTCTGAAGAGTCTCCCACGTTCATATGAACATTTCATCAAGACGCTGAATATCACCTCCACCAATGTTGATCTCAAATTTGAAGATCTTTGCAACAAGCTCTTGCAGCAGGATCAATGGCGACAACAATTTGGAAGCAGCACCAGTTCATCCTCCACAGAGCAAGTGTTCTCTGCCAAATCTTCTGCTAAGAACAAAGGAAAGGCTCAATCTTCTTAGCCGAAAGGCTCTGGTTCTTCTCAGGACAGCAAGAAGAAGAAGAACGTTTAGTGCAATTATTGTCATAAATACGGTCACAGAAAGGCTGATTGTCGCACTCGGTTGGCTTCTGAACAAAAGAAGTAGGGAGGATCTCAACAAAAAACACATGTCGTCGAGCACACTGAGCAGAAAGAGTCTGCATTCTATGTGTTTATGGCGAAGAGAACTGCAGATCCAGTACATTCTTTTGCCTGGTATATCAATTCAAGGGCTTCACGACATTTTACTCATCGTCGGGATTGGTTCACCAAGTTCGAACCCTTCTCTGATTCTGTCATTTTTGGAGGAGGCGAAGAGTACATAGTTGTTGGTAAGGGCACTGTCCAGATTCACTCGGGAGGAAGAAATTTACTCTTTCTCGATGTCTACTATGTTCCCGGCATGGAACATAATCTCCTCTTAGTCAGTCAAATCATGCGGCATTCTCCCTAGTTAGATGTTGTTTTCAGTTCGTCCACCTGCAGCATCATTGATCGGGAGACTCGTACTATGATAGCTATGGGACTTGAGGATCATGGTCTATATAGACTTGCTAATTCCGGTGATTCTCAGGAGCATGCTTTGGCTGCTCGAAGTACAACCATCAACAAACTTTGGCATCAGCGTTATGGGCACTTGAATGTGCACTACCTTTCTCAGTTATCTCGAGAGGGTCTTGTTGCTGGTCTACCTGAGATCCAAACTAAAACTCATGGAGTTTATGGAGCCTGTCAAGCTGGCAAGCAGCATCGAACACCGTTCTCGGATGGTGATTCTTGGCGAGCCTCCAAGGTACTTCAATTGGTTCACGTTGATGTATGTGGACCGATGAACACTCCTTCTGTTACTGGGTCCAGGTACTTTTTACTGTTTGTTGATGATTTCAGTCAGAAAATGTGGGTGTATTTTTTGAAACATAAATCAGACGTGTTCAGCACATTTCAGCAGTTTAAAGCCTTAGTTGAGAAAGAATCGGGTTCTCAGATTGTTACTCTAAGGTCAGATAATGGGGGGGATTTTTGTTCAACTGACTTCTCTACTTTTTGTGCTGCACACGGCATTAAGCGTCAACTTACTACACCCTACACCCCTTAGCAGAATGGTGTTGTTGAACGTAGGAATCGCACCATTACTGAAATGGCTCGTTCTATGCTTGAGTACAAAAATGTACCTAAGAAATACTGGGCTGAAGCAATCTACACTGTAGTCTACCTCTTGAATCGATCACCTACACAAGCCGTTAAGAAGATGACTCCTGAAGAAGCCTGGTTAGGACGTAAACCTAAGGTGGGCCATCTGAAAGTCTTCGGTTCTACCGCTTTACTGGCTACAACGACAATCACAAAGCCTACAGGTTGGTTGATGTGGAGACCGATCGTCTCATATTCAGCCGTGATGTTGTGATTGATGAGACTACTCGTCCATTTGTTCCTACCACCAGTCCTGCGAATCAGCCTATGAAGGTTCCTGATGAGGGTGTTCGTCTTCCTCTTGGTTCCCATGATGGGAGGGCTTCAGAGCATTCTGACTCTGAAGATGAGGAGTCTACTGATCATGATCTTGCACCACCTGACTTTCCTCCGGACTCACATCCAGATGACTTTGTTCCAAATATCCTAGGAGATGCTGTTACTCCTATTCCAGATGTTGGTACTTCTACTCGTCGGCCTAAGTGGTGGGCCAAGACAATCGGCGATCTTCATGATGATGAACTCATTGAGGGCAGATCAACTCGTAGCAAGAATAGCAAGAGCAAGCAGCTACACACAGTCAACTTCGCTCTTATGGCCAACATCCACAGCATCTACAAGCCTCAGACATATTCAGAGGCTAAAGGAATTCCAGAGTGGGAACAGGCTATGCAGACATAATATCATAGTCTTCTGAAGAATTACACCTGGGTTCTTTCTGATATTCCTCCTAGGAAGAAACCTATCAGCTGCAAATGGGTTTACAAGGTCAAGTATCATGCAGATGGTACTTTGGATAAGTACAAGGCCAGATTGGTTGCTCGGGGATTCACACAGCGGGAGGGCATTGACTACGAGGAGACTTTTGCTCCTACTGCCAAGATGAGCACAATTCGTGTTCTTCTCGCTATTGCAACCCAATTTGGATGGACAGTTCATCAGATGAACATCAAGAGTGCCTTCCTCAACGGTGATTTGCAGGAAGAAGTCTACATGACACAGCCTCCTGGTTTCAAGGTTGCCGGTAAAGAACATCAGGTGTGTAGGCTCGTGAAAGCGCTCTATGGACTGAAACAGGCTCCCTGTGCATGGTATTTCAAGATTGATTAGTACTTGGTTGATCATTGTTTTCAGCGCAGCCCTTCTGACACTAATCTGTATGTCAAACACTCTGGTGATGATATTCTCTTTCTTGTTGTCTATGTTGATGACTTGATCATTACTGGTAGTTCAACACATTTGATTGCGGCAATCAAACAAGATTTGTATCAGGCTTTTGACATGACAGATCTGGGGCTTCTCCATTATTGTTTGGGTATTGAAGTTTGGCAGACCACTGGTAGCATCTTTATCTCTCAGTCAAAATATGCCAGAAGTTTGCTTGACAAATTTCGGATGTAGGATTGCAAACCTGCCTCCACACCTATGGAGAAGGGGCTGAAGTTGTCAGCCAACTCTGATTCACCTCCGGTCGATGAAACGACCTTTAGGCAACTAGTGGGCAGTCTCATCTATCTCACTGCCACTAGACCTGACATCAGTTTTGCAGTGAGCTACATTTCTTGCTTCATGACAACTCCCAAAGCTGATCATTGGATTGCAGCGAAGCGGGTGCTGAGATATGTTAAGGGCACTTCAGACTATGGCATTCTGTATGGCAGATGCAAGGATCCAAAGCTGATTGGTTACACAGACTCAGATTGGGCAGGTTCAGTGGATGACAGAAAATCTACTTTTGGGTATGTATTCAGTTTGGGTACAGGTGCTGTAACATGGACCAACCAAGAAACAACCGGCGGTGAAATGCTTTCCTCGGTGAAGCCAGTATCGAGGGAATCGTTAAGCGGCATGTGAAGCGGGGTTGGCCGTGGGATGCTTTTCGACGTACACATGTCACAAAGGACCTTCTCCATGGCCTGCTGATAATCGAGGGTGCTCAAATTATTAAAATCAGGTCTTCCATGAACGTACCAAGCATGTCAAGCTTCATTGTCACTACATCCGCAAGCTGGTAGAAGACGGATCAGTTTAGTTGCAGTATGTTCCGACAGCGGATCAGACTGCAAATATTCTCACCAAGTCTCTGAGCCCGGATAAGTTTGTAAAATTCAGGGGGCAACTTGGTGTTGTTGACGGATTGACCATTAAGGGAGGGTGTTAGAATATATTATATTCTTATATTATTAATGGTCAATATGATGTATTTAATAGATTAGATTTTTTTCTATCTGTTAGGTTAGATATTTTTTGTCAGTAGGTAGATAATTAATATCTATAGTGCTTTATGCACTTCTATATAATGTAATCTTTTTCATGTTAATACAAGAAACCTTTTACCATTTATAGGTCTCACAACTCTCTAATGTTTTGGTTCTATCTCTTATAATTAGGTTCATATATAGGCTAATAAGTTGGTGGGTGCTCTTGCCAACTTAGGAGCCGACCATGCCTTTGAATTGCTTGAATTGGTCACTGGTCTAGGTTTATTACAATTTATAAATGTTGAAAATTGAAAGGGGTGCTGAGGTCCAACACAATTCATAATCTTTGAT
>VDFB02000013.1:209443346-209617380 GCA_007258455.2 Sequoia sempervirens | reverse complement strand
CACCTGCAACCTCCTTTCATTCTGGATTTTGATTTTTTTGGCCCAGTCTTCGACTCTGCTTTTGCACCGCCATGCTAGGGTTTGATGAGATCGAGCTTTTTCACAGAGTTTTTGAAGCAATAGTTGATCCATCATGGAACTTTCTCGAGCCTCCCCATTATTCTCTCAAGGAGCTTTCTTGCTGGAGACTGCATGGTAAGGGCTTCACTCTTTATGTTTCTCATGCTTGGCTCCTTTGTATTTTCATATACTTTTGCAAAGATACAAAAAAATGCACACTTTCTCTACACATATTCCCATTCATTTCTTCCATGCTTCTATTCATATAAAAAATCTGAATATTTTTAAAGAGAAAATGCCACAGGCTGTGGCTTCACTTGTGCATTTTGTGGAAAAATGGAAAATTTAATCTACTTGGCTCGGCCTTACACGTTTTGATGCAGGTACTTGAGGGTTTATTTTATTTACCTCTATAAACGAGCCTTAAAACCCTAGGCTGATGCATCACTTTGCTTGAATCCTCCTTTTTGACTTAACCGTGGGTTTATTATTTGAAATGCAGAGAAAAACTCTTTCCATTTTTTGCGCTCATTCCCTCCACATATTCATATATCTGAAAATATGTATAGAGTTGTCTATCATGCATTTTCTGCTCAACTTGATAATTTTGTAGTAATTATTTCTATGCAAACCATTGTCATGCACTTGAAAATGTCTATCATAGCTATAACCTTTTCAAGAGTCTGTATGGAAATAAATCTATCCCTCGAACATTGAGACTATTAGCAGCATAGGATGTACCTAGAACTCAAAAATAATGCACTACCTTAACACTTTGAATTTGAGGTTCACTACTTTAGATGATGGTGCCATCAACAGGAAACATGTTAAAATATGACATTGCTGTCCCTCTCTTACTATGACAGTGCTAACTATCTTTTGATCCTTGGTGATTGTACCTTCAAGATATGCAATCCAAATAATATAGACAATAGGAAACAATGATATATGACAGCAATAAAAGATATAGAATCATGATGGAAACACCATTCCATGAAGCTTAAACAATGACAACATAAAAACTTGTATGCAAACAAAACTCCTTAATGAGAAAAGGTTCACTTTTACTTTGTTTTGTAGATCATGATGCTTCACCATATGCCAATTGCTCATTTATGATTGCTTCTTCAAAATGGAGGGCTGCCCCATTGCACCTTTTGATTTGGCAGTCCTGAATGGGCAATGTGATTGTGATTCCTTATAAATTGATCTTCAAATAGAATATACTTTTATTTGAAAAGTTGAATGTCTCTTACTTATCCATACCCCTCTCAAGATCTAGAGGGTAGCATGCTGGGCTCAAACCTTGTGGGAGCCCATTTTTTCCACCACATGTTGTGATGTCAAACAAGATGATCCTTAATAGCAATGTACATATTCCTTCACAGTGAACAAACAAGTTAGAAAAAATAGTGAAGCTTAATTCTCCTGTGATGTTTGATTTTCAGGCTCTCTTGATACATGTGACAATTGATAACTAATTTAATGCATCCTAAATGAAGGTTATATTTTTCTTGGTAGGACATATGATCAGAGTTTATATCCGAAGCTCTAACTAAAACTTTCCATCATGATGCAGGTACATCTAAAGATCAGGAACAAGGAGGAGCTGAAGACAAATGAGATCAACATAAGACTCTACCACAGGTAATGATGGAAATATTCTCTTTTCATGTGTTTTCCTTTATTTCATATCTTTAGATATATAGCTTTTCTTTATGATGTATTAAATCAGTCATTTCCATGGCTTGTGTGGGATATTCAAACATTCTTTCTTGTATAGTGAATAAAACAACAAATTTTTATGAAAACTTATGTGAATTTTCTATGTTGTAAAGAACATTTGCATAATGAATATGAATTTCATTTGAATACTCCTTTGTGCAATGGTTTAAGTATAGCAAAAATTTGTTTGTATACCTTTCACTTTTTAATGCAATCAATTGTCTTAGCTCTACCTAATTGAGCTGTAAGTGAAATTAGGTAGCATTTTTGGTGATTTATGTTGAATTCTTGTCTCCTAAGCATGCTAGACCAGTTTTTTAAATAATCCATTGGGCATGGAGTCAAATTCTGCCCCCCTTAAACTCAAAAAACCATTGTAACTTAGCTGTTAATACTTTGAACAACAAAACAAACTGAAAGCAAACTACCAAGGCCTTGAAGGCCAACAAACTGTGCAACAACACTTAAGGAAAAGAAAATAGGACTGAAAGAAATGTGCAAGGCATTTATTAGTAGAAAACACTAACTAACCTACTAACTGAGGAAAGGATTTCCTAAACAAAACCATTAACTGGTTCAAGAAAGTAGCTGCCCCTTCTTTGCAACTTGCAATGCTCCATTTGCTTGTGAGTCAACCAAAAGAGATGGAGAAAGATCAAATATCAAAAAAACTATTGCAACACCTTTCCGAGAAGGAAAATGCAATCACTTACCCACCTATCTTAATTGGGGAACCAACGACGATCAAATGAACAAGTGGATTGGTTATGCTTAACTTGATACCTTCTTTGATGTCTTAGATCAGTGTTGCCATGGGGCTGCTCTTTCTTGTTGGATTCCAACCAAGCTAGATATCTAATAAGACATCTCCTTGAAAGCTTTGGACTAGAGAGAAGACAATTTGAGTGATTAGAAATAACAACATCACCTTCACCTTGCATGATAACTTACCATGTTGATTCCTCCTCCATGGTCAATGGGCCATCCTCTTCCATTAGGGTAGCTAAAACTCATCAAAGTTATTAGCTTTTGAAAGGCTCTTAGGAACAGCTAGTCCAAGCTCAAAATCCCCATTATTACCCAAGGAGGTACACTCCAAATCATGATTTTCTTCTTCAATGAAGGCAAATGTTCAAATAATGAGATAGCCTCTCCCAACAAACTTTCAATTGACACATTAGCCTCAAGCTCCTTTGTACAACATAAATGAAGCTCCTCTAACCAACTAAGATCATGCAAATCAACTTCATGAGAAGTTTCTTGACTGGCGAGAAAGGACTCTCCCCCATCAAGACCATATTCTTCCTCTTGCTCCATGTCTGATTTTTCTAATTTGGTGGCATAAGAGGGGCTGGAAATAGTTATCTCTTCACCCTGCTAATTAGGCTGCTCCATAACTAGTGGCTCATTTGGGAATAAATTCACTTCCACCTTTTGCTCTTGTTTCTCAAGATAATCCTCCAAAGATGTTGGCATAACATCTAATCATGAGTAGAAAAGCTCAATTTCAGCTTGAAACAGATCCTCCTCATCTCTTGATTATTCAAATCAAGGCTACTTTCGTATATCTCATGGTAGCACTCATCAATATTTTTAGACTCCACAAAAGGTTTATCTTTGCACTCCTCTTGCTGATCTAAATCCACGTCATCACACTTACTCTCCTCAATCAACAATTTATCACATTCTTTGACCTCTTCTTGCCGCTCCAAAACTACTGTTGATGAGATAAAAACCACATCTTCATCATTTTCAATATAAGAAGGTAACTCACCAAATCACACTGTGGAATTATCCTATTGATCAGTTTCCTTTGCCTTTTCATCCTGCTGTCCTGATTGATCTTTTGAGATAAAAAATGAAACATTTTCATCATCTTTAACAAAACAAGGAAGCTCATTAGTCAAAACATTGAAAGATTCATCTAGAGAAGTCTTTTCTTGTTCAATCTTTTGCTGCTCTAAATGGTAAACTTCCAAAGCTAAATGCAATGGATTTACATTTCTAAGCTTCTCCATGAGGAGTAAGGTATCTTGATCAATGGGTTCATCCTTGGATTCATCAGGTGGGGAAGCTTGGGGAGCTTCTTGGATTTCTTGAAAGAAAAAAAAGTTGTTCAAGGGGCTGCTCCATAACTATACTAGGTTGTACTTGATTACTTTCCTCATTTTGCAAAGGATGAAGGCTTGTGAAACTTGGAATTTCAAGCTTAAGAGGCTGGATCAAGGAATTAAGAACTTTATCCTGTCTAAAACTTGGAATCTCAACTTTAGGAGGGTTAAGAGGCTTACTTTGTTTGAAACTTGGAAATTTATGCTTACGAACCTCTTCTTGAATAGGCTGATCAAGAACTGTAGGAGCTATTTGGACTTCATTCCTTTGGGTTTGGGCAAGTGAAAGCTTCATTTGTGCAACTGTCTCCCTTTCAAGATTCTCTTCAAATTGTCTCCTTTGTGTCTCAAAATCCTAGTCATAACAAAAGGCCTCATAAGGTTGTTGCTCTTGCTGTTGGAAATAGGCTTGGTGAGAAAGCTCCTCTTGCTGCATGTTAAACTGTTGATCTATCTAATATCTTTGATTTTATAATTCACTCATTTACCTTTCAAATTTCAACCTTATATCTTCGAAGCTCATGTATTCAATATTTTGGGGCTGATTTTGAGCATATGCAGGTTGATATGGAGATTGAGCAGGGGGGGTGGGTGGTAATTATATTAAGCATGCTGGTTTTCTTGAAAAACTATGGAATTAAAACCAACAACATGATTGACCTGATATGGCTGATAAGGAGGTGGATAAGTAGAATTTTCATGATATGATGGATGATAAGACATATTTGAATGAAACATAGGCATATTCATTCATTCAAAAGTTGGAAAACAAGCAAAAATCAGATTTTCTTTGAGATAAACCAAAACTTAGTTAAACTAAAACCTGTGGAAATACCCTTCAGAGTCGCTACATGTGTTGTTTCCTATCCAAAGGCAGAGATCACTGACATACACATCAAATATCAGTGATAAATGATCAAATTTTGGACTGTAAGAGTCCAAATTATCCCACCAGGCATGCCAAAAACTATTATAAACAAGGATTGCACCCTAGTTGAGTTAGAACTCAACTATCTTGTGTAACATGGAAACATTCTCAAGCTGTGGGTGGCTTATAACGAGAAATAATATCCAGAGAGGGCTGGTTCCCCTGGTAAATCACCTAAAACTACTAACTTTTTTGAGAAAAGGGATAAAAGGATACTTGAAATAAAATCCTAAGACTAAGGAGGTGATGCACCAAAAATTTATGGATCTATTCACTAATTTAACTCACAATCAGCTCTCAAAACATTTACTCACAATTTCATGTGAAACATGCAATACAAAAGTGATTTTTATGAAGGTTTGAAATTAAAAACAACTTACAACCTACATTACATGAAACTTCTGCACACATATTTGCAATAATGAGACATGAAAAATGATTCAATACTTAGAATCACAATCAAACATCAAATCATCCACTACAAAATGAGACAAAAACCATGAACAAGGAATGCACTGTTGCTTTTATTGATCTAAAAGGAGCTTCTATATCATACTATGAAAGCTGAGTTACAAAACTTACAAAACTCTCTGCAATACTCAAGAGAGGAAGAAGCAAGAACTCCAAAAAAACTAAGTTTTTTCCTTTTTAAAACCCAAAAAACTCTCTAAGAGCCAAGGATCAAAAATTGTAGTTAACTGCAATCCAAAATAGTAACCAAAGTGTCTCTCACGAGCAAAGGGAAAAAACCTAAAAATAGGGCCCAAAACTGATCCAAAACAAGTGAAAATAGGTGGAAACCTTCCCTCCCAAGTGGATCTACCCTAAAATACTCCAAAATCACTTAGTTCTAACTGGAAAGCCAAAATAGAAACTTCAGTTGACTCCATCTTTCCATTTTGCGTAATGGGGGCTCAAGCAAAAAAGGCAAGTAAACTGAAATTTCTTCTACATATTCTACACTTGCTTAAATTTACTACATTTAGTTGACATCTATTAAATTAATTTATAAAATATTACTTTAATAGTGCCTTACATTTGTCTATAGTTTCAATTTTGAAAAATAGAAAGAAAGGTCGACCTTGGCTTTGATTTTTGACTTTGAAAAAAACACAAGGTATATATGGTTTTGACTATATTTTGCAAAGTATAAAGTATCCTAAGATATTTGGGCATTTGATTTTCTTCAAAAATTAGAAAAAAACAAGGCACATAAAGCCTAGGCCCGCGAAATATGCAAAAGGGCTACATAACACCACAAGGGTATTAACAAGGCATAAATTTTTTAAAATAATGTGAACATAAACCCATGAAAGGATCGACCAAAAATTAGGGCAAAAGGAAACCCTAGAACAAAACATCTGCGGCCTCCTTTAATTTCACTTTCATTTTGCATTTTGATTTTTTTTGCAAAGTCTTTGACTTTGCTTCTGCGCCACCATGCTAGGGTTTGATGAGATAGATCTTTTTCACGGAGTTTCTGAAGCAACAGTTGAGCCATCATGGAACTTTCTCGAGCCTCCCCATTATTCTCTCAAGGATATTTCCTACTGGAGACTGCACGGTAAGGGTTTCACTCTTTATGTTTCTCATGCTTGGCTCCTATGTATTTTCATATACTTTTGAAAAGATACAACAAAATGCACACTTTCTCTGCACATATTCCCATTCCTTGCTTCCATGCTTCTATTCATATAAAAAATTGAATATTTTTAAAGAGAAAATGCCACAGGCTGTGGCTTCACTTGTGCATTTTGTGGAAAAATGGAAAAGTTAATCTACTTGGCTTGACCTTACACCTTTTGATGTAGGTACTCGAGGGTTTCTTTTATTTACCTTTGTAAACAAGCCTTAAAACCCTAGGCCGAGGCATCACTTTGCTTGAATCCTCCTTTCTAACTTAGCTGTGGGTTTATTATTTGAAATGCAGAGAAAAACTCTTTCCATTTTTTTGACTCGTCCCCTCCACATATTCATATATCTGAAAATATGTATAGAGTTGTCTATCATGCATTTGCTGCTCAACTTGATAATTTTGTAGTAATTATATCTATGCAAACCATTTTCATGCACTTGTAAATTTCTATCATTGCTATAACCTTTTCAAGAGTCCATATGGTAATAAATATGTCCCTTGAACATTGAGACTGTTAGCAGCATTGTTTGTACCTAGAACTCAAAAAGAATGCACTACCTTAACACTTTGAATTTGAGGTTCACTACTTTAGATGACAGTGCCACAATAGGAAACATGTTAAAACATGACATCGCTATCCCTCTTTTACTATGATAGTGCTGACTATCTTTTGATCCTTGGTGACTGTACCTTCAAGATATGCACTCCAAATAATATAGACAACAGGAAACAATGGTATATGACAGTAATAAAAGATATAGAATCATGATGGAAACACAGTTCCATGAAGCTTAAACAATGACAACATAAAAACTTGTATACAAACAAAACTCCTTAATGAGAAAAGGTGTGCTTTTACTTTGTTTTGCATATCATGATGCTTCACCATATGCCAATTGCTCATTTATGATTGCTTCTTCAAAGTGGAGGGCTGCCCCATTGCACCTTTTGATTTGGCAGTCCTGAATGGGAAATGTGCTTGTGTTTCCTTATAAATTGATCTTCAAACAAAATATGCTTTTATTTGAAAAGCTGAATGTCTCTTACTTATCCATACCCCTCTCAAGATCTAGAGGACAACATGCTGGGCTCAACCCTTGTGGGAGCCCATTTTTTCCACCACATGATGTGATTTCAAACAAGATGATCCTAAATAGAAATGTACCTGTTCGTACACAGTGAACAAACAAGTTAGAAAAAAAAGTGAAGCTTAATGCTCTTGTGATGTTTGAGTTTTAGGCTCTCTTGATACATGTGACAATTGAAACTGATTTAATGCATCCTGAATGAAGGTTATATTTTTGTTGGTAGGAAATATGATCAAAGTTTATATCCGGAGCTCTAACCAGAACTTTCCATCATGATGTAGGTACATCTAAATATCAGGAACAAGGAGGAGCTGAAGACAAAGAATATCAACACAAGACTCTGCCACATGCAATGATGGACACATCTCTTTCCATGTGTTTTCATTTATTTCATATCTTCAGATATATAGCTTTTCTTTATGTTGTATTAAATCAGTCATGCCCATTGCTTGTGTGGGAAATTCAAATATTCTTTCTTGTACAGTGAATAACACAACAATTTTTTATGCAAACTTATGTGAATTTTCTGTGTTGTAAAGAACATTTGCATAATGAATCTGAATTTCATTTGAAAGCTCCTTTGTGTAATGGTTTAAGCATAGCATAAATTTATTTGTATAACTTTCACTTTTTAATGCAATCAATTGTCTCAGCTCTACCTAATTGAGTTGTAAGTGAAATTAGGTGATAGGACCCATTCACCCAAGGGAAAATGGGTCCTCCTTAAGTTCCAATACCCAATTTTTAATATGTTTTTAAATTCAAGTTTCAAATGTCAGCATATGGAATCTAATTTTTTAGTAAATTAGATAAACACTTATAAATACCTAGTTATTTTATGAATTCAAACCTAAGCAATATTATCTAGCATTAAGGCAACTTTCACAAGAGAAAATATTATTGTCAAGAGCATTGAAGAGCATATCTATCCAGCATCTACAACAATAATCAAGATCTTACCATCATGTCAAAGTTATGTGTGTTCATATTATGTTTTGGAACTAACTTTGTGATGTAGGTTTCAAGCATTCAAGCATTAAATCAAGCAATCATTCAAGCCAATTCAAGCAAGATCAAGCTCTTTAGAGAGATGTGTTGGACTTCAGTCCTCTAAGGGCAGCCATTAAGGGTTTGGTGAGTTGTGGCATAACATTGTTCATTCATCAAATTATTTCCATATTGTCATTATTTCTTTATCAAGGTTTAATTACCAAACCATGGTTTGACCAAGGAATACCCCTATTCACCCAAAAATAAACATTTCCCCCCTCTTTGTGTATGCATAGTTGTAGTTGAAGGACTAAAATTGGATCAAAAGAACAATTTTACCAAGTTATCATCAAAGTTGTCAAGCCATGAAAACTCACCTACAATTTTTTTTTTTGGAATTTTCAATGGTGGAATTCAAAGAAATCAGAAGCCTAGATCCAATATCTGAGGAATGTGAAATTAGATTTTGCACCCCTGTATAGAGACCCATTCACCCTAGGGCGAATCTGTCTTGGCAGGACACTCAACAACCACTTTTGGTGATAGGTACACATTATTTTTCCCTTAGATTTGTTGGAAAATTACTGTTTCTATTTGTACTATCCTTTAACTCTACATTTCATGTTTTACATCATATAATTGAGTTCATTTGGTATTTTATTTTTATGTCCCAAAAGTGCATTTCAGTCATTTTTTGTCAAAAGGAAAAACTAGAGATCCCCATCCCCATAGAGTTGACTCACCTCAAGGTTGAAAGTCAATTCTATGCTTGGGAGAGCTCTCCTTTTTCTATATGAAACTAGGAAAAATAAAGGTGTGTTAGGTCATCCTTTCATTGCGGTGAACCCCTTTCATCACACCCCCTTATCCTATCTCACCTATCCCCTCTTTTTTCTATGTTTCACATTATTGACACTAGTCAATCCATGTTGGAATCCATACCTGAAATAACATGTCCAATGACCTTCAATCCCATTGATGTTGAAATCATTGTTGCTCATGTTCCTCAATAAAACTTGGAAAAAATGGATAAATCCTTAGAAAAACTTTAAAACCTCGTGAGTGCTGAATATATTGCTAGTATTGTAGTTTTTATCATAGATAACATGAGGAGAATTCTTGATGATGAATTGGGAATATAATTTGTGTGAAGCTTAGCTCATATCATTGATGATCATGTCCCTACAATGGCTATTTGTTCTCAAAATTTGGGATACACTCAAAGTCAAGGTGGAAATAAAATTCCTCTCCCTACAAATGTGGCCTCTATTCCTACATATACTCCTTCAACTGTTATTACAACAAGACAACCAACTAGCAATGTCAATCCAACCTTAGCTATGTCCATTGGGAATCCTTTTAGCTTTGTGAACTCAAGCATCATATCTCATAATCCATCACCTCTCACAAACTTGAAATTCACTTGTCCTCCCGACACATATACACCTCCACCTTATTCATCTCCATCTCAAAACACAAGCAATGATTTCTTCCTTAACCAACTTTTGCAAAATGTGTCATCCCTCCAACAACAAATTTCCACATTAAACCAAAATCAAAATGGCCAACTTTCACAATATGTCAAATGAAACCCATTATCAATTGAGATATTGAAAGCACAAATACAATAAGGCATAGAGATTCCTATATTTGAGAAATATGGTGGTAAAAGAGATCCTAGCAACCATGTCTTGGCATACACAACCTTATGTAGTGACTTCATTTTTGAAGACAAGCTCTTGGCTAAGATTTTCCTTAGATCCTTAAAAGACACAATTTTGGAATGGTTTTTCTCTTTACCAAAAAATTCAATTAGTTCATTTAATGAGCTTGTTGATTCCTTCCTTTACCATTTCCAAGTGCAAATTGGTCCCAATATGGCCTTAGTGGATTTAATGCAATGTAAACAAAAGAAATATGAAAAGGTCACTAATTTTATAACATGATACCAATTGCTTTACTCACAAATAAAAAATAAGATTGTTGATGTCGATCTTCAAAGAATGTTCATTGAAAAATTGCAAACCAATATTCAAGATAAGCTTGGGATGATGAGATTCCCTTCCTTCACTCACTTGTGCATGGCTCTCTGTGACTATCAAAATTTGTTTAGTCATTATGAAGTGAAAACTTCCTTTAATCATCTTGAAAAATCAGAATCCATGCCTCATAAAAATTTCCAACCATTCAACAAACAAAATAAGGGCTTTATACAAATAAATCCACCTCAAAAAAATCAACAAGTTCAATCTCAAGTGGCTGTTGTAAAGACAACAAATCCATATCAATTCAGGGACAAGAATAGAAAATTTACTTCGTTACCCGATACCCTTCAGTCCATCATGTTGCAACTCATGGGTGAGAACTTAATTACCTTACCTCCTGTTAGAATCCCTGATCCTACTAAGCCTTTACCCCTAAACTATAATCCAAATGATTTTTGCCATTATCTCCAACAAAATGGACATGATACAGAACGATGTATGCATCTTAAAAATATTGTGAAAGACCTCATTGATTCTAATCACATCTAGATTGGTGGTGTTAATGATCAAGAAAATAAGTCTGTTTCCCCACCCAATTAAAATTTGTAAATCTTGACCAATCCAATGCCAAATAATAACATCTCATTTGTTAAATCTAGTGACACTAAGAATGATGTGATGAATGTGATCACTAAGGAATTCTTGTTTGTGCATGAACTTTATCAAGAATCTTATGAACAATCAAAAGCATGGATCAAAACACAATTGTTTTGCTTTCCCTATAATAGGTTTGATTACTCCCCCCTTAAAATTTGGACCGAAGCAATTAAAAATCTCATTCTCCATCATCCCATCATTAGAACAATTCCTTGTGAAACTAGGCTATCCATGGCTACGCTCCATGGATGTCGTCCCCTCGGCAGTGCATAAATGCTTGAAATTTCCATTTGGAAATGAAATTTTCATTGTGCATCATAGTGGCTTTAATTGTCAGAACCCTGGTGGTTCTCTGATTCAAACCCTAATTGAGTTTTGAAGGTTTTTGCAAGTTTTCGATTTTTTTGTGTTTTTTGAAGTTTTCAGGCAAATAATGACAAATTGCGATTTTACAAGAAATTGCTATAAAATTCTAAATAAATCCAAAATGCATAGAAAGTCTCAAATATTGCTCAGGGAACACAGGCGCACCAACATATTATTTTATTCAAGGTTTTACAATGCCAAAATTTGAATGAAGAAAACAATACTTGAAATTTTAACAAAAAACCTGGTATTTAAAATGGCGGCTGCATTAACTGCTGAATGGTACGGCCAGTAATAAGAATGAATTCTCCAGACTCTGAATACAATGCAAGATCTCCAAGAATAGCCCAAGAGAAACCCCACGCCAAGAACTGAGAGCCAGAATCTGAGAACAGGAGAATAATCTCTGAAGAAATAAAGTACGGCCTGCAGGTACAGTAGTACGACCAGTCTGCAACAACAATAATAATGGTACGGACTCCAAGAAAAGATGCCTGATCTCTGAATGAAACCTTGTGATGAAGTCGCCTTAACAATCTGATGATTTCCTCTGTAAATCTCTGAATAAATAACTCAATAATCCCAAACTGTGATCTCTGGATGAAATCACCAAGTGCCAGCTTCAACTGATATTTCACAGCCTCAGTCTGCCTGATCTCTGAAGAGTTTTCGTTCTCCATAAATGATCGTCTGCCAGAAACCCTAGGGTTTGCAAACTCCAATGCTCAGAGCAATTAAAGACAAAATTGAATAATAAACATGATAGTTCGATTTTGCCTTGAAGAGGTATATATTGCCCTTTGAGAAAATTCGACCCAACTCACTTTAAAATAATCATTTAAATTAAATGATTTAATATGCCTTTTAAACTTAGGAGAAATTATTAATTATTGGCGTCCCCCCTTTTAATGAATATAAAATACTCATTAAGTCACTTTTAATAATATATTATAAAGTATAATTAAATACTTTATAATTAAGCCAAATAATTAAATATTTAAATATTTCAATAAAGTGACTTTATTATAAAGTCAAAATATTAAATATTTAATAATCCATTAAATACTCCTTATTTCTCCGTCTAAACAACCAACTGCTGAACTGGGTCAATTCTGAGCTGAATGGCTGAACCAGGTGCCCTGCCCAAAATAGCAGCTTCCGCCTGACCTAACTTTCTAAAAATAGAAAGTTCCTGAAAAAGCACTCTGGAAGATTCTGCGAAGGCCCAACCTGACACAACTGCAAACTGGAGCTATCAAACACTGAGCAACTGCCTCCGATGATCCTCTGCACCTCTCTGTCAGCCTACGAGGATCAAAATAATAGGCTCACTCCTCGACAAACAGTGTCAGCTAAAATGGGGACATGACAGTCCGCCCTCCCTGAAATTGCTTGTCCTCAAGCAATCTCTGCAAGTACAGCTGCACTGCACCACCTGGATCCCAAGGATAGTACCGGACAATGTTCCTGCTGGCCACAACTGGCTCTTGTAACTCCCACAACTGATTAGCAAGAATAAAATACCATTCCCTATTAACCTCAGTGCGGTCCAGCATAGGATCAAGACTCTCAGAAGGAGGCAAGTCAAACGACAAGCAACACTTACCCCCTAAAACTGCACGAGATATACTATCATCCAACATATCAAGTACGTGCATGCTAGAACTGTGCAACTGAAACAAACTGTGTACATGCGGATCAATCATGAAGCCATATGCACTCTGCACCATATACACACTGTGATACTCCTCCGTGAGCTGAGTCTGAAATCCCAGTGCACTAGTAGGATCCCAAATGCTATCATTACTCTGCCCAAGACCAGGATCAGATGAGTTACCCATATCAAACTCAAAGAGCGGATTGTCGTATGAAGATATAACATCTGTCTCAAACAATGGATTGGTCACAAACGGAACCAAACCACTAGGCTGATCCCAAACGACTGCCTCAGAACCCCCGGGGTACTGAGCATAACCATGCCTGGTCTGCGCAAAATCCTGCTCTACCTTCTCGCTCTTCCCACTAACGAGAGAGATAGAACGAAGGCTGCCATCTGTAATCCCCCTCAACACATATTTCTTGCCCTGTACCTCAAATCTCATCTCCATTTTAGGCAAGTTGAGGGTGAACACACTAATGTCCTGCAGCCATCTCATACCCAACACGAAATCCATCCCACCCAGGTTGACTACATAAAAGTCTGCCTGCAACTCATAATCAGTCAGCATGAGAGTGAGATTACAAATCCGTCGAGTGCAAGTGAGTGTATATCCATCTTCCACCCGAACTCTGAATCCAGCGAAATCCTCTGTCTGGAGTCTACATCTGCTGACGAAGCTCTCATCAATGAAATTGTGTGTGGCTCCAGTGTTGAGCATAGCAATACATCACTGTCCTTCCACTAATCCCCTGAACCAGCATTCCCGGCCTCTGCATGTTCTGAAACAACCTGCTGGTCTGAATCATTAGACTCGTCATCATCATAGTAAACCCACATGGTACGGTTGGCTCTGCCCTTCGGTCTCAAAGGACAATCATGCTCCTTGCTGTAGGGTGCTTTGCACCAATAACAGAGTTGTTTCTTCCTACATCCCTCCCGAGTTGCATCATCAATTCTCACAACTGGTTTCCTTTTTGGTTCTGCAACTGGTGTCTGACTCTCCTCAATAGGCAGGTTATTTGTTTTAGGCTGAAATTGTTTCTTCGGAGCAGCAAGCTCCATACTCCTTGCCTTCCGCATCGCCTCCTGAAGAGTAGTAGGATCAAATGCCTTGACCCAACCTCTCATAGGCTCTGTCAATCCCTCAATGAAGAGTATAATGAGTCTCCGTTCTGAAATACCAGTCACCATAACTGCAACTCTCTGAAACTCACCAATGTATGCATCCAAACTGCCTGTCTGTCTGAGCTGAGCCAACTCTCTGAAATACAGTTCCGGATCTTTCTTATCAAATCTCTCTATCAGTCTGCTGGTGAACTCCTGATAGGTATTGACCGCATGATGGCCTAGCGTGTACATGCCATGGTGCCACCAATCGTGTGCTACTCCGTCAAGATGTAAAGTAGCAAATTTAATTGCCTCATCCTCCTGCATAGGCCTAAGTGACAAGTAATTGTCCAGTTTCTGGACCCAAGACCTCGCTGATGTCTTTTCAGATCCATCAAAATATGGCAATGTAATCTTACTCACTGCATACTGCAAATCCCTATTCACCTGTGGCTGAGGGCTGCTGATGCTGTGGGGGTCTGCGGTCAAATCTACCTCCTCCTCTGGGTTTATAGACATCTATAAACTCATGAAATGTAAGTGCCTGCTTGGGCGCCAGTGACATGTACTCACCTATGAAATTCACAAGGGCTAATCGATATGCCATTCGTGGCTGAAACTCCTGATCGTACCTGATGCTCTGCCCCTGGAGTCTGAGGTGGAGTCTCCCTGGGTAAGAAGGTAGGCTGGCCTGGCCTACGCTCCTGATAGATCGGTGACGGCTGTCTCGGTGCTGATGCCAATGGCTGATCCACTTGTGTGGTCCCGCTCGTCTGTCCAATCTGTATGAAGTGTGGCTGTGTGGGCGTACACTATCTAATAGTACCCATCAACTGAGACATCATATCCATCATATTGTCGTGTCTCCGTCTAAACTCCTCATCGGTGATATCACCCTCTGCATGTGCCTTCCCTGGATCTCTACGTGCCTCTGTAGGAATCTCACGATCTGCCATTAGGGTTGCAACACTATTTTCACTACTGTTAGAACTGGATCTGTGAATCCCAAGTACCCCTGACACTGTCTGACCCTCAGGAATAGGTGGGCCTGTCCAATCCTTGTCTTTGCCTGTTCCTACACCTCTCATATACTGAATAGGATCTCGGCTCATGAAAAGGCAAGCAAAAAGCACTCTGAATACTGAAAAGCACTGAAAAAGCACTGAAAAAGCACAGGATGGTAGGAGATCTATGCTCTGATACCACTGTCAGAACCCTGGTGGTTCTCTGATTCAAACCCTAATTGATTTTTGAAGGTTTTTGCAAGTTTTCAATTTTTTTGTGTTTTTTGAAGTTTTCAGGCAAATAATGACAAATTGCGATTTTACAAGAAATTGCTATAAAATTCTAAATAAATCCAAAATGCATAGAAAGTCTCAAATATTGCTCAGGGAACACAGGCGCACCAACATATTATTTTATTCAAGGTTTTACAACGCCAAAATCTGAATGAAGAAAACAATACTTGAAATTTTAACAAAAAACCTGGTATTTAAAATGGCGGCTACATTAACTGCTGAATGGTACGACCAGTAATAAGAATGAATTCTCCAGACTCTGAATACAATGCAAGATCTCCAAGAATAGCCCAAGAGAAACCCCACGCCAAGAACTGAGAGCCAGAATCTGAGAACAGGAGAATAATCTCTGAAGAAATAAAGTACGGCCTGTAGGTACAGTAGTACGGCCAGTCTGTAGCAGCAATAATAATGGTACAGACTCCAAGAAAAGATGCCTGATCTCTGAATGAAACCTTGTGATGAAGTCGCCTTAACAATCTGATGATTTCCTCTGTAAATCTCTGAATAAATAACTCAATAATCCCAAACTGTGATCTCTGGATGAAATCACCAAGTGCCAGCTTCAACTGATATTTCACAGCCTCAGTCTGCCTGATCTCTGAAGAGTTTTCGTTCTCCATAAACGATCGTCTGCCAGAAACCCTAGGGTTTGCAAACTCCAATGCTCAGAGCAATTAAAGACAAAATTGAATAATAAACATGATAGTTCGATTTTGCCTTGAAGAGGTATATATTGCTCCTTGAGAAAATTCGACCCAACTCACTTTAAAATAATCATTTAAATTAAATGATTTAATATGCCTTTTAAACTTAGGAGAAATTATTAATTATTGGCGTCCCCCCTTTTAATGAATATAAAATACTCATTAAGTCACTTTTAATAATATATTATAAAGTATAATTAAATACTTTATAATTAAGCCAAATAATTAAATATTTAAATATTTCAATAAAGTGACTTTATTATAAAGTCAAAATATTAAATATTTAATAATCCATTAAATACTCCTTATTTCTCCGTCTAAACAACCAACTGCTGAACTGGGTCAATTCTGAGCTGAATGGCTGAACCAGGTGCCCTGCCCGAAATAGCAGCTTCCGCCTGACCTAACTTTCTAAAAATAGAAAGTTCCTGAAAAAGCACTCTGGAAGATTCTGCGAAGGCCCAACCTGACACAACTGCAAACTGGAGCTATCAAACACTGAGCAACTGCCTCCGATGATCCTCTGCACCTCTCTGTCAGCCTACGAGGATCAAAATAATAGGCTCACTCCTCGACAAACAGTGTCAGCTAAAATGGGGACATGACATTAATCCAATGTCTTCCCATGGAAATTTCTCATTGGATTTCTTTTGGCCCGAACCTATGGAACCTATTAAGCCTCATGAGGACTTCTTTCTCAAATCTTATCAAAAGTTCAAAGCAAAGTGCATAGAAAAATTATCTTTTAGCAATATCCCTCAACCCATGCTTGAGTCTCCTATCATTGATGAAACCATGGTTGAACCAAAATCCATTCTAAGTAACGAAGACAAATCTATGAAAAATCCTCTGCCTATTTCCTATAAGAGACCAAGAGATAACTATACAATTCTTGTTGTGCTTCGTAAGATTAAACAAGTTTACAAAGCCAAAGAGAAAGTGTTTGACCAGCCCTCGATGGTTCCTTTTGTTCCTCCCTTATGGGAAGAAAAGAAGTTACCTATGGTTGATAAACCCGCTTCTATACAATAACAACTTGAAAACTGTGCAAAAATAAATCAAAATGCTAGAGCATAGGCGGAGATGTCGTGCTATTGCTTGTAAGTTAAAAGAAGAGAAAAAACAAACAAATCAAGATCAAAACCTAACTAAAGCAAAGCATGATTATTCTCCACCTTCAACACAACCAAAATGTGAAACCTCTATGGACGTAATCATTAGACCTCTTGTTGTGATTAAATTGGATGATGATGATGAGATTGTTAAGATTGATGAGGAAGTGCATAATGAGTTGAATTTGTTATTTTCCTCTTCCATGACCTTAGACGAGAACAACCATGATGATCCTCCTAACAAGAGTGCATCACCACATGTTGACCCTGGTGATTGTCCTAGTACTAGAATAATTGTTTCCCCTTTGTCTAGTCACTCACCTTCCATATATGATGAATAAGATTGGGATGTAGACAACTTGCTTTAGGTCGGCTCGCATGTATCATACTGGCTTTATGTCTATTCATGTTCTTTGTGTGATTGCATGTGCATAATGTGATTCCTCATATTGTGCTTCTTGGCATGTCTTTATGTTTGTGAGATTACTTTGGATGACCCTTGTCACTCTATTGGTGTAAGGATACAAAGGAAGTGAATCTTTTGTGACATTCTTCTAATTGTATCTTCCTTCTTCTATCTGTTGTAACTATTGTCATTTTCATTTATATTGTGTTTTCCTTTTGGGGATGATGCAAAGTGTTGAGACATTTAGGTCTCTTCTATGTTGACCCAAAAGGCTTCTCCTCTGTCTTTTCTCTCTACGTGTCATTCTTCCTTTGTGCTCATTGTTCCATGAGTTATTTGGGGAATGATGACGATTCCAAGCTCGATCATATCACTGTAGCAAAGACATACATTGACCCCAAATCCATGGATTCCTTATGTGTTATATTAGGATTGCATATGGGGGAAACATCCTTTCCATGATGTAGCTTTATTTGGAAACATATGTTTGGCATAGGGCTTTCCAAATAAGATCTCATGTCTCTTTCGTCTATTGGTTTTTATTGTATTCTAATTTAAAGTAATTGATCACAACATGGTGTTTATAAATTTGTTTAAAGTGAGGGCCATTATGCCTCCCTCTTGTTGCTTGCTTGATGTCATGACCTCTTGTTCAAAGTGTGGTATTATTATTTCACGTGATGTGTCTTCTTGTTGGTGACATTGGGATTGATGTCCTTCAAGAACCAGACCTTTCTTGGCATATGACATTCCTCTTAGTGGTAATGCTATGACTTGCATTCCCTAAGGTGTGAATCTTTTATCCCTCAACTAGTACTCTCTGATAGTGATATCGAGTGTGATGTTCCCTAAAGTGAGACCTTTCATGAAATAAGAAAAACCCGTTTGACTATCTTAAACCAAAACTTTTGGCTACCACTTGCATAACACAACTTGCTTGGTGGTGCCTTTGTTTCATGAGTGTCTAGCATAACACAACTTGCTAGCCTTGTGATTGTCATATGTGGTGCCTTATCAAAGTTATCAAGGAGTAAAATTTTGGTATGGTTGACATATGGGAGCATGTAGACCTAGCATGGATTTCCCATCACCACTTGTTTTGTGGGCACACACCTAGTGTATATGGGACTACACTAGACCTTGTGTGTTTCTCACTTGTTTGGGCTCACTGAGTGTATATCGGACTGCACTTGTGATTGTGTCTTTCATGGAAACCTAGCATAACACAACTTTCTTGCCTATGGTGAGATGTGAGCATGTTTGATGGACTTGGCATAACACAACTTGCTAGTTCATCTTTTCTTGCATTAATTTTGACATTGTATGATGTTGTATCTTGTGTCGTGCTTCATTCACATGTCTCTTTGTGCCTTTTGTTGGCTTGCCATAGGATCTTTAATCTTGGGGGCTTGATCATCCTCCTTGATGTTTGTTATCTCATCTTTCTAACAATTGTACAACTAGACCTCTCTTGACTTATTTCTCTACTTTAGTGTGAGTTTGAGCATAGGGTTCATACTCTCACTAAAGTGGGGGCTAAATGTAGTGTTGGAAAATGAACTCCTTTACATTTTCACACTATGTTTGCATCCCCTTAATTAATTGGACTTAATTAAGCTTCTAATTTCCTAAATTATGCATTCCTAAGCCTTATTATTCCCATTTTCTGAAAGGGAAACCAACATTAAACAAATTCTAACATTATTTTAAACACCTTGGAAATTGTGTGTCCTAGATTTAGGTCCTAGGACCCATTCGTCCAAAAGCGAATGGGTCCTCTTTAAGTTCCAAGACCCAATTTTTAATATGTTTATGGCGGCATTTTAATGATTCAAATTCAAGTTTCAAATGTTGGCTTATGGAATCTAATTCTTGAGAAATTAGATAAACACCTATAAATACCTAGTTATTTTATCAATTCAAACCTAAGCAATATTATCTAGTATTAAGGCAACTTTCACAAGAGAAAATATTATTTTCAAGAGCATTGAAGACTAAATCTATCAAGCATATACAACAACAATCAAGATAAAATCATCATGTCAAGGTTATGTGTGTTCATATTATGTTTTGGAGCTAACATTGTGATGTAGGTTTCAAGTATTCAAACATCAAATCAAGCAATCATTCAAGCCAATTCAAGCAAGATCAAGATCCTTAGAGAGATGTGTTGGACTTTAGTCCTCTAAGGGCAACCATTAAGGGTTTGTTGATTTTTGGCACAACATTATTCATTCATCAACTTCTTTCCATATTGTCATTATTTCATTATCAAGGTTTAATTACCAAACCAGGATTTGACTAAGGAAAACCATTATTCACCCAAAAACAAACATTTTACCTCTCTTTATTATGTAGATTTGTAGGTGAAGAAGGACTGAAATTAGATCAAAAGAGCAATTTTATAAAGTTTTCAAAGTTGTCAAGCCACATAAACTCACCTACAAAATTTATTTTTGACTTTCCGATGGTGGAATCCAAAGAAATTAGAAGCCTAGATCTAAGATCCGAGGACTGTGAAATCAGATTTTGGACCCCTGTACAAAGACCCATTCAGCCTAGGGTGATTTTTTCATGGTAGGACACTCAACAACCACTTTTGGTGATAGGTACACATTAGTTTTCCCTTGTTAGATCTTCCAAAAATTTGATGTTTTTGTTTGTACTATCCTTTAACTCTGCATTTCATGTTTTACATCACATAATTGAGTTTTTTTGGTATTTTATTTTTATCTCCCAAAAGTGCATTTCAGTCATTTTCTATCATAAGGAAAAATCAAAGATCCCTCATTCCCATAGAGTTGAATCACCTCAAGGTTGAAAGTCAATTCTATTCTTGGGAGAGATCTCTCCTTTTTCTATATGAAACTAGTAAAAATAAAGGTGTGTTAGGCCATCCTTCCATTGTGGTGAACCCCTTTCATCGTAACCCTTATCCTATCTCACCTATCCCCTCTTTTTTCTATGTTTCATAAGGTTATTTGATTAATTCATCATTTTCATACTAATAATCCCTCTTGATTAAATAATTTATAATTATTTAATTAAATATCTTAATTCTTCCAATTTGGACAATTAATTTTTTTTCATAAATTGTTTAATTAACTAATTTTCTTCCAATCCTCCAACTTGCACAAAGAATATTCCCTTATCAAATTCAAATTTTTTCCCTCCAATGTAATGTTGACATATAGTTGTCATTGATGTCAAAAGAGCAAATCATGCAAAGGAGATTGTTAGCATGATGACAAAGGATGAATGTGAGAGCAGTGGATCTGGTTCTGGAAGTGTGTGGCAGGTTGAAGATGCAAAAGTGCATATCTTGAAAATGGTGTAAAGTTGATCAATTTGTTGCAAATGTTGTCATAAAGTTGTAGAGAGTTTTCCATACAATAGAAGAGGAAACAAGTTGCAGATTTGATGTGGGTTTTTTGAGAGCATTCCAGTGATGTGCTCTGTAGGTTTAGTAAGTGAAGGATGCATCCAAGAATACATTATTTTTGCTCTCGAGTGTTAATGGGGTTTACAGATAAACCCTAATGCATTTGTAATCATGGCGTCGTGAAGAAAAAATCTATTTTGTTGTTGATTGTGTATCAACGGTTGCAAGTTACATAAGTTACAACTTATATCTTTAATGTCATGGGTGTAGACACCTAGAAATTACCACTAAGCCTATGAATTTATTAAAACCCCCTTTTTCATCTTTAATAATTAAATAATTTTAATTATTTAATTATTACCTAATGTCATAAATTCTTCTATTAATTAAAATAATATAAATTATTTAATTAATTCATTTTAGCCTTTCTGACACAAATAAATTAAATTTTATTTAATTAAATAACTGATTTTTCCTCATTTTTTGAATTAAATTACTATTTAATCAAAAAGTGAACTTGCTTTTTTCTCTTGCAATGAGATAATGTTTCCATTATTTCAAAATGCAATTTCCGTCTTTGAACTACTTGACTTATTGAAAAATCATTTAGTTTCCTCTTTCTCCTTCACTTCCAATCTTATCCCGTCCTGTCTCAATTAATTGCAGCCATTGATCAAAATAAAAATCTTCTAATCTCAACTGTCCCTTTTCCATCCATCTCTCTATAAATACCATCACCATTTATCATTTTGATCATCTAAAATTTGCATATTGTCGTGCTAGTGAGATTGAAACTTTGATATTTTGTTGTCTTTGTCATAGGCTAGTTAAGTGCATAAAAAAATATAATTATGAGGGCATTGATTATTTAGTAGCAAAATGGAGAAGTGAAATGAAGGTGAATCAATGGTAGTGTGAAGACTTTTGGTAAGATTGTTCCATGTTTTTATGTCTTTACGCTTATTTGTACTTCATTGTTTATTGGGGTTTTTATTTATATGCTTTATAGTTTAACCTTGGTAATTTTAGCCCTAATACAGATGGTGAACTTGACATGAACTTACACCCAGATTTTGAATGCCGTATTTTAAATAATATTTTGCATTGACTGTTGTGATTTTGTCTTCTGAATTTTATTTGGCTGTAGATTAGCTCTTCATTAAATGATCTATCAAATTTAGTTTTTGCAAGATTTTGCAGTGAAGAGCATGTCCTCAAGACATGCATGTAGGTTGAATCTGACAATTCAGAAACTATCTTTAAGCATCAACTTTATCCTTCAGAAGTTTCTTTTGTGAATGCATCATTTCAGATTTAATATCTTTTAATGTTCACATAATTTCATTTCTGTTGGTGAAATATTACTAAGGGAATCATATGCTACCGTAGAAGCATCATTAAGCTATTTTAAGCATATTTAAAATGCAAACTATTCTGTTCTCTTGGTTCACTTTGTTTTACATCTGGTCAACACTTTATGAAATTTAGATTTCACCAAGAAATAAATGAAGTTTTTTAATACTTTGATACATTGAAAATCTGCTTGGCATTGAAAATATGAATAAATAATACAGCAACAATAGCCTTTTTTTGCATGGTTTTGCAGTTCTCTCCAATAGTTGACAGTTGAAGGATCTTTGTTTTATGTGCCTATCTTGCATGCTTTAATCTGTCATGTTTTCCAACCTTGCACATATTACATAGCGGCCTATAGTCATTTCTTCCATTGCAAAGAGGTCAAATGCTGTCATTAAAGTCGCACCCTCTTCATTCACTCACAGGCGTTGAGGATCTAGAAAATAGGTGTTAAATTGTATTTGCTATTATCACTAGAAGACTTGTTCCGTTTCCATAGTAAGAAAATTCCAAAAATCCATTAGCACATGAACTATTTCTTGAGCTCCTCCTATAGATTGTGGAACATATCTTTACACCAGTTGATTGCATTTGTTTGAAGATTTCTATAGCCTAATAACTAGATCCATTTTGAGCGTATTCTTCAACAACTTCTCTGCGTAGTAATTGCAATCATAACGTCTGACAAAACACCTCTATCCCTTATGTTTTGATGATTTTTTTTACTGATTTAATTGCGCGCTCTTGCAGGTAAGACATTTCTTCATTCATCAGCAGAAAGGGAAAATATTTGAAACAATTGAAACCCTTGACCCTGCTCAATACTCACGCCCCAGCTTGGACAAAATCATTCTTTGCATTAGTCATAGATTTTCTGAGTTGTCAGTCACCCAAAATGCCAATGTTCATCGATCCATATCTTGCAAGAGTGAATGCTAATTTTGTTTGTTAGTTTTAATTTTGTTAGTGTAGATTTAGCTTTATTTATTTATTTAGAATTAGATTTAAATTTTTATTATTTAGTTTAGATTTAGATTGTTGTTATTTAGATTTAGATGTAGAGTTTTGTTATTTAGAGTTAGATTAAGATTTGAATTTAGATTAAACTTAGATTTAGTTTTAATTTAGATATAAATTTAGATTGTTTTTTATTTTTATTTTTATTTTAACCTAGATTAAAGTTTAGATTTTAGAGTAGATTTTTCTAATCTAGATAAGATAATTTAGATATAAATATTTTAATATAGATTTAATCTAATATGGATTTAGATTTTTCTTTTTTAATTTAGATATAGATTTTTTCTAATCTAATTTAGATCTTTATTAGATTTTAGATTTTTAAATTAATTTAGATTTTTAGTTTAATTTAGACTAGATTAATTAGATTATATTATTATTAATTTTTCTTAGCTAGAGTAGATGTTAATTTTCTCTCTAGTTTAGTTTTTATTTCAAGACTAATTTTGTTAATTTGTCCTTTTGCAGGATCATTTGTCCAAGTTTCCAAAACCCAAAAACTAAAAAAAAAAACATAAATTCTTGCTTGTCGAAGACTGAAAATTAGAAAATAGTGTCAGAGTGCATCGAGAGAGGTGTATGAGCTCTGCTAGGGTTTTCATGTGTCTGCGGTCATCCTTGGCCCCTCTTGCGCCATACTGTGCCATTGGCGCAATGTTTTTCTCTTTTCCTATGTGTATGACCGCATTTACTGCGATTTTTTTATTTTAATATGCCTTCAACCGACTCTAACCCAATAGTTCTTGCTGGTGTTGGTGGTTGAACAAATTTTCTCAATGGCTCCTCCTTCAAGCAAATAACCCTAGAAATTTGTTCTGAAAGTGTTTCACGAGGTAAGTCTTTTGACTCCCCAGCCGATGTAGTTTTACTTTTACCTGATTTCGATTCTACTTGTCAATGGCTTGAGCAACATACTCTTGTTGGTTATTTTTGTTGGGAGGACTCCCCCTAAAAGTGTGCTTAAAGAATGGGTCCACAAGGCTTGGGTCCCTCATGGGGTCTGCCTTGATATGGTCCAAAATTTAACCAAGGGTTTTTTCCTTTTCCACTTTGTAGAGGTTAGTCATGTTCAGGAAATCCTGAATCATGGTCCCTAGTATGTCAAGTCTTCTATGTTGGTTTTCTAGTCGTGAATTCGGGACTTCACTGTCTCAAATGACACCAAGTTGTGGGTCCTGGTCTAGATTGAGTTTCTAGGTTTGCAATTTCCTTGTGTGCCTTTTCTGAGTCATATTGCGTCCTCTCTGGGGAAGGTCATTTGTATTGAGCCAGATAGGTTTTTCCAAGCTTGACCCCAAAAATGGGTCTGTGTTGAAGTGGACCTTTCATAGGATTTGAAGGACTCCATTGAAATTCAAATTGGAGCTCTCCAACATACCCAAAAGGTCACTTATTTTAATCTGTCGAACATGTGTTATAGATGTTAGTCCATAGACCACAAGATCAAGGATTTCCCTTTGGCAGTGCCTCATACTCCTTCTCCATCGCAAGAGTCTGAAAAGCCCCATTAGGTGGATAATTCTATTACCAAAATTGATGAGAAATAGAACATGGTTATGAACCATAAACACAAGTCCAATGGCTTTGGGATGGTTTCCAAAGTCCCTGAGCCAGCTAAAGATGTTTCAAACCCTTCGATGAAGGGGAAAGAGGCCTTGGTTAGGGCTGACAATATTCCGATGTGGCCTAGGCCAAAGGCTATGCCTCAACCTATTGTCATTATGATAGCACAACTGAATGCATCTCCTCTTGTGATGGGAGCTCAACAACGGTCTTACAGTCCTTCTCTGCCATTAGAAGGAGAATATGTGCTAGAGAAATGAATATTTTCTTCTCCAAATATTCAAATTAGGTTAGTTCTGCCAGAATTTTTGCAAAATTGCTTCTCTACTCTGAATGAGGAGGAGCCGAACTTCGACGATATGGAGGAGTGTCACTCATGAATTTCCTCTCATGGAATGTTCGAGGTTTGAAAGACTTCTCTAGGAAGTATTCTGTTAGGGATACTTTGCAGAAGTATACTAGTATTGAAGTGCTTTGTCTCCATGAAGTTAAAATCACTATTTTTTGCTTGCATTATCTTGTCATTCTATTTGGCCAACCAGTCAAATGTTTTGTACCGATCATGATGCTGGACATGGCAGAGCTGTCACCCTTTTTTCCCCACAGTGGCACGTTTGCGTGGTTGACCACGAGTTTGATCCCACACATCGACTCATTTGGATCCTCCTTAACATTGATAATCAATCCTTAGGGATTATTAATGTTTATGCTTCTAATGATGCGGTGGAACACTCTTTGCTTTGGTGTTAGATTGCTGATTCATTGCCATTTGCTACTTGGCTATTGTGTGGGGATTTCAATATGGTTGAGATGGTTTATGATAAAGATGGCACTCTTCCATTTAGATGGGTAGATGGAAAACACAAGGCATGGTTTTACATGCATAATAAATTGGGGCTCTTTGATCCCAATACTGGTCACCACCATTCTCATTCCCTCTAGAACACTTGGTGTAATTATTGGGCTAGCTCTAACAAGATATTTAAGCACCTTGATCATGCCATGATATCAACTTAATCTTTCTTCTCTTTTGATAGTTCTTCGCTCTTGGTTAAGTCATTAGTTGATGTGACATTATCAGATCATTTCCCCATTTCTTTTCACATTGAATGGGAGACAAGACAACCTTGGGCTTGCAAGACAGTTTTTTTTGAACACATCTATGCTTTTTCATCAGCCCACGCTGGCCCACATTCGTAGGGTCTAGAGTTTGGAGTGTAGTCCACCTTATAATACAGGCTGGATTAATTGGTGGAATGATGCTTTCACTCACATGACAAGATTTCTCTGCATTTATGGGTGCTAATTGGCCATTTTTTATCGGTGGTCTTATAAGGATACCACAGCTGACCTGCACTCAACTACCGAGGCTCTGGCGGCTAGCCCTTTCTCACCATCATTACAAGTTAGGGTGGCGAAATTAAGGCACAAAAAGCAAGTTGTAGACAATTATGCTGCCAAAGGTGTGCAAATCAAAGCCAAATTGTACTGGTTAAAAATTGGCGGCCATGCCTCTAAGGAGTTTTTTTTGGCCCTACATGCTAGGCACTCTTCTCCTGGCATCAAAAAAATTAAAGAAGGAACCTAGGTGCTCTTTGAGGTACCTGACATTCTCTAGGCCTTTGTTAGGCATTATGAACAAGTTTTCATTGCTCAAGAGTACATGCTAGAGTGACAACAAGCCCTTCAAGATTGTCTTGCTGTTGTGCCAAACAGGCTATCTTCAGCCTAGAAATCTTTTTACAAACAATTTCTCACTGTTGAAGACTTGAAGGAAGTTGTTCATACCATGGCAGATGACAAGGCCCCAGGTGTTGATGGCTTCTTGTGCGAATTTTACAAGGCCCTTTGGGATTGTGTTGGGCAAGACTTACATAAAGTCTATCTCGAGGCTTTTCTTTCCAAAACTTTGGGTAACATTATTAATAAAGGAAATATTAAATTCATACCTAAGTTTGGAGATCCTGAGGATATCTGCAACTGGCGGCCTATCACGCTCCTTAATGTTTCTTACAAAATCATAGCAAAAGCCTTGGCTCTGAAGATCTACTATCTTTTGCCCCAAATTGTGCACCTAGAGCAAATTGGATTTATTAAATCTAGATTTATTCTAGATAACATTATTGTTGTGTGGGAAGGTATGGAGTGGGCTAGGCGTTCGGACCAGAAAGCCATTTTTCTCAAAATTGATTTTGCTAAATCCTATGATCGCATTGAGTGGCCTTTCATTCTTGCCATGTTGAAAGCCTTGGGGTTTGGGCCTAACTTCATTCAGGTTGTCCAAATGTTTTTTTCAGATGCCTTTGCTTGTATCACCATCAATGACCGCCAGTCTTTTGCCTTTGGTTTATTCTGCTCCATCTGGCAAGGATGCCCACTTGCTCCTCTTTATGTGCTTGCTGCCGAAGGATTTGGCTACCTGCTAGCCAATGCGGTTTCTCAATAGCGTGTTAGAGGCATTGTGTTGCCTAACTCCTAGGCTCAACTTGTTAATGGCCATTTTGTTGATGACTCATTCCTCACCCTTCTGGAGGATGAGAATAATATCAAGGAAGTTCTCTTGAATGCCTTAACATCTTTTGTCTTGTGTCTGGTTCTACCATTCAATGGCATAAAACTCTATGCTACATGCAGTCTATTTTTCCTACTCATCACTGGTTTCAGCAGTATGGTTGGAAATGGATTGGGCCAGGGGAAATATTTCAGTTTTTGGGCATTCCCTTTGCCTTCTAGGCTTCTCCAGCTGAGTTGTGGCAAGCTATTCTCTCTAGGATTGAGCAAAAAATAGCCTACTAGATTAACAAGTCTCTTTCTTTGGTAGGAAAATTCCAAGTGTGCTCTAAGATCTTGGCAGCCACTCATGTTTATTACTCCTCTTGTTGGGCTCCTTCGAAAGCCACCTATGCCAAGCTTGAAAAGCTGCTTCGGGACTTTCTTTGGGCCTCTATGAAGTCCCATAGAGGGTTTCACCACGTTTCCTGGGAGTTCTCCTACCTTCCTAGAGACTCTGGAGGGCTTGGTCTGCTCTCCACTCAACGACAAGGGACTGCTTTGTGTGTGAAATGGATAATTAGAGCCCTTACTGTAGATGAAGCCTAGAAATTTCTCCTCAGGCATTGCATCCAATTTTTCTTTTCTGTTCATAGACCCGCCTAGAAGGGGATTGGCTTTCAAACCCTCCTGGTTATGAAGGAACAAGTCCAAATTGTGTGAAATTTTGTGGCTGAGAGCATCTGGAGAGCCTAGGAAGAGGTTAAGCCTTGGCTCCGTTAGGTCGGCTCTGGTTTCCATGATGGGATTTTGCTCAATTAGCAAAATTTTTGGTGGTCTCGCCTCTTTGCTAGTAATGGTCAGCCATTGGCCAAATCACCTTGGCTTAAGGTGCTAAGGTTCCACAAGAAAGGAATTCAAACATTGCAACATGTGTTTCACAGACCCACAATGCACATTATGTCATGGGAAGATTTTTGTGCTCTCTATAGTCTTCAAAACCAAGACCGTGATACTTATGATGGTCTGGTGAATGCTATTCCTGTAGATAAGCTTCATAAGGTAGTAATTCATGGGTCCAAGCCCTGATGGAAGGATTGGAAGTGGTACCCAGACACCCCTTTCAAGAATTACAAGCCTAGGCTTGGTTATATGTGGCTTTTGCCGCACTTTCCAATGATTGAAAGTCTAAACCAGAGGTGGCTTCTTTAATCCTCCACTCATGTCTAGCGAAAAAGATTCTTTGCCACTTGGTTTGCAAGTGTTGAGCTGAAACTCTCCCACTTTGCTCGGTGTATTCTTTTCCAAGGCTTACTTGTGGGGTCTTGGCTTGTTCACTTGGGGGTCAAGGACCCTCAATGCCCTTTTTGTGGGCAAGCCGAGTCTTTTTGTGTCACCAGAAAATGTATAGTTGACATTTTTGTGCTCACTTGAGTCTTTCTTATGGACTTTGGCTTGATTTTACCTAGATTTAATGTTGTAATGTGGTCAACACATTCACATTGGGTCTTGGACCCTCGTGAATCATTAAGACTTCTAGGATGTCTTGTAAATGTGTTGTGAAGTGTTGTAACCCACTTTCACACTTTTGTAGGACCCTTTCATTATAATTCACCTAAATAACCCCTTTTTATCACTTACCAAGTCTTCTTTCAAAGTGTTGTAAAGAGTTGCAACAAAATCTCATGCTTTTCCAGACTTGTCATCACTAATTCAACCTTTTCTCATGTTTAAATGACCCCTTAATGCACTTTCTGACCATACTTAAGTGTATTTTTGAGGATACTCCCATTAAATCTTATTTAATGCACTTTAATTTTTGAAACTCAGTGAAATTGCCCTGGTGGGACCAAGTCGCCACCTGGGGCAACTTAGTCCCACTGGGCACAAAAATCAAAATAATTTTAATTTCTTGGTGGGATTTTATTCTCTTACCCTTGAGGTCGGCCTGTGATGTGTTATTTTTGGGAAATTTAGGAAAATCAAGTATAAATAAGGGTTTTTCTCCTCATTTTTCATCTCCTATCTCCTACAATCTCATAATTCATTTTCATTCAAGAATTCATTCACTTAATCATTCTGAAGTATTCAAGCACTCTAAGCATAATCAAGTCATCCATTGGAGTACTTCATTACATATCTTCAGATTTACACACCAAGGGTTTGGTAAGTTTATGACAATGCATGTTGTTTATTTATCATTCTCTTCTTATTTCATTTCATAGGGTTTGATTACCAAAGTGGGGTTTGACCAAGGAAAACCCCTATACTCTAACCCTTAACCCTTTTTACCCTCTTTGCATATGTGTTTGCAGGTCTTGTATGCATATTTGTCAAAGAATTTGGTGTCAAAAAGTGTTCATCAATCCATCGAAGTCAACATAACCCTAATTGAAGCTTGGAGACTCTTTTCAGCTCATTTTCTGCAGATTCAGATTCAGACACCTGTTAGAAAAGGAAGTGCAGAACGAAAGCTACATAATCCTATCCCAAAATTTTAGAAATCTCCAAGTGGACTAAGTCATCATCTGTGGTGAAAGAGTCCCACTGCCAGGCCTGAAAATTGATTTTTACATTTTTGAGTACCCATTTGGCAGATTCTTGTTTTGGTAAATTTTCCACGAAACTGGACTAAGTCGCCCAGCTTGGCGTAAGTGTCCCAGTTAACATTTCCAGTGAACTCTGTAGGATTATAGAGCCTCTTTACATCAAATTATAAATTCTAGATGCACCTCTCCAATTCTATTTAATTCTGTCATCATTTACTTGCATTCTTAGGTGTTTTTGCATATCACAATGTGTTTTCCAACATTTAGCATTTGTTAGATTTAGCATTAATAAATCACTTCTTTCTTTTAGTTTATTGCATTAGTACATTACATTTAGATACATTACATCTCTTTTACATTAATCTTGAGTGTAGACATTAGCATTTTGGGCCCATTTCTCTCCTTTTAGGTGAAAAACCTAGAAGAGTTAGAGAACCCTTGTGTTACCAAAATCATTGTTCATACTTTTAAGCATCTCTTCTAGTTTTGTACTAGAGCTCAAAAGTTTTGGAATTGGATTCATGAACTCTTTTGGCCTTTTAGATCAGAGCCCTTCTCTTGGCATATGGTTTGGCTGGAAGATTCACCTAGGCTTCCTGCTAAATATACCCAACTTTTACACACTTTTAGGGTGGAAATTCTCTTCAATATTTGGAAAGATAGAAATGCCTACATATTTTCTCATAACCAAATGGATAAAAAAATTTCTTTGTATTCTAAAGCTATTATTTGTTCTAACGTGAGTTTTTAGATTCAAGTCCAAGCAAATAAAGTTGCACTTGAGGTGGCTCACCTTCAGGTGCTTCTGGATTATTGGGGCAATGCCCTGTGTATAGTGGCTTGGGTGCCCACTTTGTTCTCTTCTTGTCATAGTCGGTCACCCTCTCAGGGCTGACAGTGGAGTGGCTCTACTTGCCCCTACTCTCAGCCTCATCTTCGGTGTGGTTCCCGCCCTCCTAAGGTGGTCTAGAGATCCTCCTCCATGGGCTGGCATTCTTAAGGAGCGGTGGGGAGCAATGGTAGCGGTTCTAGGTGGTCCTCTGATAATACTCCAGGTAGTGGCTCTGGTTGGCCAGACTTTGGAAAATGCTTTCCGCGTCTGGTGCTTGCAATCTCACCCCTACACAAGGAAACAAAAGAAAAAGAAAAATAAAAAGAAGCTAACAATGGCTGGGGTCCTCCTCCTGATGTCACTCCAAACCCCACTAATGTATTGGGGAAGAAAATGGATGAAAAAGACTCTCCTAGCTCTGCTGGTACTACTTTGGCTGCTTAATGGCCTTTTTTTATATGTTTATAATCATGTACTTTTGGGCTAGGCCCATGTGATTGGTTTTCTTTTTTTTTCTGGGTGTTGCCCATGTGACTCTCGGGGTGTGCCTTCTTACCACCCACCTTTTTTTTTGTGAATATGTATTTTTATCTTTATAATTAATATAGATAATGCCTATTCATAAAAAAAAATTAGAAAACTACTAATAACATTTGGTGTAGGACTTTTCTCGAAGACTTGATTTTTTCTAAAACTAATTATCTTTTAAATTAGAAAACATTTCAATTGGTGCTTAAAAAGAGTAATTGTCTTCTTTCATGTAGATTTAACTAGGGGGTTAATCAACCACTATTTTTCATGCTTGAAAGATGGTAGATATTATGCTCTCACCTTGTGCAAACTCGGTGATCAGAAATCCAGACCCATCTTTTTCTATGTTTGCCTCTTAGAGGGCCTGCCACCCTGCTTCGAAAGGTGGGAATGACCCAAGTGGTAACAAGCTAAAGCCAAGTCCTTCTGAAATGCTATATAAATTTTTGATTGCAAGGAAATTTTGCAATCAATAGGAAGTGGTACGTGATAGCTCTCCCCCAGTATCTTTATGATGTGAAAATCCCTTGTTCTAAGGGTTGGGAGACCTCTTGAGGGATTTTATCACAATAGCCCCTGAACCAAAAGCCCTTACTAGACACCTATTGTTTTTAGAAGCATAGCCTTTCAACCGTTGATTGGTATAGTGTAGGGTACAGTATCATGCTCGAAGATACTCACTACTGACTCCCTTGAGTAGAGATAGAAAATTCCTCTTAGGGAATTCAAAGTTGGTGTGCCTAAGAAGTGAGTGCCGTGGAGGGGAGCTAGTACCACCAAACTTTTAAGCTATCTAATCTTGAAAGAGAAGTGTTTCACACTGATCTTGGGGTATTTTAGTCGGCTATACCAAGTATACAAACCTTTTTGAATAACTAGGATTTGTGCTTGTATTGCAACAATCAAACAATATTTTGTCGATTGTGTCTTGTGTGTGTGTTCAAAAAAAATCTCAAACAAATGCCACACCTAAAACTTATGACATTTAAACCTTGACACAAACTAGGACAACACATCCAAAACATGATTGACATTCATATCTATTTAGACCAAGGAATTGCTCACTTCACTGAATCCATCACCTCATCTTTTTGCATTAAAAAATTCCCCATAGATTAAACTTTAGGTCATATTTTTAGCTTGCATAGACCTCTTGATTTGGAAGCTCATCAAACTTAGACTAGACCATAGCCTCAAATATATATTCTCTTGACCTTATCTTTCAGACAACATTTATCCTAGTCCCCGTCATTTAGGTTGGTTCCTCAGCTCATCAATCCAGTTTGAGACCACCTTGTCAACATATCTTATCAGTCTTTACTATATCCAAGGTCATTAACAATCAGATTAGTTGCTATACCTATCTTAGTTTGATTAGCAACCATATCTTAGGTTTTAGCCTTCATACTAGGTCATACTATTCCATCCCTTCATTCCACGCTTTTCATAACTCGGTCATAGACTATCATCACCTTGAATCTTAATCTAGGCATCGTTATTAGGCATCCCTATATATTCAAAAATCCAAAAAAATAGTTGCATTTCATTTAGGCTACCCTATTTAAAAAAATACCAAAAACATAGTCTTAGTCTCATACTTTCCACCTTCATTTTGAGCAAGCCTTATATGGTTGAAACTAGATTGCAAAAGAAACATGGAGAAATGGATCTCTTCCATGACGATGATGACCTTTATAACCACACATGCAACTTAAACTTTGGTACCTCTTCTTGTGAACCACCCAAGACATCTACCAATCCTTTTGAAAAATTCCTCATAAGAGACCCACATGGACAAGTAGTTATAGAGGAAGTTGAAGCAGTTGCCCAAGACCCAGAGGTTGCATCATTTGTAGATGAGATAGTGCTATTGGACCCCCAAAGGTTCTTGGCCAAACTTTTGCATAGTGGTGCTAAAATACCTCAGGGCTTTGACGTAAACACACTTCAAGCAACATCCACCCCAAACCAACAAAACCAAGGACTTAACATGTCTACATCTAGTGGTTCCAAGACCCCACAAACAAATGCTTCTATTCCATAAGCAGTTCAAACTCAAACTTCCACCTCTATTCCTACACCCTTGTTTGGAACACAACCAATGATACAATTAGGGACACAATCCACAACACAAACAATAACATAGTCCCTAACACAGTCCATGTCACAACCTCTTGGTTCTACACCTAATCCTTTCAATACCATGAACATATCTTCAAATCCATTTGGAACCTCAAATGCCACAAACACCACATTGTGAACTCTATTTGGAACATCTAGAGCCTTGAACACCACATTATTGAATCTTTTTGGCACAAATAAAAGGACTAGAGCTTATATTCAGGGAACTAACATAAACGCCATTGTGTCACAAGGTCCTAGCATAAAGGTTCCCCAACAAGTAAATACACAAGGGTCCTTCCAAGTCAATAGTCAATACACACAAGGTCCAAACATTTACAATCCTCTCCTAGTGCAATCCAATACCAACACTTCATACATTCCAACTCAAACATTTACACCAAAAATATAAATTCCAAACACAACTCAAACATTCATACCTCATATCAACACCAACATACCATCCCACACAAACATTGGATAACAAAACATGAGTTTGGGACCTTACCAAAATGTAGTCACAAATGCCGTAGGCACAACACTCACACCATATGATGTCCTAGCCAAGCAAATGTTGGCCTTGCAAAAGCAAGTAGAAACCATGACATTGACAAACATGAAGACTTACTCTATTGAAGAGTTATGTCCTTACCCATTTGATAGGACATTATCCATACCTCCTCTTCCTCCAAATTATGTCATGCCAACTTTACCTAAATATAAAGTACGAGGAAAACCCATTGAGCATGTGAGGGAATTTAATATAGCCTTGATTGACATTGCTTCAAAACAAACATACTTAATGAGACTATTTCCTAGGAGTCTTAGAGGACATGCTTTAGACTAGTTCACCCACCTACCTATGAACATTTGAACCTTCGACAAGTTAACTGACAAGTTTATCACCCACTTTGCCTTTGATATCAAAAATGACATCACTATTGCAACCCTATGGAAAACTAAACAAGAAGAGGGTGAAGCTTTCATAACATTCTTCCAGAGATGGAGAAGCTTAGCTAGTGCCTGCTATCCTTTTGAAATTCCTAAAAAATAAAAAAATATCATGTTCATGCAAAACCTGAACACAAACTTAAAGTATTCCTTGGAAACCCATTATTGTTCAACATTCACCGACCTTGTTGAAAAAGGGAAAATCCTTGAGAAAACCCTTATCGCTAAAGGGGAAATAAAAACTTATACCAAAACATAAAATGTCCAAGGAATGTCAAATGATAAATTTTTTTTTTGATCCCATAACAAGAATGTGAGAAACGATGGAGTTGTAGATGCCAAAGTTGTGAATAGGATAGGTCCCGCATTGAATCTCACAACATCCAACATGAACAATAACACATCATATGTCCCCAACCAAGTAGCTAACATGGTTCACAATAATCAAGAACGAGGACCCAAGACAACCAAGGTAATACCCATAGAGACAATACACTCCTCTACCCAAGCCAATTGAAACTGTCTTGAATAAACTAGTACAATCAAACATTATACAACTCCAAGAGCCAAAACCATATGAACTAGGAAAATTCAAACCCTCTTAGTGAGATGACAATTCCTTTTGTGACTACCACCACATCAAAGGGCATAAGACCTCGTCATGCCGTCAATTGAAGAACATGATTCAAGACCTAATTGAGAACAATACCATAGAGGTTGAGGGACAAAAAAAAACTTCCAATAAAGACCATAATATTTTTAAGAATTTGTTGCAAGACCATGGTTTTAGAAAACCCTCTAGTTCAGGTCAAAGGACAGAAAACCATACCAATTATACCAATGCCTCTTTGGAATACAAAATTATTAACCACCTTTGAGTTGTTGATAATCATATTAACACAATCACCATTAAGAAGCAACCTGAATGCACCATTACTACCCGTAGGGAAAAGTTTACCATATATGGCCCTCCTCCAAAGCAGCCAAAATCCAAATCCCAATACAATATTGTTGACCAATTGGGAAAGACACCCACACATATTTCCATCCTTGAGCTACTGCGCATATCACCTGAACACAAATCTATCCTTGATAAGGCTTTGAAAGAAATCTTTGTCCCTATTGACTTGGACGTCAATCGATTTGAAGCCATGGTGGGATATTTGGCCAACTCCCACCATGTTTCCTTTTATGAAAAAGATTACTCTACATCCAAGTCAAGCCATAATGACCCATTACACCTTGAGGTCTTCATCCACAAAAACAAGGTCAGATGAGTCCTAGTAGATGGCAGAGCTGGATTGAACATTTTCACTTTAAAACTAGTGAAGGCATTGGGCCTCTCTGAAAAATGTGTGGATACAACTAAGAGCATTGCCATCAAAGCCTATGATGATGAAAAATGTTCTTTCGAGGGTGTTATAATACTACCTATCAAAGTTGGACTGACAGTAGTAGATACCACATTCCATGTCCTAGATCTTGAACTACCATACAATTTGATCCTTAATTGACCATGGATTCATGCCATGAAAGCCATTCCATCCATGTACCATCAATGTATGAAGTTTCCTTACAATGACATTGAAATCACAATCATTGGTGATCCCGACCCCTTTCAATATTGCACCAACTTGAGGGGGGTCCCTGAACACCAAGTGCCTATAAACCATGAAGCTACAACGTCCACTCCATCCAATTACGTTGACCCATCCACTCTAACTAAATCCTCCACATCCACCATTCCATTCACTGATCCCAAGATTTAGATCTAGGACAAGGGGTGTGGGGAGTATCATATGAACACTTCCTACTACATCACTAAGTTACCAAAGTCTCCACAATCCTATGGCAGGCCTATCCACAAGATGGAACATAAAGTTATCATTAAAGTTCCTCCCACCACCACCTTCTTAAACTGGGGAGAGTTAAACAAAGAAGACATTGATGATATTTCAGATTGGATTTACAAAGATGAGGAAGATCTGCAACCACTACCGACATAACAGTATGGTAAAGGATTTGAGCTCATGAAACAAAAGGGTTATGATGGAATTAGTGGACTTGGCATACATAAAAATGGAAGGAGAGAACCCTTGATGCCTCTTAAATGACCAAAGAACTTGGGACTAGGGTTTGTATAGATTGGGATTGGTGCTTCAAGTAATAAGTTGCTTTAAAATAAGGATGTAAGTGCTTTGGAAGATGTTGAGACATTTGAAAATCCTACGGACATCTATTGTAGTGACAATGAATCTAATGAATATGAGTGGGATTATTGTACCACTAGTGACTATGAACTTGACTATGTCTTTCATGAGTCTAATACACCCCATCCATCCTTTACCAATCTCATGGATATTAATATCCGCATTGATTCCTTTTGGGACCCCGATAATACATTTGTCTTTACCTTATCCGCTACTTCCCCATCCTTTAGTAACATTGATGATGGCATTCCCCTCGTCTACCCATAATTAATCGATTGGGACCAGTAAGATCCACCCACCTTGGACATATTTGAAAATGATGATGCCATTGCTAAATTCATGGGACTACGAGAAAGCATACCACATGGGGACCATAAGGCTAGTTTCACTATAGATCTTGACACTGTGGCATATTTCAGCGAGACTGTCCCACCCTCTAGTCGCAAAAATGACAAAAATAAAATTAAAAATGAAAGGTCTTTAGGTGAAAACTGCAAGGCATCTTCTGACTAGGAAAAAGTAAAAATAAAGGATGTATCCAAGGGTGAACACCTCTTTGAGGCACCCAAGGATGGAGGGTTGGAATTTCTCCCCGTTAATCAAGAGAGATCCCCGATGCTGATTGAAGAAGTAATGGAAGTCAATATAAGTACAACATAGAATTCTAGGATTGTTCTCTTTGCAGCATCCTGGTCTTATGCTGATATGCCTGGATTGGACTCTGCATTGGTCTTGCATCATTTACCATTGCTTCCAAGTACAAAGCCTATCAAACAAAAGCTTAGAAAAATGCATCCTCAGATAGCTCGACTAGTCAAAGCTGAACTCAAGAAATTGTTTGAAGTTGGTTTCATAAGACCTATTGACTATGTAGACTAGATCTCAAACCTTGTACCAGTGAACGAACTGAATGGAAAAATTTGTATCTGCATAGATTTTTGTGACTTAAACAAATCATGCCCGAAGGATGACTTCCTACTTCCTAATATAGACATCATAGTAGATTTAATGGAAAGCTATAAGATTTTGTCCCTCATGGATGGCTTCTTGGGGTATAATTAGATTCGCATCGCCCCTGAAGATCAGCATAAGATGGCATTCACTTTCCCATGGGGTACATACTGTTGTAATGTCATGCACTTCGAACTTAAAAATGTGGGCGCAACCTATCAAAGAGCTATGACCACCATATTTCATGATCTCATGCACACATTGATGGAAGAATATGTTGATGACCTTTTGGAGAAATCTTTGAAACGTGGTGATCATTTGAGAGTCCTAGACAAAATTTTCAAAATACTTGAGGAATATAAAGTGCATCTAAATCCTAAGAAATGTGTCTTCAGCGTGACACTGAGAAAACTCTTAGGATACATAGTTTCTTGTAGAGGAATTGAAGTGGGCCCAAAAAAAGTAAAAGCTATATTAGATATGCCTCCCCCAATAGGAATCAGTCAACTCAGAACATTGCAAGGCCAACTATAGTTCATCAGACACTTAATTGCACAACTTTCTGATAAATGTCAACCTTTTCAGTAGTTTTTATGCAAGGTAGTTCCTTTTATATGGAAAAACAAGTGTGAGCCAACCTTTCAACAAATTAAAGAGTACCTTTCGATGCCTCCTATTTTGATTGCACCAATAGATGGTAAGCCCCTAATCCTTTACATATCATCTACCACTTCCACATTGGGGGCATTACTTGCACAAAATGATCATGATGAGAAAGAACAAGCGATCTATTACATTAGCCGCACATTGGTTGGGTATGAACTCAACTATAGTCATATTGAACGTGCTTGTCTTGTTGTGGTTTTTGTCACTCAAAAACTAAGACATTACATGCTAAATCATCAAACAAGATTGGTGGCTAAGATAGACCCTCTCAAATACATACTCAACAAGGTAGCCTTGACAAGACGATTGGCTAAGTGGGTCATGATGCTCAGTGAGTATGACATACAATATGTGGAATGAAAATAAATCAAAGGACATGTTATCACAAACCAACTTGCTGATCCACCCACAAAAGCTGATCATGCTTTGATTTTTGATTTCCCAGATGAGTTAATATTTTAACTAGATGCCAATGCAACATGGAAGTTATACTTTGATGGCTCATACACTAGTCATGGATCAGGTGCAAGAATACTATTCGTCACCCCTCAAGGTGATACTATTCCTAAATTCTTCAGAATAGCCTTCCCATGTACAAACAACATTACAGAATATGAGGCCTTACTAACAAGATTGCGCATGGCTATAAAATGGAAAATTACAAGTCTGAAAGTCTTTGGTGATTCCCAATTGGTCATTTGACAGGTCAATGATGACTATGACACTAAAGATGAGAAATTGACCCCATACAAAAGAATGGTTGACAATTTTAAGTTGTATTTTGTAGACATTACCTTTTTCTAGATCCCACAGATTCAAAATAAAGTAGCTGATGCCATGGCCACCATTGGATCTCTCTTGGACATTCCCAACAATATGTTGCAATATGAGTTCTTAGTAGAACAATTGTTAGTCCTTGCCTTTGATGTCCCTGAATTTGAAATGGTGTATGAACTTGTTGGTCCCTATTCCCCATGGTACCAGACCATTTATGACTATTTTCATTCCCAGACATTACCACCTGACCTATCCAATAACTAACGTAAGCCCTTCCTTTGTAAAACCACTCGCTATGCCATCATCAATGATACCCTATATAGATGTGGCCTAGACAATACCCTACTCAGATGTCTCAACACTAACGAAGCACAAACTACCTTACATAAAGTACATGAAGGTATATACAAATCCCATTGTAGTGGTTTGACTATAACTAAGAAGATCATGTGACTAGGATATTATTGGCCTACAATGGAGCATGATGCATATCGCTTTGTGAAGAAATGTTGACAGTGAAATATACACAGTGACCTCATCCATGCACCTACACAGGAGCTACAACTAATCACTTCACCATGGCCCTTTTCCCAATGGAGACTCAACCTCGTAGGAAAAATTCATGCTACCTCATCTAATGGCCACAAATTCATTATCACTGCAACTAAATATTTCACAAAATGGATTGAATCCATTCCCCTGACATACATAACTGATAAAAAAATATCCAAATTCATCCTCAATTGCATTATATGCCGATATGGTGTCTCACAATCTATTATCACTGACAACGGTCATCCCTTCAAAAATCAAGATTTCCATGAGTTATGTGAAAAATTCCACATCCAACACCACTTTTCCACACCCTATTACTCGCAAGGTAATGGCCAAGCTGAGGTGTCCAATAAGACCATAATCAAAATTCTTAAAAAGATTGTCAATGACATTGGTCGTGACTAGAATATTCAACTTAACCTCACCCTATGGGCGTATCACACAAGCATTCGTACACCCATTGGTGCCACTCCATTCACCTTATTCTTTGGTATAGAGGCTATCCTTCCTATAGAGGTTGAAGTCCCCTCCCTACAAGTTTTCATGAAGGGGATCATTGATGATGAGGGGTACCATATATCCCTACTGCATGAATTAGAGCTTCTCGATGAACGCAAATAGAAGGCCTTGACTCATCTATAGGCATACCAAAACTATATTTTCCACAGTTACAACAAAAGGGTTTTGGTTAGACATTTTGACATTGGTGACTTAGTATTGATGTAGAATCTAAAAAATCAAGCAGAATGTGAGAAACTTGGCAAATTTGAGCTCAACTGGTTGGGTCCATATGTCATAACAACATCCTTTGGTTCTGACACCTATCAGTTGTCCATGCCTGAATGAGAACCTTTGTCTGAGCCTATCAACAACTTGCACCTGCACAAGTTCTATACCCAGCTTCAAAGAGCTCTTGTAAAAAAAGTCTTGAAAAAATACAAAAAAATGAGAAAAAGTCCTGAAAAAATATAAAAAAATGAAAAAAAGTCTTGAAAAATACAAAAAAAAAGAGAAAAAGTCCTAAAAAAATCATTACCTTGATGAAAACCTTGCAAACAGGTGTCTTGGTGACAGCAAAAAAAAATAAAAAAAAATCATAAAAATAGTAAGAGAAAAAAATCGTCCAATAGTGAAAACCACGCCAGTGGAGCTTTGGATAAGTACCATGGTGAAAAGCTAGCAATTAGGCACCATGTGTAGATAGTTTTTTCTTTGCCATTTGCTATCATTCTATCTGGTCTTCCACCTTAATCCATAATGATGCCTTTACCTTCCATCATTCCTCATTTGACATCCATCATCTGACCTTTCCATCTTTATCATGACTTCCAAGTAGTTGATGTCTTGTGTCCTTTCTCCTCCATCTTCCGTCTATAATAAACCCTCATCCCATCCCCTGCCTATTGGTTAGTCTTATACCCAACTAGGGAAATTTCCTAACACCTGGCTTGATTGGATTCTACACTTTCCATTAGAGGTTAAAACATTCGAAAATCCAAAAAAATCAAAACATTAGAAAAAGACAAAAAAAATCAAAAAATTTCAAAACTCCAAAAAAATCAAAACATTCCAAAAATCCAAAAAAATCAAAACATGTCAAATCCCAAAAACATTAAGATAACTTTCCAAAAATTCCAAAAAAAGAGTCAAACTACGTTGCCTCTGCGACTAGATGTAGGAAAGACCATATGTCGATGTGCCCCCAAGGCATTAGGTTAGTCCTTTAGGTATTGTCAAATAAAATAATGATTCAATCCTTTGTCATTGAAACAAAATCAATGGTCATGTTGAACTACGAGGTCTTTGTGCATTACTACGTAGGAAAGGCCATCTATTAATGAGCCCTTGAGGCCCCCTAGGTCAGTCTTTTAGGGTTCGTCGGGTCAGTCAAAATAAATCAGACACTGTCAGTTCAGATGTGACATCATCATCTGAACTTAAAAATCAAATCTTGAATCAACAAGACAAGCAAGCCAACAAATCTCCCAGTCAAATTAGTCATTTGTCAAATCAATCAAACCAGTCACATTGATCAAAATCAATGGTCTTATACAAGATGTGTCCTTCTTGAAACCAAACCTTGTCATTATCACACTTCGTCATTTGCCTTATACAGGTAGTTGCATGATCGAAACTAGACTTGGCATCTTATACGACATGTTTCTTCTCCTGAAACTAGGCCTTGTCAAAACAATCAACCCATCACTCACTTCCTCCCTTAACGCACTAGCAAACACTTATTGGAAAATAATTTGAATGGCTATTGAACTTGTTGGTCTATTTTGTCTTATCTTTTGGATTTACTTTCAGTCATGTTACTAGCCACCTCGAGGATGTTCCTTGAAGGATTTAGAGGAGTGATGATGTCTCATGACTTGTCTTAAATTACTTGATTGTTGTCTGTGGTTTTTCTTGACAAAAATATTGGGGCAACATGAACCTTAGTATAAATTAGGACATCCCTTGTCCGTGACTGTCTGTTTTACAAATGGACGACCTTGCACACCTTGGTCTATGTCATACCATGGTGTGTGTTGTCTATTTGTCATATTTTACCACCCAATGATGATTAAATGCAAAAGCCTTGCATAGAAAAATATATATCTCAAATGATCTCAAATAGCACTATCTCAACATCCATATCTTCCATGCTAATATCCATGTCTTCTATGTTAACATTCATCTTTTCCACTCTAACATTTTCTCTAGTCTGCATCTTCATCATCCTCATCTATTTTCCTCTATCCTTTTTTTCCTTCATCTTTTAGTCCTCTCATCCATTTCGAGAGTACACTTGTGTTCTTTGAACTTTCCTGTCCTCTTGAGGGGGCATCCTCTACCTCCTCATCATTCTTCCACTACCTCCTTGTCATTATTTCTTACACTGGGGCATATTTTTGATTAATTTCTTTGACACAACGTGATAAACTACATTATATCAAAGAGGGGAAAATGCAGACACCTAGAAATTACCACTAAGCCTATGAATTTATTAAAACCCCCTTTTTCATCTTTGATAATTAAATAATCTTAATTATTTAATATTACCTAATTTCGTAAATTATTCTATTAATTAAAAAATGTAAATTATTTAATTAACTCATTTTAGCCTTTTTTGACACAAATAAATTAAATTTTATTTAATTAAACAACTCATTTTTCCTCTCACTTTTTGAATTAAATTTCTATTTAATCAAAAAGTGAACTCACTTTTTTCTCTTGTAATGAGATAATGTTTCCATTATTTCAAAATGCAATTTCCCTCTTTGAACTACTTGATTTTATCGAAAAATCATTTAGTTTCCTCTTTCTCCTTCACTTCTGATCTTATCCCGTCCCGTCTCAATTAATTGCAGCCATTGATCAAAATAAAAATCTTCTAATCTCGACCATCCATTTTCCATCCATCTCTCTATAAATACCATCATCATTTATCATTTTTATCATCTAGAATTTGCATACTGTCGTGCTAGTGAGATTGAAACTTTGATATTTTGCTGTCTTTGTCATAGGATAGTTAAGTGCATAAAGAATTATAATTATGAGGACATTGATTATTTAGTAGAAAAATGGAGAAGTGCAATGAAGGTGAATCAATGGTAGAGTGAAGAATTTTGGTAAGATTGTTCCATGTTTTTGTCTTTACACTTATTTGTACTTCATTGTTTATTGGGGTTTTGATTTATATGCTTTATCGTTTAACTTTGGTAATTTTAGCCCTAATACAATGGGTATGATCGACCCCTTCACCTTATGTTTACTAGCCTGATAAGTATTCAACAAGTATAATATTTCCTAAGTCACAAATGAAATATTTGTCTTCACTTGATCGATGGTGGAGGTCAAGCCTTGGAGATCGGACGGTGTCTACTAACCCCGCCAAGTTTTTGGTGGGGCCCGAATAAGACCTGCGGGGTCTGCGGGGAGCGGTGGAGATTAATCCACGATGGATGAATGATGATCATTGATGTATGATGGGGAAAACCAATAGGTGACGGTGTCAAATAGTGAAGTTTTGCTGACAGGTGGTGTTCAACGATTGCTCAATATGCTAATTTGCATCGTTGTTGCGAATTACTTGGTGATGACATGGAGGACAGTTGGTAATAGTTTGCAAGCCCTGCAAATTTTGTGTGGGCCTATTGTCAGAGCTCGTGGGATAGTGGGCCTTGGACGCGTGTCTTGGTGGACCCTGCATATGGAAAGTAGTGCATGAAGGAGTTTGATGACGAAGATCAAAAGGCATAGATCTAACGATGATCACAAGTGAGTAAAGATCAACAATGCACATTTAAAGTTGACAATCTAACTACTGTGTTTTAAAGGAACCAAAATGAATGGAAGATAATAGGATCTTGGAATGAAGAAAGAGATCGACGGTTCAAATTAAAAGATGTAAGTCCATGTGACTAGGGTTACGACTGGTAACTAGCACATGAAAGGAAAACAAAATGATGACACATGACAAGTGATTATTTGATGATTTTGCATCCTTGTTGCAAAATCAGGATTCGGTCCAATGGAAAAATGTATGACATAGATTCTCATAGTGAACAAAGGATGAGATAAATCCAAGGAAGTGGGTGATCGAATGAAATCTGGTGCACATATAATAAGATGAATATCTAGTTTGGTTTTTGCATGCTATTGGATGATGATGCTGAATTTAAGGAAAAATAAGATACACAGTTTGATTTTTGGATTTGCTACATGAGAGAAATGGTAAAACGACATGAAAACCCTAGAGATAGCCCACCAAAATGAATTGGTTCAGGTTTGAATTCCAATTAGGGTTAAAAAGTGATTAGTGTTGCTTCTCGGTGAAGACATAAATTGCTATATATATAACAATTCTGAAATATGAACTGGTTGGTCAAGTGAGTGAAGCATGTTACTGTATCAATCTCTCAAAATATGAATGAGTACTTGAAGTTGTTTACAGTGAGTGTGAGAGTGAACAGAGAGAGAAGTGCAATGTATTGACTTGATGCATTATAGGTTTTGTAGAACCAACTTTATGCATACTTAAAAGTATAAATCTTCAGAGGTTGTAGCCTCATTGTATTGAGTTGTAGCTCCTAAAATAGGGTGTTGTAGCATCCTTGAAGTTGTAGCTTCTAAAAATAGGGAGTTGAAGCTTCCTTAGAGTTGTAACTCTTAAAATTGTAATTGAACTACATTATTTGTGAGGCTATATTAGGACAGTAGATCCTAGCAACATTTCTCATAGTGGTTTTTCCCATTTTGGGTTTTCCACGTACATCTGGTGTTATGAGTTGGTGTTTCATGTGCATGTGTTTGTTATATTGGTTTATATTTTAATTTTCACATTTGAGTTGTTAGGCTGAATCTACAAACAGGTTTTTAGGTCTAAAAGTTTTAATATCTACTTATTCACCCCCCTCTCAGTATATCACTGTGTTCTAACATGTAAAATATCTCCAACATATCTCCATGAATTAAGGGATATTATTGAGCCTCTCATAGATTATGAACCCTTGATTAATCCTTGATCCACACCTTCATGGATTATGAACCATTGATTAATTCAATGATCCACACTCACCTCTTTGATATTCTCTTATCCATTGATTACCATTGTTAGTCCTGGCTGTTGATCAAAATTTCTAAAATCTATAAATACCATTTCTTTCAAACATCAAATGATTCACAATCTTCATAGCACCCTTACACTCTTGAATTACTAAGTCATTCTTAAGCAATTTGAGATAATTTTTGTGAATCAATCATCTTCAACCAAGCTTTTGCAAATGGATTAGGAAAATTTGAGCACTCCACACCACTACAAGTTTGCATCAATCCATAATGGGATTGGAGGTTTGCTTGTCATTTTATTCAATTATTTAGAATTAGATTTCATTAAGCTTTTATTGAGTCATTTTGGAAATGTTATATTAATTTCATTGAGTATGGATTTATTTGATCATTATCTTGTTTGGTTTTAGCTCAATTATACTATTATTTGATCATCTAAGCCAACCATATGTCATTTTGGCACACCTGGTGGGACCCATGTCCCCGTCTAATCATTTTCTTGTGAATTTTGTCAGCTTGGAAGGTTACAAGGATAGTCAAATGCTTCCATTAAAGATTGAAGCTTATGTAACTCAAATATCAAAGCCTTTATTTATTATAGTGATTCTATTCTAATTTTTTCTTTTCTACTTACATGTACAACATGGTGCTTCTATCAAAGGTTGACGCTTCTACAAAATTGTGGCACTTTTGCAAGTCAACAATGCGATGCCTTTGTCCTATTATGATGCTTTTGTTCTAAATTTTCCTTCTTTGTGTGTAGGAATAGTGCAATGCTTCTGCCAAAGGTTGATACTTCTATAATCAATAGTGTGATGCTTTTGTCAAGTATAGTAGTGACTTAATTTTTGAGGGTTCAATCTGAATTCAATTCTAATTTTTAGCTAACCCTAATAGTTGGTTGTTTCCCTGATATTCTATGTCAAGACTAATAGTTTGCAACACCTTGGCAATCAATGGGAGAAGATGAAAATTAAAGTGAAATTACTAATGTTGTTGGTTTTGTAGGTTTTCAATTAATCTAGGATTCATTTTACCTTGGAGCACCTAAAATTAACTCATATTTCATTTTGGTGCTTAAAATGAACCCTACAACTATCACATTACTTTGGTGCTTAAAATGAACCAACAATTTGCACTTTTCAATTGGGATTAAAATTTACCAACAAATTTCATTCTCCCTTGGTGTTGTTAAAATTGAACCAAATATTTGAATCCTTGGTGCACTTAAAATGAATTGTTTGGCATTTTTGGTAGGTTAGTGCATACACATGCTCTTTCCTTGTGCCTTAGTGTGATATTGGAAATCAAAAATACCACTAACTTGCATATTTTTTGTACACCTTTGGGTTTAGTGTTGCGTATGCTCTCCTCTCATGACTCCCAATAATGATCTTGAGGACCAAAAGAAACACTAGTTCCATTTATTTCTAAGTAGGATACTTTCTTGGGGGCCTCATCACCCCAAGTTTTGATCTCAAGCACATTGCTTGGTGTGCTATATAAAGGGGGGAGAATGAAAGTTGTACCCCAAGGAGTAGCTAGCATCCTTCAAGCCAAGCCCCATGATCCTTGATCCATCAAGATAGGGTGGTGATGAGTAGAGAGGAGACCCATATCAACTTAGGAATATCAGATGAGCTCTCCATTCATGAAAAACTCCTACTACAAACATTTAAAATATAGAAGCCTATGAGCCATTTGTAAATCGTTAGCTTAAAGTGGTGCAATGTACAAGGATCAATGTGTCAAGTTACTTGCTATGTACCGACCTTTTTTGAGGTGACAATAATCCCTTGTTGGGAAATTTTCCTTTCAAGGTAAGAGGTGTCAAGGTGGCACATGACCTTGGCATACTCTAGTCATCCACTCATTGGAAGGTATTTTACCAGAAGGCCCACTTTAAATTGAAAATTCTTGATCTACCACTACATTAGGATATATCTCTATGGTGTGTTTTTATTGTAAATATGCCTATGAAAACAATTAGCATGGTCTTGTTGAAGAAGACACACTAAAATATCCCTAACATCCAATTGAGTTAGTCCTACATGCTTTTTGTTATTTTATATCACTTGACACATTTCAAAAAATTCAAACTCCCAGGTCAACTTGCAAGAAAAATAACCTATGAATAGAATGATTCCTTTGTCTTGACAGTTCGACACCTTTGTTCAAATCGACGCTTCTATTTTTTTCAAAACATTGATTTTGTTTGCATCTCAACACCTTTGCACATATCAACACCTTTGTTCAAGGTAAACAAAAAACTATATTGCGACACCTTTTCTTTAATAGTGTGACACTCTTGTTGACACTTAGTGCCTTTGCAAATACTTTGAAGCCTTTGTAGTTAATAGTGATATGCATTTACAATAAATAGTTCAATTCCTCTATCAATAGAAAATAAAAAACCCCTAAATTTACTAGATTCTAAATTGTGACAAGCAAACATCAGAGAACTTGGTATTCATGTTGAATAAACCTGTAATTGTCTTAATTAATAAAAAAAAACAAAAAAACTCCATAATATCCATTTCATGTTACTATTGCACTTTGAACTAGTCTAAACATCTTTTTCCATCATTGGACCAATTCAAACTCATCCTAAACAACAAATTAATCCATAAAAAAAAAACAACCTAGAAATCAACACAACTCACTTTTGGTTGCAAATATATATCATCATCCCCTAGTTTAACTCTTTTCTTGGAGAATTATCCTCTTTCAAGTACTTAGTCAAATTAGTTTCAAACATTGCAAGTTAACTTTCTTTGGAGTCATTAGTCTACTCCCAAATTTTGTGAACCTCATCATCATCATCTTTTCGCTTGCACTCATTGGTGTAGTGCAAACAAAAGATCATCCTCAAACACATCCTAAAACAAGATATTTATCCAAAATAAAACATTGTACAAAGTTCAAGGTTTCACTCAATACACCCATCCAAACACACATTCATCATTGGTCTAAAAAAAGTTTAAGATGTCTTTTCTAGCTCAATTTTGGGAAACTCAAATGTCCCAACAAAAACATCTTCACACATGTTGTCAAACATCTATATCTCCTAGGGTTATTACAATTTTTATGGTCACAACAAGATATAAATACAAGAGAAAAATGGATTCAAACCCTAATGGTTCAAATGCTCCTAGTGACTAACCCTATGGAATGCCTCAAAAAAATTCTAAAGGGTGTGAACTTCCTTTGCTAAATCTTGTTGAAGTTGAAATAGTTCATATAAAAGTCATCACAGATAAAGACATCACAGATAAATCCCTTGAATTCACTCCCAGCCAAATATTAGAGATGCAACTAGACACATATTTTGTTAAAGTGATAAAGGCTGTGATAAGTCTAGATCCAAAACAATACATGTTAGGATTCACACAATAAGGTGCTAAACTTCTCATAGATTTTGATGTTAATCAACTTAGGGAACAACCATTAACATCAAAATTTGGAGAAAATAATCATCCATAAGGAAGTGACTCCTTAGTGCATCATATCATTGAACAAATACCCAAACCTTCTTCAAATGTACTAAGTCAACCCATGGTAACTTTACAAGGAGCAGATAATTTTTTTTTCATGAATCAATATAATAATCTTCTTTATAACACTCAAAATCTAGGGACTTCAACCAAATTAGGTTTACCAAACATGAACATATCAAATATGAACATTTCAAATCCCAATGTGATGAACTATGGGAGCAATCCCTTAACCACACTATCCTCACAAAACATGTATGTTCATCAATAACCCCTTCAACAATCACTTCAATAAAATCATCAACATCAAAATATCATTCCACAACATCAAACTACCTCACAACATCCTCAAAATATTCAATACACCACCTTACAAAAAATTCAAGCACAACAACAAATTCAAGCACAATGACTTTCCCAACAACAATTGCTTGCACAATAAAACATTTCACAAAATCCTCAACATTCGTCATACATACATTATCAACATTTATTCCTTTCTAGTTCAATAGTTATTGCAACATTATTTCCAACTTGAAATAAACTACCTACAACATATTTATGAGTATTTTCATAGAATAATAAATACTATTTTACTTAGGACATTAAAGATTAAATGGAATACACAAGTATTTCCTTCTCATCCACACCCATTTTGTAATACAAGGAAAATATTAGAAGAGTACTAAAATGATTTAACCTCCAAATAGCAACAATTGCTCTTTGCAATTATATATATGCAATGTTTTTACATCTAATTTTACACTACTTTTCAAGATATTCTACAAAAGTAGATTCTCCATTATACTAGCTTTGCATACCCATTTACACAAAGATATGGAAGTGAGTTTTCTCCCAAGTATGCAAGCTTTCATATGTCCTTTCAACCTAACCCTACCTAGACTTGGAAATTAGTGACCCTCAAGCTAGGAGGTCTCCCAAGGTAATTAAGTACACTCATGCATACACATTGCATAGAAACCATTCTTTTACACATTCAAACACATTCAAACACCCTTAATCCAAGTATTCAAATGCACATGAATATCTCAAGATTATCATAGGGGGACTTGATGGGACTTCACATAAAATAGGGGGAAAACCATGAAACAATTCAAGCTCTCAAGCCATTTTTCCTTTCACAAATCCAACTTCTCATATTATCACTTCCTCTCCCACACAACCATGTTAAAAAATGTAAATGGTTACTCTTACACAAGGGTACTCATACTCATTTCCAAGGTAATTATCATTCACACACTTCCCTTTACCAACAATTGACAAGGTTTCAACATGTATCAAGCGCAAAATTTTGACTAGGAATAAATCTTGTAACTCAAAACATTTTGAGAGCTTTAATCCAACAAAAATAAACCCTCAACAAGGTACTATTAAATCATTGACCTACCTACAACAATTTTATGAAAAATTTGAACATAGATAAATACTAATCATATAACGAGAATAATGGTTCTAAGCATTCATGTGATAATTAATAGAAAATAATTAAACATCCCATATGTGAGAGTCAACATTTAAATAACTCAAATAATACTTGACACTACCATTTTCAAGAGTAGCTATAACCACCCCATAAAAAAAATCCATAATAATAAAATAATCCAACCAAATATCATAATTAAAATAGCCTTGTTAGACGCGTGTTCAACTAATACTAACATGTATGAGGTACATAATCTTATTGAAAACATACTTGAAAGTAAAATGCAATAATTTGTAGTGTATACATATTATTGACAAAATGTTGTAGTTAGTAGTCTACAATTAGTTCATGAATTACAAGGACAATCTTAGAAACTTGAGTAAATGCCATAGGTTGGTGTCAAGCCAAAACTATTATAGTCTTATCAACAAATGTAACCAAATGTATCTTAATGTTAGATTACATCCTAATATATTTTGATTTTTCATAGAAAAATGTAATTGTTTGGGCTTACAATGATCTCATCAAAGCTCATACATATAGATCCATACTAAAAATAAAACTAATAGTTTTTCAAAAAATGATATGCAACCATAAATATAAAAAATGATATTCCAGAAATACTAACAATATAAATTTATAATACTACATTCTTAGGTGACAAGGAAAGTAATAGAAAGGTTTTTAATTTACTCACATACTTTGTGGTCTTCATCTCTAGCTCCCCAAGAAAATACATTAGGTTGGTGTTACTAAAATTTAACACCTCTATAAATAATATTATCACCAACAAACATTATAGGTGATGTCATAAATTGGATTCTACCATGCAAGGTTAATTAATCAAGATGAATTTACACTCCCATGGAGATCATTATCTTATTTTCACTACCAAAATTTTGTTCTTCATCCTTTCCTTTGAAATAGCATGCACCCATGTGCTTGCTTTAGGATATTTACCCCACATGGTGTGGAAGCTTGTGCCATTTTTCCCTCGACTTAAATAGTCTTTTGAAGTTGTTGAAGGCACCTTGAGTAGAATAAGAGCTTCAAATTATTGAGAAGGTCATGCATGAAATTAATTTATGGTAAGGAGAAGGGTGTGGAGAGGGGAGGAAGAAAGCCAACACCAAAATGATAATTATGTACATATATTTTTATAAACATGTGGTCATTTTTATTAGAGGAGATGAAGGAATAAAAGCTCATAGTTATTATCTATGTATCACTACAATAATGTGTCTATTTGATTCAAATAATTATCAAACCCTTTGTTAGCTTGGAAGATCTTACCCTCATCATTTACCCTTCACATTTTTCTTATCTATGTGTCTACACACCCTCTTCTTTCTCTCACAAAATTCCTCTATCATTTTTTCTTTGATGGACATCCATAACCTATTTAAGAACTCCCATTTCATCAAATATGGGAGGACACAATGAAAGGTTGTATAATCTAGCTCTTACACCTACCATCTACCTTTGCTCAAGAAAGTTTCCAAAGCATTTTCAACACATCCCTTTCATGCATATCCTATAGTCATGGCATTCCATTACACCCCTTTTTTTTTGATGGATTTTATCCCCCTTCATGCCTCCTCCATGCCCCCATATTTTTGAATAGGTTTCCTAGGGAAGTTTCTATGTCTCTCTTTTCTTCTCCTATTCTTCTCTACGTGCTTACACTCCCTCATGTTTCATTTGAACAAATTCCTCCATCTGCTCTATTGTGATGGACACCCATAGCTTCTTTTCCTTTCTTCCCAAACATCTATGTCCTCTCCTGATGAAGTTTTCCTATCTTGAATGCTTTAATAGATAACCATGCATCTACCTAGCATGCCACACCAAACCTTGTTCAGTCAAATTACTTTGATCCAAATGGCTCAAAATATTAGAAGAGGAAGAAACTAGACAAAGAGGACCCATATGCAACTTAAAAAAAAGACATATGAGTATATAACACCATAGGATAAATTATTTAAATGTGATAATTTAATGAAAGAACAACAAATAACCAATATATATGCATCAAAAATGAAGAGGGAATAAGAGACAACCCTCTATGGTTAGAAGAGTCCAAGAGAATCAAAATTGGGAAAAATATTTTCAAGATAAAAAGGAGGCATCACACATCATGGGGTAGAATTGTTGGGGATATATGTATTTTGTACGATTTGGTTATATGCAAAAGAATAGAAGTTTGTCTGAGCTTAGGGAACATTACATGTCACAATTACAATTGAAAAAGTGTGGTGGATTATGTTATTTGTTCAAAGAATTTTATGACAATGTTAATGGGAGAAGAGGTGAGGGATTTCTCCACATAAATAAAATTAGATCACAATTTGATATATGTAAATATGAACATGTAGAAAGGAATTGAACACCAACATAGGTTACAAAAAAATCAAAAGAAAGATGCTACTCAAGAAACAATCTTTTTGAAATAGGAAAACATTTTTTTTTTTTAATTAATTGTTGAAAAACAACTGCAAAAAATAAGAGATATTGAGATGGCCAATATAAACAAGAAAAAAATAGGTAGTGACAAATTGACTTTAATAATCCACAAGGCTCTTAGTTTGTGTAAAATGTCTAGGCCTAAGAGAGGCAACAAAAATAACTTTCCAACGAATCCGTGGTATGATGAAGATTGCATGGAAGTAAAGAGAATGGTCAAAATATAGGGAAATAAAAAGGAATATGAAAAGATAGCGAGTCAAGAGAAAAGGATTACATGCAAATAAGATGAAAAGAGTTGATTTTTCTTGGGAGACACAACCCAAGAGGCTTTTGGAAAAAAATACAACAAAAAAAACTAAAAGGAACAATATCACAAATTCACAATAGTTGGAATATGTAAAATTGTTTTTTGAGAGAGTTAAAGATAATGATGTCCCTCTAGTAATCAATTTAATGGCTAAAATATTCTCCACAGAAGACATCAGAGAAAGAATTAAAAACTTGTAGTGGGTATTTAGCATGGGACATAAATGGCTTACAAGAAGAATACATAAAATGGGGTGTGGAAACCCTCACAACACACATCAAAATAATATTTAACGAGGTTATTCATAATAGTTTTTTGGCATATGGGATAAATAGTGTCATCATCCCCTTTCTCAAGAGTGGCCCAATTTCAAAAAACCTTCAACTACTGCACTATAATTTGATCAAATGAGCTCTCTTAAAAAAAATATTCAAATGAGAGTATGATAGAGAAAAAAATTATTATATGGGTAGAAAGGAGGGAAAGAGGGTGAAAGGGAAAGTGAGCTTTAGGGAAAAAAACTCTACCACTGATCATCACATTACCTTAAGAAACTTGATTGAGAAGGTTTGGGATAAACACAAAGGAGAGGTCTTTTATTGCTAAGTTGAATTCAAGAAAGCATTTGACACTGTCCTTAGAAGAAAATTATGGAATAGAATGTAAGAGTTGAGATTCCAAAAAGGTACATGGTTTTTATGCATAAGTTGTATGATCAAGTTTGGGCCAAAATTAGAACTAAGAAAGGATTTTGATAATATTTTGGGAGTAACATCTAGGTTAAATAGGGTTGCCTATTATCTTGTACACTATTTGGGTTGTACATTGACAAATTAGAGGAATAGATAGACAAGTTTGGTGGTGGGGGTGTTCACTTTACTAGCTATGTAATCAAGTTGCTTCTATATGTAGTTATTATTTTAATGGAAAAAATAATGCACAATTTGAAAGAATAGTTGAAATCTCTAGATTTATTTTTCCAAGAGGTTGGAATGCAAGTGTAAGGAAAGTAGAGGTGTGGAAACACTTTCCTAATGCTAATTCTAGGAAGAGAATGCAGACTTAAGGTTCAAATTTCAAATTACAGTTCATTAAAGATGCACATTACCAGGAAATAGATAGAACAAATTTCACACAACACAGAATAGACACCAGATTTAATGTGGGAAAACCATTTCAAGAGAAAAACCCACTACACCAAGATAAAACTCTTCATATTACAATGAAAAAAAGATCCACATACAGAGTTACAGTTTCTTCCTTTCATATGTCAATTCAGACACTCAATACAGGTGGCATTATAAACTTGATCTATCTCGTTCTCTATCTCAGACTCACGACTCAACTTGTCATTCTTACAACACTATTACAAAATGTATTACACACTTATAGCATAATTCTTCTGAGAGAATTCTAGACAATCTGCATCTACAGACCTGTGCGTGAAAACATACTAAATTGGTTTCATACATTACAACATACAAATTGTCAATTAGTAGTTTCCAAAATGAGCCATGTCGAAGAGACTCTCACCGATCAAAACGAGTCTCACCAATGCATGCATATAACAATACACTGTCGATCAAAATAGTTATGTTGAAGAGAGATTCCAACTTCTCCCACTGATACACCAAGGTCTCATTGATGTCTTCTTTACCATCCATGAGATCTCCACTACCGAGTCAACATGGCTTGCACCATCAATCGCTTTCCTCTTGGAAACGTGGGTCCCACTACAGTCATCGACATAAAAAACTTTTTCAAAGAGACATCTTCCAAAGTCATAGCAAACATCCACAATCTCATCAAAGAGAACTATCTAGACTTCTACCGAAATGTCTAAGAGACATTTTCCAATGTCTTGTCGAACCATCCAGGTCTCTTCGATAGGCACGTTTAAGAATTTCATTGGCATGTCGAGGAGAAATTTTCTAATGTCTCGCTAAACACCTGAAGTATCTCTAACAAGAGAGTTCGAACCTACCATCAGGATGTTGAGAAGACATTGCTCAAAGTCCTAGCGATGGTGCAACCTCTCATTGAAAAGATTAAAAAGTTGCCACAACAAAGGATTTTAGTCTGTCGAGGAGACAAAGGACAAACTCTCGCCAATGGAGAAAACTCTTGCCGATAAGGAAAACCACCATAGACCACCAATGTGGAGACAACCAGTGAGGTCTTTCCAACCACGCAGTATCTTGCTGATGGAGCTAGGTGAAACCATGAAGGCTTATTGGGCTATCAAGGAGACAACTAAGAAAGTCCTGTCGATGAAGCTCTGTTTGGTTGATAAGAGAAAAAAATGGCGCCATTATCATGCCAGTAAGCTGAGACAAATTTCCAACATGCTCCCAATTGACAAAGGCTTACTGGCTTAATCCAAAAATAAGATCACTGAATATCATAGGCCCTAAGGCCCATCGAACTAGAATACCACCTAAACTTGTCTATGCTCACCGGTTTTGTTAATGCATCCATAAAATTTTCCAGAGTATCCACTTTTTCAAGATTGACCTTTCCATCCTCCACCATATCCTATACAAAATGATATTGCACATCAATAAGTTTCATCTTGGCATGGAAAGTTGGATTTTTTGCCAAACAGATAGCACTCTAACTGTCACAAAAAATGGTAATTTTCCCTGCATTGAACCCAATATCAGAACAAAAATGTCTAAGCCAAATGGATTCTTTGCAGGCGTGTGTTGCTGCCATATATTATGCTTCAGTAGTAGATAAAATTGAACTCAAGGTTACAGTCATCAAAAATTGAACTCAAGGTTACAGTCATCAAGCCCTTCAACCAAGTTTTTATTTTTCAAATCTTTTAAGCCTTTCTCACCAATGTGGTTGAGCCTTTGATGCCAGAGCATGGTATTTTTGTAGGGAGTTTCACCTCCAAAGAGTTTTCTCCCAAAGGAACTTCAATCTCCTCTACATGACTAGCCTTTTCTGACTTTACAGAGATGCTATTACACTGAACAACATGTGCATCCAACTTGTACATAGTACCAATTTGAGCACCCGTAGCCAGCACCATCGAGCCTCTAGTCATCTTACAACCACCATTCGAGGTGAAACTTGCACGCCATCCTCATTCAAATTTCTAACAAAAAGTAAATTTCAAGCCAGACCTGGTATGTGCATTGCACCATCAATTCCTTTGATTCTTCCATTAGGAAATTGAATTCTGACTCTTCCATGACCAACAATTTCAAGAGATGAGTCACTTGCCAGATACAACTTTCCATCAACATACTTTTCATACTTCATAAACCAATCTTTGCGAGATGTCATGTGAAAAGATGCACCTGAGTTGATCATCTAGACATCATCTAATGCCTAAGTCACCAAGGCTGCAATAAAGGCATTTGCATCACTCTGAGAAGAATCATTATCCAAAGATTTGTTTTTCTTCTTCTTTTTCTCCTCTTTGCAATCCTTACGAACATGACCAGACTACCCATAGTTCCAACATTTCGCCTTGGAATTCTTGCTAGGAGACTTTAATCTCCCTTCAAACTTTGATTTAGACTTCTTTTCCTTCTTGCCTTTCTCCTTTGATCTACCTTGAACAACAAGGGCCTCCTTTTCCATCTCAGAAGATTTCCTTTGCATCTCTTCTAACAACAATGAAGCAACCACATCTTCCATCTTGAAAATGGTTGTCATACTCCCAATAGACATCACTAAATGATCCCATGAGTCAGGCAAAGAAAATAATAGAAGCATACAATGATCCTCATCATCTATCTTCACACCTACAAATTTAAATTGAGCAATGAGCATAATAAACATATTTAGATGATCAGCCACAGACTCCCCTTCCTCCATTTTCAAAGAGTACAACTTCTTCCTCAAGAATAACCTATTCACCAAGGACTTTCCCTGATAAATATCTCCAAGTTTCTTCCACAAATAAGATGCAGACTTCTCTTATGTGAATGTTTAGGAGAACAAAGTCAACTAGACATAGTCTTATCAACCCTTTGGATTTTCTATCTACGAGGTCCCAAACTTCTTGTTTCATGCCTAAAGGTTTAGTTCTAGACATAACAATCTAGAGATCTCTATCTACTAGTAGCTCTTCTATTTTGAGTTTCCACAACTCAAAATTTCCACCATTGAATTTTTCAATTTCTATCTTCCTTGATGTGTGTGAACAAAGAAAATGGGTTCACAACTTCTCTTATCCACACCTAAAAGTGGAATGAAGGAAGGGAAATCCAATTTTGAAATGCTCACATTCAAGAACAATTTCGTGAGATTCCAATGCAATGGAGATTGAAATCTGCTAAAGGAGATTGTTCTTAAGGTAGGAAAGTGATAAAGATGATCAACTATGAATGCAAAACCAAGGAAATGCAAAGTGTTTGAAAACATGTTGTGATATGTAGAAAGATAGATTGAATGCAATATAAAACAAGATAAAGAAGCTAAATAGAAAAAGTGCACTTGGAAACTGACAGAGGCTGGAGTGAATATTGTAGATGTCTCTGAAATTCTCGAAAATCTAATTTTCTAGCCAACTGGGTGACTTAGTCCCAAATAAGGGTTTCTGCCCAGAAAGTAGTTTCAGGGAAATGGGTACTGGAATCTACAAATTTTTCTAACAAATACCTCCATTGGGAATCATACGCCACTGATGGTGACTTAGTCCACTTTCAGTTTTTGGGGAAATTCAAAAAATGCAACCTGTAGCTCCTAGTCTGCACTTTGTTCTCTAATTGAAATCTAGATCCGATTATGCGAAAACAGTTGCAAAACATAATATAATTTGGTTTCTAATGGGGGGTTTTCCTTGGTCAAACCCCTAGTTGGTATTTAAACCTTGAAAGCAATAATGAAATATGCAACAAAACCCTAGCCCTAAGTGCATCTAAGACTAGGAAATTTGAAGCAAGATGCAACCCTATTCTAATATGCTTTAATAAGATGTATAAATGAAACTAGAATGATGAAAGACTCATTCCAAGAGACCCTAAATCACATTAGAAATGAATCTTAATAACATGAAAACCTTCCTTAGGCTGAAAAATAGAGAGAAAATGGAAGATGGAATCACTTAGAAAACAAGTCCTTAGGCTTGGCTTGATGCCTAGTTGCATCTCCCCAACCTAGAATTCTTCATGATTCTCCATAGGATCAACCCTTGAAAATGCAATATATTAGACAAAAAGTGAGCTTGAAGACTTGCAAAAACCCTTGAATTCTACCCTAAAGCTTCAACTTTGCTCCAAATAGACTTATGAATCTTCTTGTGAAAGATATTCAACACTTGACTCTTGAATTTGTTTGTTAAAATGACTAGATGTTATGAAAAATGACCTAAAAACTTGTATTTATAGGCATCAATACCTAATTAATCATTATTTATACCTCACAGGCTGACATCCATTAGAAATTTGAACTAGGTCGGTGATTTTCCCGCTCAAAATTGAAAAATCCCCCAAAAGGGACTAAGTCACCACCTTGGGCAACTTAGTCCCACCAGAGGTTTTTGAGGTGGGTTTTATGAAATTTGAGTAATTTAAATGTTATTTTTCAATATTTATATGATTTCTAAGTGGAATAAGCCTTAAGGTCCAAAATAGTGGGTCTTAGGGGCCTATAAATGTTGATGTAAAGGATGATTAATGCAAGGGTACCCAAAATAGGTCTAAATTAGACCAAGGATTGTACTATCTCTAAGATGGGAGTACAATTTTAGTGTCCACAATGTGCTTTCCATCTTAATCTGCAATTGAAAATTACCATACTCCTCTACAAGACTCCTACTTTAGAATTGGCACAAAAAACCCATCCAACCCACAAGGATAACACAACTAGCCAGGCTCTGATACCACTTGTAAGGAAAGCAGAGGTGCGGAAACACTTTCCTAATGCTAATTCTAAGAAGAGAATGCAGACTTAAGGTTCAAATTTCAAATTATAGTTCATTAAAGATGCACATTACCAGGAAACAGATAGGAATGAATTTCACACAACATAGAATATACACCAGTTTAACGTGGGAAAACCCTTTCGGGAGAAAAACCCACCACACCAAGAAAAAAATCTTTGTATTTCAATGAACAAAAGATCCACAAATAGAGTTATAGTTTCTTCCTTTCAGATGTCAATTCAGACACTCAATGCAGGAAACATTACAAACTTGATCTATCTCATTCTCTATCTTAGACTCACGACTCAACTTGTCATTCTTACAACACTATTACAAAATGTATTACACACTTATAGCGTAATTATTCTGAGAGAATTCTAGACAATTTGCATCTACAAACCCATGTGCGAAAACATACTAAATTGGTTTTATACGTTATAGCATACAAGCTGTCAATTAGTAGTTTCCAAAATGAGCCATGTCGAAGAGACAATTTCCAAAATCTTGTCAATCAGAACGAGTCTCACTGATGCATGCATATTGCAATACATTGTCAATCAAAACAACTATGTCGAAGAGAGATTCCAACTTCTCCCATAGATACACCAAGGTCTCATCAATGTCTACTTTACCGTCCATGTGATCTCCACTACCGAGTCAACATGACTTGCACCATCAATCACTTTCCTCTTGGCAATGTGAGTCCCACTACAGTCATCGACATAACAAAATTTTTCAAAGAGACATCTTCCAAAGTCACAATGAACATCCACAGTCTCATTGATGAGAACTATCTAGACTTCTACCAAAATGTCTAAGAGACATTTTCCAATGTCTCGCCAAACCATCTTGGTCTCCTCGACAGGAATGTTCAAGACTTTCATTGGCATGTTGAGGAGACAATTTCTAATGTCTTGCTAAACACCTGAAGTCTCTCCGACAAGAGCATTCCAACCTACCATCGGGATGTCGAGCATACATTGCTCAAAGTCTTGGCGATGGTGCAACCTCTCGCTGACAAGGTAAACATGCCACCACAACAAAGGATTTTAGTTTGTCGAGGAGACAAAGAATAAACTCTCGCCGATGGAGCAAACTCTTGCTGATAAGGAAAACCGCCACAGACCACCAACATGGAGACAATTGGTAAGGTCTCGCCGACCACGTAGTGTCTTGTTGATGGAGCTAGGTGAAACCATGAAGGCTTATCAAATTTTCGGGGAGACAACTAAGAAAGTACCACCGATGAAGCTTTTTATGGTCAATAAGAGAACACAATGCCTCCATTATCACGCCAGTAAGATGAGACACATTTTCAATAGCAAGTTAACAAAAAAAGTAAGCTCACGATCTTTACCTTGAAGAGAAAGAAGGTTCATATGGAATTTTTCTTCGAAGGCAGCCCCTTGCAAGTGGTTAACAATTATAAATATCTTGGCCTTGATTTCTACAATAAGCTCAACTAGGAGACATGTAGAGAAAAAATGATACAAGGAGGATGGAAAGCCTTATACTTATTGTTGGGAAAATATTGTCATTGATGTCAAAGAATAGCTTGTAGATGATGAGGTAAAAATTAAGTTACAAAAATAATAGTTTATATTCTATATGGGTTGACCCATGTTGAGCCCCTTTAAAGGATTTTCAAATTACAAAATTAAATTAGAAAAATTGGGACAAACCCCCTCTTGGAACCACCCCATTTGAGGATTTTAAATAAAAAAGAAAATTTATTTTTTATTTTTGATCAAGCTCCGAAAGTGGGACGAGCCCTTAGAGTGGCGTACCCACCTTGTGCATGGAAAAAGAAAAGAAAAGAAAATTATTTAATGATGTAAGGCCGACCCCCTTGGAGAGTCATCTCCCTTGAGTGAAGGGACATCTTGGTGAGTATAAATAGAAGTTTGAAGGAGAGGTAAAAGAAATCAATTCATGGAAAATCATTCATATGAAAAGAAAAAATAAAAGGATATTTGAGAAGATGTATAAGAGTTATTTAAGAGGATTTATGAGAGAGTTTTAGTAGCAATTTTGTAAGAAAAGAAAAATAAAGGCAAGATCATGGCGATTCTTTAAGTAGAAATATTGAAGACTATATTGTAGATTCATGTGTGGATGCATGACATATTTGTGAGTAGTTGATAGGGAAGATCTAAGAAGTTGCAAATAAAATTATTATATTTTTCTTGTGGAGGTTGGAGCCTCCTATTTGAGGAGATCAAAATTTTGGAGCCTCTTATTAGAAGAGATTGGTGTCTCTTGCTAGGTTGGTGCTCAGTGGTGAGGATTGGAGCCTCCATTGGGTTGGTGCCTACGAAATTTGTAAGAAGATTAATACAAGCAATATTTTGTCACAATTTTCTCTCATAAGGGTTTCCACGTAAAATCACGTGTCTCTTATGTGTGTTCTTAATTGCTAGATCTTGCATGTATGGTATTGCTATGGATGATTAAGTTTGGAAGTAACACTATTGTGATTAATTAAGTTGTGAAAAGTAAATTTTTTATCTATATTGATTCACCCCCCTCTCAGTATAAGGGTGTTATCACATTGCAAAATGGATGTAGAAAGGCCGAATTGTGGGATTGGAAAACTAAGAAAATTCTTTACGGGTTGTTAGTGGTGCTAGTAGTGCTACAAGGGTGTGAAGTTTGGAGTGGAAACACATCAACAATGAAGTGAAGAGAGATAGATAGATTATAAAAGCATTTAATCACAAGTAGTCTCAAAATAAAATTGTTAGTTCCCTTTGATATTGCCACCTACTATGATCTAGTTGCTAAGTTATTTAAAGAGGCTAGATAGCATGGAGCTTCCTCGTTGGCTCAAAATGATGACATAAGAGAACTTAGACAGAAGGAAGAGCACATGGATGAAACAAATTTGAATAAGTAGAATATTAACATAAAAGAGTGCCCAAATATAGGAATGGGGAAATCAAAATGTACATGCAAGAAAAATTCAAGGAAGGCATGTGGACAAGGCAACTTGGGAGGAAAATAGAATACTATATCAAACATTTAAATCCTTCATATGACCAAGCACATAAGAATTATATAGGAGAAAAAATAAAATAGAAAGAAAAAATGTTAATGGCTTAGCTAAGAACTAGTTTTCACCATTTTAGGTGTGAAATAAAAAGGTGGAAAATACTTACATAAGAGTGAGGAAATAAAATATGTTGTTTTTGCTCTTTGGAGCTAGTGGTGACATAATGACACTACATCTTGGAGTGTCTGACTTACATGGATATTTGTGTCAATTACATCAAGATTTTAAATGTGGGCTCCTTGAGTAACCAATTTGAAGAGGAACAGATAACCAAAATTGTAGATTACTTGATCAAGATACACAACAAAAGATCTAGGATCCAAAAGTAAAAGGAGATCAAGTAACTGTGGCATTGGCAGTTTGTTTGTTTCAGAATTTCGTGCTCATCTATGCTATTGGTGATCCAAGGGTCCCATAGGCTATTTGGCCTTGTGGGCATTATTAAAACCTTTTATTCATACCATCTTCACCCTCCTGCGACATCTTTTAATTCTTAGTCCCCTTTTTTTATTATTTATTTTGTTTACTTTTTTGGTCTTTGATTGCGTGGAATGCAATAGTAAGCTTTTGCAAGAGCAGGATATAAAGATCTAGAAATCAAAGAAGATTTGTAAATCATTATCAATGTAGAAACAACTAAGGCCCATATCCTAATTGGTAACTTAAATTGATGTAAAAAAGATTGACATGGAAAATAAAATTAGTGTCCTACAAATTACTCTTGGAAAAAAGGGTAGATGACCTATTAGCTAATTTTGATGTTATTCTATTTTTTTTCTCTTTATTGGAAAGTATTCATGAGGATGATCCACAATATCTTATTGATATTCTAATAAAAGAGAGTGTATAATTATTTGTGTCATTTGTTTTGTGATGAGTGAGTGGAGGTGGCAGGTGGTAGTTTGTACATAGTATACTCTTTGCACACCTTACAACTATGTTTATCTATGATTTCAAATGCTTCAATATGAGTTATTTGTGTTATTTATTGATGATAGTGTTGTTGGGTGCTTTCATAGAAGGAAAATTCATGTATAGGATTTTATAGTATTTGGTGTTTTGTTGCTAGTATGTATGCTACAATGGCGAGTGGCTCAAAACCATCAATCCTTTGAGACGTGGTCTAGTATCAAATGGGAGATTGAAAAATATGTTTAATTGTAATTCTTTAGTAAATTTTAGGATGGTGAAGGAATTTTTAGAGCATGAAGGTTTGGGAGATTATGCTCTAGTTCATTTGCATACCATGATATTGACATATTCCAAAGAAAAATTACAAGAGAAGATATGAAATGTGGAACTTTGTGACTACATATTAGCATTGTTGGTACTATACTTGGGTTGAAAATGGAAGAATATTTATAATAACTAGATTGGGGTTGGAAAAAGTTAATAGGAATAGGATGAAGCAAAGCATGAATGATACAAAAGTAGAGTATCCATTATAGAGGATGAGGTAAAATATGAAAGAGTTGTGGATTAAAATGTAGAGATTCTACAACACTTCATGTAGGATATAACATATAATGAAACAAAATCTGATAAAATTAGTGTGTAAAGTTGTGCAAATTACCAATGGATATTCAATCCTAAATTAGGATTAAGGTCTTCTAGTAGAAGCTATGTGTAGAGATTCCATAATGCATGGTCTAAAATTTCATGGCCTATTAAATATGGCAAGGCATCTAAAATTTCAATGATGAATTTAGGCATTTACAATCTAGGGCGTATGTATAATAGCAATTTGGTCATATGAAAGGTTGCAAAGTTTGGTGATAATAAATTTGACTATTAGATAATCTATGAAATGCTTAGGTTTTTATCTTTTTAATTATATTGTATAATTCATTTTCTTGTTTCTTATTATGTGCTACTACTAGAATCTAATAAAAAACATTGTTATTATAATCTTATTTCTATAACAATTAGATGATGTAATTGAGATAAGAATTCCTTATATAAACCTTCTATATCTTTATTTAAAATGTTTGAATCTTCCAATAATATTATTTACATCATTTATTAAACAAAATAATAAATAATATTATTAATTATGTCACTATAAATAATACACAAATACTAACCATTACATAATGCATAGTAACTTAACTAAAACAAGAGTTGTAGAGCAGTGAAGCTCCTGCCAAAATGTACAAGAATAGTCTTGTTTTTATTTGTTGTGTTTGCTATTTTTTAGCAAAAATATTGATATTATAACAACTTAATAATAATCTTGAAATTTTTCAGATGGTGACATCTAATACCATAAACAATATTGGGAAATAAGGCAAGTAGTTACAAATAGGAAACATGTATTGTCCTTTCAAAATTAACAATCTATGTATTCAAATCAAATATACAACTTCTCCATGTAATGTCATAAATATCTCTTCTCATAGTCATGACTATGATGGATCTTTTTTTTTGTTTTACGGGAGGTAATTTTTTGTTATACAAAAATAGTGACAAAAAAATTGATTGTAGAAATATCAATTTTGGTGCACAAGTTTTGTCTGAGAAAGAAATATGAAAATATTCATATTACAGGACTATCTGTTGGAAATGTTTGCATGTCTTGTAGATGAAATGAGGAACGTGGAAGAAAATACAGAGGAATACCCAAATTTCCAAATTCTAGACATAGAAAATATGAAGATAAACTTAAAGATAGTATTGAAACGAAATATTGCTTGGCTAGTGGAAGAAGATAATCCAGATGATTTAGAGGAGGTTCTACTAAGTTAAAGGAATTTAGAAACAATACCTTCAAGAAAAAAAAGGAAAAAGAACAAGAGAAATGTTTCGAAAGAGACTGACGAGTTCTCCAAATTAGCCAGAAGAATATTTCATTATGCTTGTGCACTTGAATCTATTAAATGTTGTAAATTTTTGTTAGATTCAAAAAAGTTCACCATTGTAAGTATTGATGTTGTCGATGAAGTTGATTAGCGTTCAAGATTACATATTGCAAGTTTTTTCCATAACCATAAATCCATTTGTCCTTATATCCATTTGTCCTTATATCCATTTTTGCTTATATCCAATTGTACTTATATCCATTTGTGCTTCATCCATCTCCTATTGCTTATCCTCCTCTCTTGTCCATCACTTTGCATCATCTTCCTCATCTCCCCTTGCATCACATCATCCATTTTGAAAGCACACCCGTGTTCTCTTCAACCCGCATGTCCTCTCAAGGGGGTATCCTCAATCCCTAACCTTCATCATCACTCCCATCATCTTTCTTCCCAGTCACTCCTTTGATGACTGGGGCATCTTTCCCAATCTAACCATCTTCTTCCGGGTTCTATGTTTTAATATTCTTTAAAATGATGCTACTTCATAACACCATATCAAAGAGGGAAAAAATATAGACACCTAAATTTGGACACTTAATTTATCCAAATTTATCCCCTTTCGTCTAAGCATCCTTTTATTTACATTAATTAAGTAATATTACTATTATTTAATTAATACCCTTAATTTTTCCAAATCCCTAAGGTATTTAGTTAATAATTAGATACCTTATCTCTTTAATCCTCTCATCAAATGAATTAAATAAATATGAAATTTATTTAATTCCTCACATGTCACATCCTTTCCTTAACCCTACTCAATCTCCTAATCTCATCATTAGGGATGTGCACATGTTTAATCCTTGATTAGGACATGCCACATCCTCCAACTTTTGCAAGTTGGCTTTTAACCTTCATTATCCACTAATCGTCTTATAATCACTGATTAGTTAAGCCTAATCAGTACCTTGGTCAACACTCCCCATCCCCCAAGGAATTTTTAATTCCTTTTTATTCACCCAAGACTCCTCTCTTCCCCATGTGAATTTTTAATTCACATTCATCCTTCCATGGTTTTCCTCTTTCCCATGCAAGTCTTCTAGAATCTTTGACTTGTCACATCACTCACATGTGGCAAGTTCCCACCTTTTGGGAACCTTGTCTTATCCACTAGATTCTTCCAATAATTGTGAATTTAAAATTCATTTTTATTCTTCCAAAGCTTTCCCCTTCCCCATGTGATCATTGAGAGGTCACATCAAGGTACTTACAAGTACCTCCCCATCACATGTCATTTTCCACCTCACTTACACATCATCACATCCTAGACCACTTCACCCTCCACATGTCAAGATGTGAGGGCTTGTGAGTCCTTAATGCACCATATCCCTTCATCTTGGCCTTGGTGGCTTAATCTCAACCATTGAATTCTCTAGAGAATTCAAATTATTCTATAAATACCCCCTCTTTTCTCTCATTTAGGGACCTTATGCATTTTATACCAAAATCTTGCTATTTTTCCATTTGAGACAACACTTAGCCATTTGCACCCTTATGCTACCAAATTGATCACTCAACTTAAAAGCATTTTCAATCATCTAGCCAAGCCACTTAGCCATAAGCATTAACATTTTATCACTTAGTTCATCTTGCATCTAGCCATCTTCATAGTCATCCAAGGAGCACACAAGAATTCAAACATCAAGGGCCAACCAAGGGATTGCAACACAAAGAAGGTATAATCAATTGTGTCTTCATTTTATTTTCATCTTCTTTCATTGTGTTATCATTCCTTAGGCTAATATTTATTGCATAATAGTTATTTTGCACACTTAGGTTAGGGTAAAACACTAGGCTCACATTTCTGGAACGCCCGGTGGGACCAACAAATGGGTTCCTTCATTTCACGTTTTCTATTGTTTAGTTTGTTTGCAAGTTCAGGTCACAAATTGGCGAACTTGCACTACAGAGGGGTGGACCTGCCCTCCAATTTACTGTAGAGGGGCAAACTTTCCCTGGTTTTAGCACTATTTTCTAAAATTTTACTACAGAGGGGTGAACTTGCATTGGTTTTAACACTATTTTCTAACATTTGACTGTAGAGGGGTGAACCTGCCATAGTTTTAACACTATTTTCTGACATTTTACTGCAGAGGTGCAGACCTTCCATGGTTTTCACTCTATTTTTTGACATTTGACTCCAAAGGAGCAAACCTGTCCTGGTTTTAACACTATTTTCTGACATTTTACTGTAGAGGGGCAGACCTGCCCTAATTTTCACTCTATTTTCTGACATTTGATTGCAGAGGGGCGGACCTGCCCTAGTTTTCACTATGTTTTCTAACATTTGACTGCAGAGGGGTGGACCTGCCCTGCTTTTCACTCTATTTTGTGACATTTAATCATAGAGGGGTAGACCTGCCCTGGTTTTCACTCTGTTTCTGACAATTTGCTACAAAAAGTTGGACCTGCCCTGATTTTGACTCTGTTTTCTAACAGTTTACCATAGAGGAGCAAACCTTCCCTAAACAAAACATTCTGGAAGGTAAAAATAGTCATTTTAGCTTTGTTTTGTCTCAATTTTTTTTGCTGTTTTCAAGTTCTACCCCCTAACCTTGTTTGTTTGTGGGTGTATTTCAATTTCTTGCTAACATTTTGCAACATATTTTCATAAGTAACGAAGAACGAAGGTTAAAACAACTAACACTTGCTTGCAAGGCCATCTGTTTGTTCAAATTTCAAAAGTTTTTCTTGTTGTTTTCATTAACTAATCTAGGAACATAGTTTAACTAGGGGGAAGTAAAATACATTGCTTGTTGTGTCTTTTGGTCTATTTTTGTGTCACCCAAGGGGGAATTAGTTCATTTTCTCTTTCCCCTTGCACTCCGTGTGAGCCTGGGGAGTAGTTGGAAATGATTAGTGCCTTCTTTTTAGAGGAACCTACTTGGGGATTTCATCACCCCAAGGGACGATCCCAACCACGCATACCAATGGGGTATAAAAAGGGGGGAGAGCCAAAGATGTACCCCAATCCAGTCACGTCATTTCTGGTAGAGTGTCAAAGCTAGGTTGATTCCTAGATAGATGTGAAGAGTTGGTTTGAGCTATTCAGTATCTCGCTGGGGTTCCTGACTCATGCTTGTGATAGGTTGGTGTTCACAGTTTGGGCCTCACGTACTGAGAGTATATCAAGGATTCCCTAGAAACCTTGTGCATCCTAGATTAAGACCTTTGTTGGCCATACCCTTAACACTAATCATAGGATTGTGCTAGTTTGAAGTGTCTTCTTGTGAGAAATGAGTAATTTTTTTGACAAGTTAGCCTCATTGTTGTCATTTTAAGTCCTTGCCATAGTCGTTTCCATCCAAACCAAGTCCCTATTCCTCACAGTGGGGTAGACCTACCCTAACCTACTTTGTAGTTGGGAAGACCTACCCTGACCTACTCTGTAGTGGGGTGGACCTTCCCTGACCTACTCTGTAGTGGGGTGAACTTGCCCTGTAGAGGGGTGAACCTGCCCCCATGAACGGTCAATTTCAATCCATTTAACCATTCCAAGCCTCTGTTTAACCATTCCAAGCCTCTGTTTAACCATTTCAAGCATCCGTTCATCCATTTCGAATCTTTGTTCATCCTTTTCAAGCATCTATTCATCCTTTTCAAGCCTCCATTCATCCATTTCAAATCCTCGTTTATCCGTTTCAAGCATTCATTTCCCGTTTTGAGTACCCTTTTACTCGTTCCAAGATTTCATTCATCCATCTGAGTAGTTGTTCACCCTTCTCGATCACTCGTTTACTCATTCTGAGTAATATTTCACCCATTTTGACTTTTCACCTCTTTGTTTCGAGAGTTGTTCATCCATTCCAAGGAATTGTTTACTCGTTCCGAGTAGTTGTTCATCCAATCTGATCAATCGTTTACTCGTTCTGAGTAATTGTTCATCCATTTCAAACTTTCATCTCCTCATTCCGAGAGTCTGCCTCTCCTTTCAATCAATCATTTACTTGTTCCGAGTATTTTTCCATCCACTCTGATCATTCATTTCCCCGTTTCGATCACCCATCTCTCCATTTTGATATTACATTTACTCACTATGAGAGTCTGAAAGTAGAGAGGCGTATCTTCCCTTTTCCATCCAGAGGGGCGAACCTACCCTTACAAAGGGGTGTACGAAAATTTGGGATCATATCTAGTGAAAAATCCATACAGTAGTGCCTTCGGTAACTTTCATTTCGACTAGGTTACCTCAAAGACATGTTCAACTATGTCCTAAAGCGGAAATAGACACAGTTATTTCACACATTGATCCTTCTGAGAAAAACATATGTGAATTCAACAGCAATCAACAACACAGATGAAAGATAAAACAAAAAACCAGAACACAATGATTTACGTGGGGAAAATCCTTTCGGATAAAAAACCCCACACTCCAAAGATCGAGCCATTGTATTATTCAGCAACAAAGGGTTACAATACAATTTCAAGCCCTTTGCCTTTTTAGAGATTACATCTTGTTCATTTGGATACAACTTGTAGCAAACACCCCCAGTGAGATTAACCATGGCATTCATGTTCAGGAGAGATTCCAGTAGCATAACTCTGCCTCTATCACTCTCTGCCTTGGCCTCATGGATTCGGCCTTTTAGCCAACCACTCGACCTTTCTCTATCTCTCTCTTGCTCTCGGATCTTCAGCTTTTTTTGATCATTACTCTCTACAAAATGTCCAATGCATACATATATGCATTCGTTCTCAATAGGATCTCTGTGAATCAGTTCAAGATCACACTTCAGCAATCTACCAACTTGACATCCCTATCGTTGTAGATGTTTCCACTCTTGTGCAAATTTTTCCTTTCAGACCGTTCAAAAAATCCAACTGCCAACCATTTGAATTTTGCTTCCTCTAATTGGTCCACATGCACCATGTTAGAAAGTCTTCACTTGGTCAACAATGATTGACTTGTGTCGCATGTCGGTGAGACACTAGAAGTGTCTCCCCGATGCCACAAGACCTAATTATACATTGTCGCCAAGAGTCCTCTCCATCGACAAGAGGTTCCACCGAGCTTACAAGTTACATCAACCTCAGCAAGCACATCGGTGAGACTATCGCTATCGCCAGGAGTTCACATCAAGTCTTCAAGTCACACCGAAACCCAAATAGTCACCAAGAGTCATACCGATATCAGGTTTCCCATCGACAAGACAATCACTCTTCGCCAAGAGATAATATCGATGCCTCCATGTTACTCTAAAGTTTCCTATTGGCCAGACATTCCATCTTCACTAAGACACCAAGCTCCGGAGTCATACCTAACACATTCAAGAGTCGGTGAGACTTATCGTCTTCGCCAAGACCTTATACCAAGGTCTTAAGTCACCTCGGGCGCTGCATTCACCAGTTGGAAAGACTTATGTCTTTCACCGAGACCACATACCGAGTGCCCATGTCTTGCCGAGTTGTCAAGACATTTTACTTCGCCAAGACCTTTCATCGGGCGCGGAGAGCTCCACCGATGACTTCAGTTGCATCCCCGTTGGTGAGACCAACACCTATTGCCAAGACTTCATGCCGAAGTCTCCAGGTTACCCCGAGCCTACCTTTTGCCAAGAGTCACGCTGAATGCATCCCACACAGACAAATTCTTGTCACCAAGACTTCATAGCAAAGCCTTCAAGTCATCCCGATGACTCCATTTGCCGAGACATCTCCCGGTCACCAAGACTACATGCCGATAGGAACAAGTCATGCTGATTTCCACATCGGCCAGATAGACCAAAGGTCATGCCGATATCGGCAAGACTTCCTATCATCACCGAGACATCATTCTGATACATATGAGTTTCCCCGATGACCACGAGCAATGTCGGCAAGACTTTACATATCACCAAGACTTCATGCCTATACTCTTTGAGTTACTCCGAGTGTATTCAGTCGGCTAGACATCTCCCAATTGCCAAGAGATCTTCCTGAATGTTCAAGTCACCCCGATGACTATAATTGGTGAGACATCTCCCTGTCGCTAGGACCACATACCGACACACTTGAGTTACCTCGACGGCTCTAGGAGAAAACATATCGGTGAGACAACCCTCCATCGCTAAGACTTCATATCGAAGCAAACAGGTTACACCAATGACTCCAGTCATGATAGGTCACACTGACATCTGCTAAGCACCTGATAATAAACCTTTCTGTTGCTGAGACATTTCCACTCTGTAAAGGGTTACAACGACTGCACCAAGTCATAGTGATAGGTCCATTTGGCAAGATAGAAACAAAGTCACAGCGACATGAGCAAAACACAAGATTACTGAACTATCAGTCGGCCAGACACCATGAATGTCACAACAACCATGCTTTCTTAGAGGATTCAGCCTGTGAGATTGAGGCACATTTTCCAACAATCTCCCACTTGACGAAGATCACACAGGCACCTTCAAAACGGCTTCCGGAGCTAAGACGTCCACTAAGCTCCCACCTAGTTCGACCCATAATACTCAAGACACCCAATCAACATGATTCAACAGATAACAATCCACAAGACCGTCACGAAGACTAGGTACTTCGAGCGCAGCTCAGCGACCAACAGCAGCAAGTCCGCGACCATCCAGGAAACCACATAGACCTCAACATGCTCTCATGCTCTATCAAGAAATCAACTCCAACATCCAAGATGTTCACCTTCAGGCAACAATCCTATCATCTTCCAACATGCCACCTGTGGAAGAAGAATACAAATCCAAGGCCTATAAGCACCATTCCAACGAACACAAGCAAAATATCCCGGTGATCTCACCGCGAAGATCATACCGCTGCTTCGTGATTGTTCCAAATGCTATGCAAAGCAATATCCAGCTGAGAGCTTTAAAACGCACAACACAATAGTGAAGTCATTATCCAGAAAAAAGATACAAAACATCAGTTAGAACAACAATCAAACTGAGTGCTCCCATCCAACTGATTAACCCACATGATTGAAAATAGAACCCACAGCTCGTGCTATACCATCCAATCTTACATACCTCACAGGTATCAACATTAGTAAACTTCTGCCAATCCATTAACAACAAATACAAGTTCCAGTGTCAAGCAGTCAAAGAAGACAAGACACATATAGGAACTCCCATTGCCAGAGTAATCCAGATCTGAAAGATCAAAGGCATCAACAAGTCTACCAATACCAGCACATAGAAAAAGTAACCCTGTAGTACCAAGGAAAAATCCACAATGATATGCACAACTTGCAACAACCTGCCACAAGAAACATTTCCCTTACCACACACCTTCATGGCCTCAGAGAGAAACTCTGCACATCATCTTCCTGTAGAACATCCTCCTACATACACTTCTAACAACCAGCTGTGACAAGAATGATCTTCTTCATATCCCATAAGGAAACCTTAACAACATCCATTTGTTCAATCACCAAGATCAAACCAATTTAACAAACAACATGGATGTAAGAATCTCTAAGAAGATCAAGCTAGTTCATTCCCCATTTTAGGAAATCAGCCCATACAACATCTCCTACCAATTCTCATTAGTAACAAGGAGATAAAAGAAACTATACAACTTCCACTATGAATCTTCCAGAATCATTAAACAGTAATTCAAGATCCATATCATGAGATTAAACTCAATAAAACACATCTAAAAAATATAATGGGCCAAATACCTTTCAGATAAGCTACCTAGTAGACCAAGAGTGGGAACGAGGATGCTCCTTTCAGGATATGCAAGTCATCATGACTAATCCAAGAGCAATCTCCTCATAGGTCTCTTATTGAACTCACATTCAACCAAGGTGAAGGCTTCTTGGACTTTCTACTGAACAACTTTAACAAAAGTAACAAACAACAACACATCTCTCATAAGAGAACAAACAACCTCACCTTATTCTTCATGTATCCATGAGTACTAGCAACCGATCATATCATGCTAAACTTCAACTGCATTACTGCAACATCATAAAGTATCAAGCAAATAATAAAAGAACTCAATACACAAAGAATTTCTAGACCACTGTCAAAGTTCCAATCAGCTGAATCAGGAACTTATCATGACATCATGATCTACACATCCCCATAGGAGATCCCATGCTTCAGGTGACTTTTCCATTGTCTCAAGTACAATGCACAATGCTAAAACTCTAATGTACAAGTAAGAGTATACCATGACATAAGCAAATAGACTCAAAAACAACATCACCTGTCAAGCACCACCAACACCTTAGCCAAAGACTCCAAGCATCTTCCATGGTTCCAAGGTGTTTCACATCTTCAAATAATGTCCATGCAAAAGTGCAAGAACCCTTCTATAACACTAAAGAAGACCAATCACCACCATGTGATGAATCCACAGTCACTGCTAGAGCTCCCACTGAGGTGTGACATCTGAGCTCTCCAAGCATCATGACCACTGCTATAGGTTCCCATAACCAACTATTCAGGCACTCAATAGTATCCATCCTGTCATCTCAAAGCAAACACCAATGCACAAGTGACCACAGACAAGGCCAACTAACAAGTTTGTACCAACAATAAATCAACCTCGTGGATATAGACAGTCCACATCCGAGTTGTCTCATAGCAAACATGTAGGTAAAGACAACCCACAACATTGCACAACCCGTAGATCCATTCAACAAAAATGTACAAACCCATCATTTCATTAGAAACTACATCACTGAGATATCAAAGAGAATAACCACATAGACAACATGACTCAAACACTAGATCACACCAGATTTGACTTGCCAAACATGTCCACCACGAGCACCATAATCAAGGAACACCACCACAAGAATGCTGAGTGACAAATCACTTACCAACACTCCCATGTAGAGAAGAAAACATACCTCCTCAAACCATGAACCAAGCATGCATGCAGACCTGCAACTATCTCATCCAGGAACACCCCAAAAAGGCCAATCCCTAGATAATAGATTAACAACAACTCCACATGATCACAAGTTTTTTTTTTTAACTGTGTAAAACCTACAAAACCACAAAGCCATGCAAGTACAAAACATCCTTAGAAAGGAAACAACAGCTCAAGAGAATCCAGACCCCTTTCAGGCCAACTCTAAACCACCAACATGTACATGCATTTGAGAAAGAGAGAAAGGCTATTTCAGAAGACTGCAAATCATCTAATGATTAACTTCATAGCCTTCAAGCATTCGAGGTTAACAGGAAATAGTGTCTTCCAAACACCAGGAACCACCACCTAGCATAAGCACTATGAAAAATCCACCTCATACTTCAAGGTTAAACCTCTACCAGCCAAGAGATACAAATCACAACATGATCAACTCCTTTTTCCATCTTGACCATCCTTCAAGCTGCATGCTGTCTTAGAATACCACAAGGCTTCTACTCATCAAAGGATCAATCCATCAGTCCATTCCTCCAGATTTCTTCCAACCCATCAAGCTAAGAAATCTTCACAGGAGAAATATCTATAACCAACAACCAAAAGAAGGCTCTGATACCACTTGTACAGAAATTTGGGAGCGTATCTAGTGAAAACTCCATATAGTAGTGCCTTCGGTAACTTTCATTTCGATTAGGTTACCTCAAAGACATGTTCAACTATGTCCTAAAGCGGAAATAGACACAGTTATTTCCCACATTGATCCTTCTGAGAAAAACATATGTGAATTCAACAACAATCAACAACACAGATGAAAGATAAAACAGAAAACTAGAACACAATGATTTACGTGGGGAAAATCCTTTCAGATAAAAAACCCCACACTCCAAAGATCGAGCCATTGTATTATTTAGCAACAAAGGGTTACAATACAATTTCAGGCCCTTTGCCTTTTTAGAGATTACATCTTGTTCATCTGGATACAACTGGTAGCAAACACCCCCAACGAGATCAACCATGGCATTCATGTTCAGGAGAGATTCCAACAGCATAACTCTGCCTCTATCACTCTCTGCCTTGGCCTCATGGCTTCAGCCTTTCAGCCAACCACTCGGTCTTTCTCTATCTCTCTCTTGCTCTTAGCTCTTTAGCTTCTTCTGATCATTACTCTCTACAGAACATCCAATGCATACATATATGCATTCGTTCTCAACAGGATCTCTGTGAATCGGTTCAAGATCACACTTCAACAATCTACCAACTCGGCATCCCTATCATCGTAGATATTTCCACTCCTATGCAAATTTTTCCTTTCAGATCGTTTAGAAAATCCAACCGCCAACCGTTTGAATTTTGCTTCCTCTGATTGGTCCACGTGCACCACGTTAGAAAGTCTTCACTCGGTCAACAGCGATCGAGTTGTGTTGCATGTCGGTGAGACACTAGAAGTGTCTCCCCGATGCCACAAGACCTGACTACACATTGTTGCCAAGAGTCCTCTCCATTGACAAGAGGTTCCATCGAGCTTACAAGTTACATCGACCTCAGCAAGCACATCGGTGAGACTATCGCTATCGCTAGGAGTTCACATCGAGTCTTCAAGTCACACCGAAACCCAAATAGTTGCCAAGAGTCATATTGATATCAGGTTTCCCATCGGCAAGACAATCACTCTTCGCCAAGAGATAATACCGATTCCTCCATGTTACTCTGAAGTTTCCTATCGGCCAAACATTCCATCTTTGCTAAGACACCGAGCTCAGGAGTCATACCGAACACATTCAAGAGTCGGCGAGACTTATCGTCTTTGCCAAGACCTTATACCGAGGAATTAAGTCACCCTGAGAGCTGCATTCACTAGTTGGCAAGACTTATGTCTTTCGCCGAGACCACATACCGAGTGCCCATGTCTTGCCGAGTCAGCAATACTTTTGACTTCGCCAAGACCTTTCACCGGGTGTGGAGAGCTACACCGATGACTTCAGTTGCATCCCCGTCAGCGAGACCAACACCTGTCGCCAAGACTTTACGCCGAAATCTCCAGGTTACCCCGAGCCTACCTTTTGCCAAGAGTCACGCTGAACACATCCCACATCATCGGTGAGACAAATGCCCATCGCCAAGACTGCATAGCGAAGCCTTCAAGTCATCCCGATGACTCCATTCGCTGAGACATCTCCCGGTCGCCAAGACTACATGCCGATAGGAACAAGTCATGCCGATTTCCACATCGGCCAGACAGACCAAAGGTCATGCCAATATCGGCAAGACTTCCTATTGTCACTGAGACATCATTCCGATACATATGAGTTTCCCCGATGACCACGAGCAATGTCGGTAAGACTTTACATATCGCCAAGACTTCATGCCGATACCCTTTGAGTTACTCTGAGTGTATTCAGTTGGCCAAACATCTCCCAATCACCAAGAGATCTTCCCGAATGTTCAAGTCACCCCAATGACTACAATCGGTGAGATCTCTCCCTGTCGCTAGGACCACATACTGACACACTTGAGTTACCCCGATGGCTCTAGGAGAAAACATATCAGTGAGACAACCCTCCATCGCTAAGACTTCATATCGAAGCAAACAGGTTACATTGATGACTCCAGTCACCATAGGTCACACCAACATCTGCTAAGCACCCAATAACAAACCCTTATGTCACTGAGATATTTCCACTCTGCAAAGGGTTACAACAACTGCACCAAGTCATAGCGATAGGTCAATTCGGCAAGACAGAAACAAAGTCACAGCGACATGAGCAAAACACAAGATTACTGAACTGTCAGTCGGCCAAACACCATGAATGTCACAGCGACCATGCTTTCTCAGAGGATTCAGCTTGTGAGATTGAGGCACATTTTTCAACAAGGGGCATATCTTCCCTTTTCCTTCTAGAGGGGCGAACCTGCACTTACAGAGGGGCATATCCACCCTTTTCCTTCCAGAGGGGCAAACCCACCTTTACATAGGGGTGTATCTACCCTTTTCCTTCCAAAGGGGTGAACCTGCCCTTACAAAGGGGTGTACCTTCCCTTTTCTTCTAGAGGGGCGAACCTGCCCTTACAAAGGGGTGAACCTGCCCTCCAAACAGTCATTTTCACCCTCCATTCAGTCATTTTGAGCACTTGTTCGCCCATTTCATACACCCGTTTGTTCATTTCGAGTATCCCTTTACTCATTCCAAGCATTTTTTCCCTTGTTCTGAACATCCATCCCCTGCTCTGAGCATTCATCCCCTTAATTTGAGTCTTCATCCTCTCATTTTGAGCATTCGTTTTCCTGTTCCAAGCATCCATTTGTCCTTTTTAAACATCTGTTTACCTTCTCTGAGGGGTCATTTCCTCATTATAACCATCCATCTCATTCTAAGTAGTTGTCTTCCCTTCCTCACATCAGTCTCCTCATTTTGAGCATCCATTTCTTCGTTCTAGGTGTTCGTTTGCTTGTTTTGATACCCTATTTCCCTATTTTGATACACCGTTCACCTGTGGTCTACATCCGAATCTATCTGCATTCTGCCAAACCCATTAATTATCCAAATCATATTGATACATCATCCTCAAACATCTCTAGGTTACGTATCCATCATTGTGTCCCCCATCCAAATCCTCTGAATTTCATTTGAAGTGGTTGTCCAAATTGACCTAGGTGTCTGAATTGATCATCATCCTCAACATCTACTTAGAATTGTCATCCGTCCTGAGTTAATCATCATCGTCGGCCCAATCAATCCACTTTTAATCTCAAGGTGGATTCGGTGTCACAATCATCCATTTTATCCTTTAATTCGATCAATCAGTATCCTAAGTCACCTAAAGTAATCTCTAAATGAGGTTTACAGTCCCTTTCACCATCCTATCCAATCCATCATTTGATCCTTTCAATCATTTCATTAATCGATCTTATCCGATCTAATCCAACCATATCCCTATCTAATCATTTTTGACCCAATCAATCTACTTCCATCTCAAAGTAGATTCGGTGTCGTAGTCATCCTTTGATAATCAACTCCAACTATTAGAATCAATCCCATCACATCATCCAATCATCCTAATCTGAGCTTTAATCCAATACTGATCTGAGCTTGACCTAAATATCGATTTGAGATTTAGTCCATTTCCATCCAAAAATATTTGATCCATCCTATTTATCCTTTCATCATCATGAATCCTTGTCCTCCATCAATAGTAGTAAAGGGAAACCCTAATTACGTTGACGATGATAATGCCATAGATCCCCTTGATGCTATCATCGCTAGTAAGCTTTCTCCACCCACTTTCCACAATCCGATTACTCCTCTGAGCTATCCTATTATGTCTTCATCCATGCCTAATCATGCTCCTTATGCTACCTTTGACAAGGGATATCAGGTATCTTCCTCATCCACATATTCGTGATGTCCTTCATCTACATCATCCTCTTATCCAATACCCACATCCTCTTATCCTAATCTACCATCGCAATACCCTTATTACAATCCCCCATCCATGTCCCCTATCCTAATCCTCCTTACCAATCAACCTATCCTAATCCAACATCCACATCTTCTTATCCTAATCCATCATCCACGTCTCCCTATCTCAATCCGCCATCTCAATCTTCCCATCCTAATCCTCCATCCCAATACCCTTACTATAATCCACCGACTGTATCCTCTTGTCTTAATCCACAGTCCATGTCCCCCTATCCTAATTCACCACTCCAATATTTCTACCTTAACCCTCCATCCAATCATAATCCTTCACCTACTCCTAGTCCTATATCTAATCCCATTCCTCCATCTAATCCTAGTCCACCACTCCATAATCCCAATCCTTCACCAATCCCTAATCCTTCATCTATGCCCATCACCCCAACCAAGCCTATAGTATGCAAGTTTCTCACTCTAGAAGTTCTCCAAGGACTTATGACAAAGAAGACATCCCCAACTCCATAGCTTGAAGTTGTGGAACCAGGCCATCCCAATCCTTCATCCACGGTCGCTAGTGATGAGACCCTTCTCCGCACCACACCTGTCATTGATGTTACCACTCCTAGCACCACTCAAATTGATGAAACCATCACATATACCAAATCCATTGAACCCCCGTCTCCTACTCTGAGAGCCCTTCAGCCCATCGAAGACACCGACATCCAATCCACTTCTCCCACTCCTAGTATCACGAAAATCCATTCCCATGAACTTCATGAATCCTCCATCATTTTGTTTCCCCCACTTGAGGAGTCCCTCCAACATTCTATTATCATGCCTCCCACACAAGAGGAGTCATGCCAAGAGCTTGATCCCAAGCATGCCAACATATCCCCTTTTCCACATCAAGATCCTGTCATCCCATCTAGTCCTACTCAAGATCACAGTCCTCCATCCGCTCCATCTCATGAGCCCTTATCTCCATCTCCATCGCATGATCCCTTATCACCTACCGTCACAAATCTAGATCCTATCATATCCCCTAATCTCTCTCCTGATCCCTTACCATTCACTCTTCCCGATCAAGATGTTGCTACCCCATCATCTTCATCTTACCATCCTCCATCGTCACCTAAACCTACTATCCCCTCATTGCTTTTATATCCCCTTGGTACTCTCACATTCTTCCATGGTGGTCTCCTTGCAGAAGAAAAATAAAGTATATATACCACCCATCATCCTCTGCCTAATAATGGACTCACACCATTCTTCCAGAATAACAAAAATCCTGTCATGGATCAAATGCTTAAGAACATGAACTATCAAGGAAAAGGTTTAGGCCTTCATGAGAAAGGTATTTTAGAGCCCATCCAAGTCAAAGAAAAAATCCGTATGCAAGGTCATGGACATATTTCTCATGACTCACAACCTATAGATGTCCTCAATGAGCCTCTTCCAAAAGAAATATAGGCTCTTCCCATTGCTCCACCAGATCATATGCTGCCAACCCCCCTCCTCCATCATATCACCTCAAAACAACCATCCATATTCCTCCTTCATCCGCTCCATCCATTTTGGGTCCTTACATCCCTCCATCCACCATCTCCCATCCTCCATCTACTCCTTCCATGTCTCCTCCAAAAATATGTCTATTTTGGGCCCTTATATCCCAAAATCACCTCCTCCATCTCGTACTATTCATCCTTTCATCCATCCAACACCTATCCATGTCACCCATCATAAACATCCCACTCTCATATCCCATAATTAGGATCAACAAAAGCACATACCTACACATCCTCCATCTACACATAATCCCCATAATCCTACCTTCATCGCTCCACATCATCCATCTCCTCGCACCCATCCCATTGCTATTAAAAGCACTTTGGATGCTAAAGTAAAAAATGTATAAATTTAAACATCCACATGAATCAAAATCTCCTCCTGTCCCCTTTAAAAGAAATGGTGAAGAGAAGAAAAATCAAATCCAAAATCCAAGTCAAATCCATAGGCCACAAAGACCCACCAAAGAAAAGATCAAAACAATGTGGATCCCAAAGAAAAAAGATGCAATACCTTCAAATGAAAAATCTCTAACAACATCCAAAGTTTCTAATCCAAAAGATAATCATACACCCCTTTCATCTCCTAAATATGTTTTGGGTCCTTATGTCCCAAAATGTCCCTCCATTATCCCCACATTCTCCATCCATTAACCCTCCTATCCTTTCACATACACCACCACATGTGCCAATTTGGTACTGAACTCACCACCCCATCACACACCTACCCCATCATTCCATCCATACACTTTCCAGCATCCCATCCATTATCCTGCATATCTACCCCGTAAAATCCCTCTAATTCATCCTCTTGCATAATCCATTTATCCTAATACGGTTGTACCAACATCAATAGTTGCTTCGAACATGGGCTCTTAATACTTCGTATGGAATTTTATGCTTGAATACTTCATCCATGTATTTATCCCATGTCTTCCACATCCACTTATCTGCCTCCCTATCCTTATCCATCTCCATCCGCATTCTATCCAAAAATCCAAAAATTCCAAGAAAATCCAAAAAAGTAAAAAAATCAGAAAAATCAAAAGAAAAAAATAAAAGAGTAAAGAGAAATAATTCATCCAATGGTGAAAACCTATCAAACATACATAATGTGTAAATCCCCCATCCAACTTACTTCCGCACTTGGGATTTCCCCTTCATCCATCAACTGCATCCCCTTCATCCCTCTCCTCCATCTAACATATCTTCCATATCCCACCTGTCATATCCCATTTAACCCAATCCCTTCATCCTCCTTGTGATCTTGATCTAGATAGGGGAAAATATATAAACATGCTTTAAACACCTCTTGGAATACATTCCCCTCATCCATACACTATCCTAATCCTTATTCTCATCCATCTACCTTCCCTGTCCACCTGTCATGCTACCATTAATCTCCCTTCCTTATCCATACGTCCTATCAATATCCATCTCACTCCCTTGTTTTCCTATCCTTCTATCTTTCATCCCTCCTACCTCCTTATACATGACATATCTAGAGTGGGGGCATCTATCTTCCTTTGTGATATAGTCCTTGGAGATATATTCCATCCATCATCTAATCCTTTTCATCTCCCCATACTTATCTTCCTACCTATCCTTATCTCCTTACCCATCCTTATCTTCCTATCTATCCACCCAACCCCCGTCATCTCCTCATCTTTACCTCCCTATCCATTTATCTCTATCCTCATCCCATCTCCTAATCCCTTGTCATTGGTATGTAGCTATAGGCTTCCCTCCATGCAACCCAATTCCATCTATCTTGTCGTCATCACTCCTACTTCTTTTGTACATCTATCTAATCTCCTATCCTTTCTCATCATTCATCTATCCATCATATCATCCCCCCAATTCTTCTTTTCATGATTTGGATAACTATCCCATCCTTGAGCTTTGTGTGATCATCATCATCCTATCTTATTCAACAGGTCTATCTTGTCTTATCGTATCAGTCCCATCATTTTATCCCCTTATCCTGGTCATCTCATCATCCTTTATCCATCATTTTTATTTAGTACTTTGTCAAACTACGTTGCCCTTATGCTTTCACATAGGTAAGGTCGATCATTTGATCCACCCCCGGAGCTTTTTTCCCCCCGATCTTGGTCATCCATCATCTGTCTCCATCGTCATCTTTCCATTTTCATCCATGGTCTTTTATCGAACTATGAGGGCTTTGCCCTTTCACGTAGCCAAGGCTAATCTTTGATCGATCCCTGAGCCCCTAGGTCTTTAGGATGTGTCAGTCTTGTGTCTCCTTTCCTGCCTCGTGTTGTCAAGTATGCCTTTATCTAGGTGGTTTTTTAGAAATGAGATCCACTCGTATCATATGATCCAATCAGTTTCGAATATCCTGTGTCATAACAATCTTTTAGTTTAGTATCCATCATCGGTCTCAACATGATGCATCCTTCCTCACATACCTCATAAACCCCATCCGTCCCCTTGATCCTATGGCAAAGGGCATTTTGAAATTGATTGTGATCTTTTGATGCTTTTGGCTTTTATTTATCATTTGAGCTCTCTATCATCACTTTTCATGGTTGCCTTGATCCATCATATCATGGTGTCCTTTGACTAGTAAACATAGGGGCATATCTTGATCTTTTCTTTGTTTTTTTCTTCTTGGTTGTCCTGTGTAGTACCCAACAAGACTCCTGTAGTCTTGTGTTATGCTGGGTCATCCTTCTGTGCTTGTGGTTATCCCAATGCTTGGCCTGATCAAGGTCTTCGTGACTTTGGGGTGTTGGGATAGCCTTCTTGTTTGTTATGTTTGTTTTATGCATTAGACACGAATCAACCTTGGTTCTCCATACCCTGGCATCTTGTGTCTTATGCTATCACAAAAATCAGTGCTTTGAAGATGGAAAATTGCATTAGGATTGCATTTCATTTTCCATTCCATCGTCTTGCATGTATCCCCCATCCATTCCTCCTTCATCACTCTCCCTCCCCTATCCATCCAATCTCTTATCATCAACAACACTCCCCCATCATCTTTATACCTTTCATCCATCTCACATCTCAATCCTATCCTCATCAACTCATATCTCACACAAATCATCTAATCACATCCTTGGTCTTGTTCCCAGCCTTGCTACAAGCCTTAATCCAATCATCACCATCATCATCATCGGGATGTATCCTTCCCTATCCTTTGGTGTTGTTTTGGGGTGTATCCTTCCCTCATCAACAACCCTTTCATCAAGATGTATCCTTCCCTATCCTTGTGTTTTTTTGAGATGTATCCTTCCCTCATCAAGAACACTTTCATCATCATCATCATTGGGATATATCTTTCCCTATCCTTGTGTTGTTTTGGGATATCTCATTCCATCATTGACAACACTCTATCTATCATCAACCCATTTTGTCTTGTAGCTTGATTAGGGCAACATCACATTTTTCCTTATATCCATTTGTGCTTCATCCATCTCCTATCGCTTATCCTCCTCTCTTGTCCATCACTTTGCATCATCTTCCTCATCTCCCCTTGCATCAAATCATCCATTTCAAGAGCACACCCATGTTCTCTTCAACCCGCATGTCCTCTCGAGGGGGCATCCTCAATCCCTAACCTTCATCATCACTCCCATCATCTTTCTTCCCAGTAACTCTTTTGATGTCTAGGGTATCTTTCCCAATCTAACCATCTTCTTTCGGGCTCTATGTTTTAATATTCTTTGAAATGATGCTACTTCGTAACACCATCTCAAAGAGGGGAAAAATGTAGACGCCTAAATTTGGACACTTAATTTATCCAAATTTATTCCCTTTCATCTAAGCATCCTTTTATTTACATTAATTAAATACTATTACTAATATTTAATTAATACCCTTAATTCTACCAAATCCCTAAGGTATTTAGTTAATAATTAAATACCTTATCTCTTTAATCCTCCTTTCATCAAATGAATTAAATAAATATGTCATTTATTTAATTCCTCACATGTCACATCCTTTCCTTAACCCTCATCAATCTCCTAATCTCATCATTAAGGATGAGCACATGTTTAATCCTTGATTATGACATGTCACATCCTCCAACTTTTGCAAGTTGGCTTTTAACCTTCATTATCTACTAATCGTCTTATAATCACTAATTAGTTAAGCCTAATCAGTACCTTGGTCAACACTTCCCATCCCCCAAGAAATTTTTAATTCCTTTTTATTCACCCAAGACTCCTCTCTTCCCCATGTGAATTTTTAATTCACATTTATCCTTCCAAGGTTTTCCTTTTTCCCATGCAAGTCTTCTAGAATCTTTGACCTGTCACATCACTCACATGTGGCAAGTTTCCACCTTTTGGGAACCTTTTCTTATCCACTAGATTCTTCCAATCATTGTGAATTTAAAATTCACTTTTATTCTCCCAAAGCTTTCCCCTTGCCCATGTGATCATTGAGAGGTCACATCAAGGTACTTACAAGTACCTCCCCATCACATGTCATTTTCCACCTCACTTACACGTCATCACATCCTAGGCCACTTCACCCTCCACATGTCAAGATGTGAGGGCTTGTGAGTCCTCAACTCACCATAGCCCTTCATCTTGGCCTTGATGGCTTAATCTCAACCGTTGAATTCTCTAGAGAATTCAAATTCTTCTATAAATACCCCTTCTTTTCTCTCATTTAGGGACATTATGCATTTGATACCAAACTCTTTCCATTTTTCCATTTGAGAGAACACTTAGCCATTTGAACCCTTATGCTACCAAATTGATCACTCAACTTGCAAGCATTTTCACTCATCTAGCCAAGCCACTTAGCCATAAGCATTAGCATTCTATCACTTAGTTCATCTTGCATCTAGCCATCTTCATAGTCATCCGAGGAGCACACAAGCATTCAAACATCAAGGGATAACCAAGGGATTGCAACACAAAGAAGGTATAATCAATTGTGTCTTCATTTTATTTTCATCTTCTTTCTTTGTGTTATCATTCCTTAGGCTAATCTTTGAAGTGTTCCTTGTGTTTTTCTTGATTGCATAATAGTTATTTTGCACACTTAGGTTAGGGTAAAACACTAGGCTCACAATTGATATTAATAAAAGGCCAAGAGGTAAAAAGAATTAATAGTCGAGATCCCCATAATAATGACTAATATTGTTATTTAAGTATTCAATCTATTGTGTTTGTAACTAACTTACAAAATATGAAGTGCAGTCAAAGAACCAATTTGGATAAGGTATACAATCATTATTTATGAGAAATAGAACTTGAATTGTAACTGTAAGTTGTATTTTTTTGAAGGTAAAATTACATACCATTAATAATCCAATATTTACAAATTGTGTTAGAGGTAGAGGTCACTAGCATAAATGTGCATGTGGATAAAATTGACAAGTGAAGTAGAAGGTTCATAACTCTTAGTTGCTAACACAAATAGTCAAGACTTATATTACAAAATTGTACAAAGTATCAATGTACATCTATTTATTATTCCTTCATTATTTTAAAAGAAAGAAAAATGAGCTATTAGATGATATGGTTCACAACTTGCTACTTAATGACTTAGCAAGATTCTTATATTCTTATACTAAAAAATCTCGTTTAGCAATAGGTCGATTCTATAAAGCCTAAAGAGAAGGTGTAGTTTCACCTACATTTTTCAAGGTAAGATAGGCTAATCTACCCCCTTAGAACAAAGGTCGGTAAGGATCTAGAACAAGGAATGGAATATATTGTATTTACTCATTTTAGAAGATTAAACTGTAGTCATTACTTTTCTTGCTTCCATTGAAATTTCATTCAAAAGAATAGGTTTCCAAAGTCAAAAGTACAATTTTTAGTTTGGGATTTCATCAACATGTAATATATGTCATGGAAAATGGAGGCCAAATATAATAATGATGCTTATGACATTGCTGTCATATCTTGAGAATGACAGAAACAAGATTTTTAGGCATTCCATACATATACATTCTTGTGACTTGAAATAAAATGTTTACATGTAGTTTGTAGATTTTATTAGGTAAAAACCCTCTTGCTTGTCCATTTTTTTCTTGACATTTCCTGAAAAGTGATGAGATAGAACATTGAAATTAAATAACTACAATATAAAAAAACATAAAAAATTAACTAAAGTCCAATATACAAATTAAAATTAAAATTCAGTCATAGTCTATGAAGAGGTAAAGCAAGGAACATTTTCTTACAGTTCTTCAAGGCTTAACAGGTTGCCGATGTTTGAGGGAATTGAACCTGTTATCTAGTTTCTGTCAAGCATCTTGTTTCCTAACAATATTACCAAAAGACACAAATTGAATAGCTATGAAAACCTTAAACATGGCATAGGAAGAAAACAGAGTTAAAATCCTGATACTCACACATGACTGCCAAACTATCTACGAGTCCTAGAGTAGGAGGAATCCATCCATGACAGTTAGTGCTATCAAATAGTTTGTAGATAATAATTAAAAATACTTTACACAGTCAATATCTATATCATATGCTCAAGATCATGTGATATGAGGAGTAGGAGTAGTATTTCTCACTCACACATGATGTAGATTCATATTCTCTCTGAAGAGTTTAGGTGGAATGGTGCGTGACACATTATTTTAATTGAAATGGCTACAAAAACCACAAACAATACTTTATTGCTTCATTACTATGACATGAAAATTCATATTAAATAAATTATTGTATCTTATTACTTACAAGTGTTGTGCTTTAACAAGTTTGTCTAATCTAGATTGAGTGGCACTAGAGAGTGGAAGATTCCCAGTTAGTTTATTATCAGCAATGTCTAGCCATTTTAGAGCTGTCAATTTACCCAGAGTTGTAGGAATTGGGCTTGTAAACTTATTTGAATTCAAAGTGTTGACAAGAGCAAATATTATATTAGTAAGCCTTCATATTTATTTATGTGTTCTCTAGATTAGATGTGCACATATTTCTATGTATGTTTTGTAGATTAGATCTCCAAATTATTACTTACTGACATATATGGAAAAGTGAAGTATAATCTTAAAAAAACCTGAGATTAGTCAACTTCCCCAATTCACTTGGTAGGGGTTCATTGAAATTGCACCCAACCACTATCCTGTGGGTAATATAAAATTATTAATTACAAAGAGAGCTCAACAATTTAATGTTGTGAAATTAAATGTAAAAATTACAAAATTTTGAAGGAGACCAAGTTTCGTATGTTGTTTGGAAGCTTTCCGGTGAAGTCTTTGTTGTAGGATAAATCCCTGAAATTTTCATATAAGGCCAAGAGGTAAAAACAAATAAAAGTGGCGATCCCTATCATAATGACTAATATTTTTATTTACAGTATTCAATCTATTGTGTTTGTAAATGAATGAATACATTTATGATTTACCATTGAAAATATAATAAAGAGGCAGGTATGCTTTCCTTCAACATCTTGACCATAATTTATAGTTACTTTAGATTCCAAGTATTACAAATAGGTTATAGGGCCATCTCTCCCCAAGGAAAAAGGAATGAAACTTAGATCTATTATCTAGCAAAGTATTTTTCTGAGTCAAGAACTATTAAATGGCAGTTTCCCAAGTAAAAGATGCTGAAGAATAAGAAACACATGATTACAACCTGCCCTACTTATTATGAAATACAACGAACAACCACGAAACTATATCTGCAACAAGATGCAACATACAAAACTTATTAATAGATGTTAGGATATTTTATCTCAAAGAACCTATCTATGGACTTTGACCTAACTGATTTATTTCTTTAAAGGTAAAAAATACTACAAGAATACTTATTAATAGATGTTAGGATATTTTATCTCAAAGAACCTATCTGTGGACTTTGACCTAACTGATATATTTTTTTAAAGGTAAAAAATACTACAAGAATCTATTTGTGTAAATTTATGACACAGTTGCTCTAGATTAATGAATATTAGAAAATCCCTCCCAATGTACTTAGCTACAAAATGTTTTTCAATCAATTGCTCTAAAAAATTCATTGAGGTTAGAAATACTATTATTCAATGCTTCAAAGGTATAGTATGGGGAAAAATAGATCTTAGAATTAGTCTGCAAAAAATGAAAATGGGCATGGGTATAGCCCTATTCAGCTAGTGTCCAAAAAGCAGTTTGATGGTACAAACAACCTATAAACAAGATATGACATAATAAGATTGTTACTAAACAAAGTAATATCCATATACAAAGCAAGCATACAAGAAACTATAAATCCCTACAAATATAAAATGTGGGAGCATGGAAGTTGCATTCAAAATGTTTTAGAGCATGCCTACATGAAACATTGTCTCCTGGATTGCAATGATTGGTGGCTATACACATAATGGAAGTGGTGAGGAGACACCAATTTTTTTTAGCTCTATGCTATGAGCACCAGTAAAGCCTAATGAGTTCACCTTCTTTGGTGTGCTTAGTGCTTGCTTAAACCCAAGTAGCTCTCGCATAGGGTAAAATGGTTCATGTCCAGATTGTTACAAATTCTATTCATTCAAACCTAATTGTTCGTAGTGCTCTCATTACATTGTACTCTAGTTGTGGTCTTACCCAATACGCACAGTTAGTCTTTGAGAGAATAATTGAAGTGATTATCCAAACCGATGAGCATCCAAATGAAACATAAGCCAAAAAAATTGAACATGGTACCTATGATTAATGACGTGATGACAGAGTAGCTGAGGACCTATACATAGTCAATTGTTTTGGCTGTTATCAACAATATCAAGTTTATATTAATGAGAAACATAATACACTAACATGAAATAAATAATTTCAATTACAAATTGTCCAATTTAAATTATAACTATCCAAATTGGAAGAGCATTACAATTCATAATCGTACCACTTTTGCAGACCACGTTAGTCCAACAAACGAGACACCCCTTCCCATAATTTTCCACTATTATTGGCTAAAATTTCCTTGCCAATTAGATTGAAGAAAAATGATTTTTGAGATATATTTTTCTATAAAATTTGCATCTATACATTGTTAATAGATAAATGATTTTGAAATAGAAAAAATATTTCACCTCTTATTTATTGGTTAAAAAAAGAATTATTAATAACTAGTTAAGATCAAGGCCTTACCTATAGTTCTCTTGGTACAAACTAAAATAATCTTCAAAATTGTATGATGATATATACATATTGAATCAATGCGGAAAAAATACAAATAGAAGGAAACTAGAGGTTGCTGAGATTGTAATACAAACAATAGCCCACCAAACTAAGCCATCCGGCCTAACATCCGGAAAGGAGAGCAACTAACAATGCAACAAAGTGTAACCCCTGCCATGTTACCATAGAGGATGACACAAACACAATGAAAGCGTAACAATTTTTTTTTTAAAGTGTAATTAAAACAAGTAAAGTGAGCTACACTTAACACATACGTCCTCTAAGGTATGCGACAATGCTTACACTCGAATCCCATAACTTTCAAAAGTGAACTAACCATAGCATATAAAATTAAACTCATGATATAAAGAACATAGATCCAAAAGCATTAAACTCATCGCATAAGACACAAAGTACATTAATGAATCATTCATAGATTGCATTTATTCAATATAGTAGTTATGAAGCTCATTTCCAAAATGAGGAAGCTCATACATTAATGTTACAATTACATTGATACAAGAATCCTCATTGAATACAAATGAGGAGTAGTACATATACATAAGTATCCAACTAAACCGTCTGTTATCAGGGATTGGCCGATGGGGTGTGGACCTAACACACCTATTTTTTCTAAGGAAGAAAAGGAAAGCCTTCGTACTCAGCCTTCCACTTCCATGAAGGCAAGTATGGAATCAGATGAGGACCCTGAGGAGTGTTCCCTATCGGATAGCAAGTAGTCTGTTAGTGGAAGGAGGGATGTAGTATTTTTCTTGTTGCCTTTGTTAGGATGACACTTATTATGTTTGCAATGTGCACTTGATACTTTTTATGATGTGATATGTACTTTGAGACTTTGTTGGTGGTCATTGCACCATTTTGACTGGTTTGGATGATTATGAATTCCCTTACTGATGTTTATGTTACATCGAATTATGGAGTTTTATTGTGTTGGATAAACTTGACTTTGTGTAACATGAGATTTATGTTTATGTTTGCTATGCTTCTAGTTAGTAATGGTTATATGATGCGCATGTTGTACCTTATCTTGTGACTTCTAGGAGTAAGTCAAAGCTTAGAGGGGGAGGATGTAGTGCCCCCTCCAGTTGTTGCACTTTGTTTCAGATTGTTTATGTTCTATTGGTAGTTGTTTTAGTGTGTTTTTGATATATGCTCATATGCAGTTGTAGACATCTAAATTTGGACACTTAATTTATCCAAATTTATCACTTTTCATCTAAACATCCTCTTATATGAGTTAATTAAGTAATATTACTATTATTTAATTAATATCCTTAATTCTGCCAAATCCCTAAGGTATTTATTAATTAAATACCTTACCCTCTTTAATCCCCTTTTCATCAAATGAATTAAATAAATATTACATTTATTTAATTCCCCACATGTCATTTTCATCCAATCCTAATCCATCTCCTAATCTCTTCATTAGGGATGTGCACATGCCTAATCCTTGATTAGGATGTGTCACATCCTCCAACTTTTGCAAGTTGGATTCTAATCCTCATTTATCTTCTAATTACTGATTAATTAATCTTAATCAGTACCTTGGTCAACTCTCTCCATCCCCCAAGAAATTTTTAATTCCTTTTATTCCTCCAAGAATCCCTTTTCCTTTCTTCTAGAACCTTTGACTTGTCACATCAAGTCACATGTGACAAACTCCCACCTTTTGGGAACATTGTCTTATCCACCAGATTCTTCCAATCATTGTGAATTTTTAATTCACTTTTATTCACCCAAGATTCTTCCCATCTCCCAAAATACTTGGAAGGTACTTGTCCTTCCTCCACCTCATGTACCTTTTGGCCACCTCACTTACATCTCATCTCCTCTTAGCCACTTCACCATCCACATGTCAAGATGTGAGGGCTTGTGAATTCTCAACTCACCATAGCCCTTCATCTTGACCTTGTTGGATGAATCTTGACTGTTGAATTCTCCTATAAATACCCCCTCTTCAAGGGAATTTTCAACACTTTGGATTTGAGCAACCTCATGCTACCAATTTGTATTCTCAAGCACTTTCTATCATTAAGCCATCCAATTTGATCATTTTGCATATTCAATCTTGCATTTAGCCACTCAAGAAGCCATCTAAGGAGCACACAAAATCATCCAAATCAAGGGCCAACCAAGGAGTCTTCAACAACAAGGAAGGTATAATCATTTGCATCTTGTTTTATCTATTTTCCTTCTTGTTTTATCACTCTTTAGGCTAATCTTGAAGTGTCCTTAGTCTTTTATCATTCACATCTTTAGTTATTTTGTACATTAGAGTAGGGTAAAATTCCAAGGTACACATTTCTGGCACGTCCGGTAGGACCCACAAATGGGTTCTTGCATTTAACCTTCGTTTTTGCTAAAAATTTTACAGGAAAAGGTCGCAAAAAGGCGGAAGCGCCCTCTGTTTTACCACAAAAAGGCGGAAGCACCCTCTACTTTACCGCAGAAAGGTGGAAGCGCCCTCTGTCCTACTGCAAAAAGGCAGAAGTGCCCTCTGCTTTACCACAGAAAGGCGAAAGTGCCCTCTACTTTACTGCAGAAAGGCGAAAGTGCTCTCTTGTCTGCTGCAGAAAGGCGGAAGCACCCTATATCTGACAATTTCATTTTCTTCTAACAGTTTGCTGCAGTTAGGTGTATACTTAGAAGTTTGTTTCTAAGACTTTCTTGCAGTGGGGCGTACAACTTTCCTTTTTTAAAAATTTAATAAAATTTCTTGTAGAGGGGCGGATACGCCCTTTCATCTTTAAAGGTTCCTTTCCTCTAACATTTTGCTGCAGAAAGGCGGAAGCGCCCTCTGATCTTGCTGCAGAAAGGCAGAAGTGCCCCTATTTTGCTACAGAAAGGCGGAAGCGCCCCTGTTTTGCTGCAGAAAGGAGGAAGCGCCCCTGTTTTGCTATAGAAAGGCGGAAGCGCCCCAAAACAACACAATTTGGAAGGTAAAACAGTCATTTTAGCTTCATTTTTTCTCTCATTTTTTGCTATTTTCAAGTAGTAAGCCTCTAACATTATTTTGGCAAGAATATTGGTGTTTTTTGCTAACGTTTTGCAGCATATTATGGCATAATTTACCAAGAACGAAGAAAAAGATAACTAACATTTGCTTGCAGGGCCATCTATTTGATCAGATTTTCAGAAATTATCCTTGTTGTTTTGGAACATAGTCTAATTAGGGGGAGTAAACTTCATTGCTTGCTGTGATTGTTTATTCTTGTGTTACCCAAGGGGGCATTAATTTGTTTTTACTTTCTCCTTGCACTTCGTGTGAGCTTAGGGAGTAGTTGGAAGTGGTTAGTGTCTTCTTTTTAGTGGGACTTGCTTGGGGATTTTATCACCCCAAGGGACGATTCCAACCATGCGTATCGGCGGGGTATATAAAGGGGGGAGAATGAAAGTTGTACCCCAATCCAGTCACGTCATAATTGGCAGAGCGTCGAAGTTAGGGTGATACCTAGATAGACGTGAAGAGTTGGTCCGAGCTTTTCAGTATCTCGTTAGGGTTCTCGACTCACGCTTGTGATGGGCTGGTGTTCATGGTTGTGCCTCACATACCGAGAGTATATCGAGGACTCCCTAGAAGCCTTGTGCATCCTAGATTAAGACCTTGCCTGGCCATACCCCTAACATTAATCATAGGATTGTGCTTGCTTGAAGTGTTTTCTTGTGAAAAATCTATGAAATATTTGATACTTTGGCCTTACTTTATCATTTTGCGTCCTTGCCATAGCCATTGCCATCAAAACCAAGCTCTGTCTTACCATAGAAAGGCGGAAGCACCCCCTGTTTTGCTACAGAAAGGCAGAAGCGCCCTCTGTTTTGCTGCAGAAAGGTGAAAGTGCCCCTGTTTTGCTGCAGAAAGGTGGAAGCGCCCCTGATTCTGCTGCAGAAAGGCGGAAGCGCCCCTGATTTACTGTAGAAAGCTATCAATGCCCCTGATTTTTACTGCAGAGGGGTGGATTTTCCCTCCTGAACACCCAAAATTGCCCCATTTGATCCGTTTAGCCTCTAAACCATCATTTAATTGTTCCCAACCATTATCTCATCATCCTAAGCCTCCATTTTGTCACTCTAAGCCTCACAAAACCTCCATTTGATCCGTTTAAACCTCCATCTTATCATTCCAAATCTTTGTTTAACCATTATAAATCCCCACTCATTCTTCACAATCATCTTCAATCCACCCGTTCATTATAAATTCCTCATATTCCATTCAAAAGTCCACAAACATCATCATTTTACCGTTCACACCACTCATAACCAAACCGCCTTAAACTTGTATTACAAAGTGGTTACCCAAATTGACCATAACACTTGAATTTGATTATTAGTCTTTAACTTCCACCCCAATCAATTCGCTTCCATCTTGAGGTGAATTCAGTGTCGTAAGTTATCATCCTCAGCCCAATCAATCCATTCTTATCTTAAGGTGGATTCGGTGCCATAATCATCTTCTTAATCAATCAAAGCTCTGGGTCACTAAAGATAACTTCCTTTGATTAAGCTTAAGGTCTCTCTCACATATTTCATCATCCAATCATACCCATCCAATAATCCAAATCTATCAAAACCAATCATTCAATCAAATTGTCCAATCAATCAAATCACATCCGTTCAACCAATGCTATCCTATTGATCTTAATAATCCAATCCAATTCAATCAAAATCCAATCTTTCCAATCCAAATCTGATCCCATCAAAATCCGATCGAATCTAATATATCCAAACAAAATCTGATTAAAATCCAAATCCCATCAAAATCAAAATCAATCCCATCACATCATCCAATCATCCTAATCTGAGCTTTAATCCAATCCTAATCTAAGTTTAACTTAAATCCTGATTTGAGCTTTAGTCCATCTCCATCCAAAATATTTGATCCATTCTATTTATCCTTTCATCATCATGAATCCTCATCCTCCATCAATAGTAGTGAAGGGAGACCCTAATTACGTGGATGACAATAACCAAAGTCTTGTCGATCAAGAAGAATATGACATAGATCCCCTTGATGCTATCATCACTAGTAAGCTTTCTCCACCCACTTTCCACAATCCAATCACCCCTTCCAGTTATCCCATCATGTCTTCATCCATGACTAATCATACTCCTTATGCCACCTTTGACAATGGATATCCGGTATCTTCTTCATCCCCATATTTGTCATGTCCTTCATCTACATCATCCTCTTATACAACATCTACATCCTCTTATCCTAATTTTCCATCCCAATACTCCTATTACAATTCCCCATCCATGTCCTCGTAATCCTCTTTCCCAATCTTCCCATACTAATCCTACATCCACACCCTTTTACCTTAATCCTACATCCACATATCCTCATCCCAATCCATCCCCCAATCCATCCCCTTTCTCTTGTCCACTACACCACCTATATCCTCTTTTCCTAATCCACAATCCATGTCCCCCTATCTTAATTCACCACTCCAATATCCTTACCTTAACCCTCCATCCAATCCTAGTCCTCCATCTACCCTTAGTCCTCCATCCAATCCCATTCATCCATCTACTCCTAGTCCTACATTCAATCCCATTCCTCCATCTAACCCTAATCCACCAATCCATAATCCCTCATCCATTTCTACCACCCCAGCCAAGCCAACCATATGCAAGTCTCTCATTTCAGAAGTTCTCCAAGGACTCATGACAAAGAAGCCATCCCCAACTCAACATATTTAAGTCATGGAACCATGCCATCCCAATCCATCATCCATGGTAACTAGTGATGAGAGCCTTCTCCATACAACACCTATCATTGACGGTACCACCCCTAGCACCACTCAAACCATCGAACCCATCACATCCCCTACCATCACATCCTCTGAATCCACTGAGCCCCCATCTTCTACCATCACATCCTCTGAATCCGTTGAACCCCCATCTCCTACCATCACATCTTCTGAATCTACTAAGTCCCCATCCCTTACCTTCACATCTACTGAATCCATTGAACATCCACCTCCTACTCTAAGAGTCATTGAACCCATCGACGACGCCCAAATCCATTCTGATGACTGCATTGAATCCTCCATCCTTCCATCTCCCCAACTTGAAGAGTCCCCTCATGATTCCATTATCATGCCTCCCGCACACGATGAGTCATGCCAAGAGCCTAATCCAAAGCATGCCAACATATCCCCTCCTCCAGATCAAGATGTAATGCCCCGCCACACAACCCTAGGGGAAGTTGCAATTCACTAACCAAATGCCACAAATTTTTTTTTTAAAAGAACAATAACAAACATGTTCACTAAACTTTGCATACATCCCCTAAGGCTACAAGACAAAGATTACTTAAACCCGAACTAACAACCAAGGAATGAAAACATATCATCATTCATTTAAGAAAATTCAAGTACATTCATTCCATACATGATATAACATCAAAGACAAATCGATACATCACAATATCCAATAACAATTGTTTACAATATAATTACATCACTCATTCCCCGAATGAGGTAACTCAAATAAACTTGATAATTTATTACAATTTCCACCTCGATACAAATGAGGGGTAATGAAATACAAGAATAACAGAAATGAAAGAACTAGAGGAGCAACTGGATCCAACGAGCTCTCCAACATGAAAGCCTCGTCCACATGATCACGAACAAAGCCAACGGTGAAAGGTGCACGTTCCACCCAACCAAGTGAAACCCAAAGGCTCACCCCCCGTGCTAGGAGATAGTAACAAGGATTTCAGGTTAAAACCAACTACCTCTAGACAAAGGCTAAACATAACTGGACCGACTCAAATACCAACATCACTTTACCCAGTACGAAAACTCACAAAACAAAACATTGCTTCCAGGTTACATAAGACAAGTACACCCTTGTACAACACACAATAACTGACTAACTGCTGACGTAGGGAGAGTGTCATACATAAATTGCCATGAGTTACCCTAGCTCAACCTTCCTAGGCTACCGGACCCCCATCATGGGTTACCCTGGCTTGCCTCTACCGGCACCGGACCCTCACGCAAAACTATGCATCTCATCTCATCTCAAGTCTTAACAATGCATGTTCCATGAGAGAGGCATTATTTAACTTTATTAGTGTGGAGTTCCCCATTAATTCTTTTAAATTATCACTTGATTAAACCCTAGGTGAGTTACCCTGACACCACTTTGGGCGTCGGACCCTCACAAAGGGCCACTCTCCTACTGACAACACGAGATACAAAACCCCCAAATCAAAGGTAGACAACATGCACAAACTGAAAAACCAAACTCCAACCTTAGCACAAGGTCACATACTCATTCATAGTATGCGGTAACCAAAACATACCACAAATCCCGTTCATGATAACCGGGTGTAACAATATGGTGTTCCCACGACACGTGTAACCACGACAAAACACAAGTTGACTCCCATAAGAACAACCCACATCAGGATACAACTTCCCTTTCTGGGAGACTTCAACAATTACTCTAGACTCCCCACTTGGAACAAGAACGAATTACTAGTAAAAACATTTCAAGCAATTAACAAGCTAATATTCGGATTTCCTAAATCCAATCAATCACAGTTGCAAAGTGAAATGATTTAAAACTATTCATCCATTTTGAATTTCACCATTAAATTTCATCATCAAGCATTTAATATTCAAGAATGTTTGGTAAGACAAATCGTTTACTAACTCTAATTCCACATCTATATCATAATCAAGCCTTCAAATAATGAAATCCTTTAACTAATATTTAAATCGATTCTCTTATTCAAGATTTACTAGGATATTCAATTTACATCTTTTAATTTAATTCAAAGCATTTATCTTATCCAATAAAACGTATTTCACACTAAGGATGCCTTGTTCATTACAAAACTATAAATTTTGCTAAAACATTAATTTATTTAATTATTTCAATATGCTAGCAAAAATCAATTTTAATTTCCTTATTAAACCATTCAATTAAACTTACAATCTGATTAAAATATGTACCCATATAAATAAACTTATTATTTATATTTATTTTGTTAAATATTAAAATAATATTAAATATATGAATAATATATTATATATATTATATATATAATATAATATAAATATATATTATATATAAATAATATACATATATATATTATTATATAATAATATTATTAAATAACATAATAAAAAAATAAATATAATTTTAAAACTTAGAAACCCCGGCCGCTTTTAGGGCACGCAGGCCCGGCTGCGGGCGGCAGCCTGTGTGCCAAGCGCACCGACCGCCACCGCCATGGGCGGCGGCACATGCTGCTTACCGCAGGCCGCTTCTTAATGGCGGCATCTTGTTTGGCTATACCGTAGCGCCTCCATGTGGCCGGCTTTGTCGCATTGTGCCACAGTAGCGCCTCCATGGCCAGCGGCTGTATTAGCAAGCGCCACAGCTAGCGCCTTCCACGAAGGCGGTACGGCGGGGTGGGGTTTGGCCGCCCACCTCACTGCAACAAATAAATAAAAAACAAAAATTGACAATTCTCATGGGGATTTTCTGGGTATAATCTCAAAACAATTTTTTTTTTTAAATATATATATATATATATTTGTGAATATATTTATGCATTGATATGTATGAATATATTCACAACATATATATATATCCAAATTTAATTTTATACCCAAATTGAGCAAATAAACCAGAAACTTGGCAAGAACAAAAGTTATTTCCAAAAATAATAAGAGGGTTTCCAAATAAGTTCTCAAATGGAGGTTTCCTTAATTTTCATTCTACTTGTTGATAGAAACTTTTGGTTTGGTTTCAATTTTCCAAATCTACTACAAGTTTACTAAATTAGAGAGCATTTTCTTTTATGAAATTTCAAAGAAACTACCACTATGTTTTCATTCTTTCCAAGAAAGGAGAAAAAGGAAGAAAAATGGTGGAACCTTGTGTTTTCTCCAAAACTTGCAAGCTTCAACAATGGAGTCCTTCCCTTTTCCTTTCCAATATTGCTTCACCCAAATCCTCAATCTTTTTTTTTCTTCAATTTCTTCCAAGAATTCTTATGCAAGTTTGCTCTCCATAATTTCCAAATTAAATTCAAAAATAAAAATACCATTACCTTATGCCATCCTTCCCCAAATTTGTCAAAGCCCTAAAATGGACTCACCCAACAACATTTATTGCTAAATTTAGATATTTTCTATTTTGTAATTTTTTTCAAACAATTTCTATTTTCAAATGAAATTTGCATCATATCTTTTAAATAAAATTACATTTTCAACCCAAATCAAAATTTAAATTTTCTTTTAACCAAATTGAATTCAACAATTCATAATGCCATTCTCAATTCTTTTTCAACTTTATTTCCAAGAAATTAAATATAATACATATTTTTAATTTCTAATTTAATCCAAATATCTAATAATAGTATCCCTGCGGCTAAATTGATTTAATTTATCCACACTATTAGTTTAATTAGTCAATAAAATAAATCTAATTCAAAGGTGGATTATTTATTAATTAAATTAAATTAATTAATTAATCACTAGAACAGCATTTCATAGGGCGAAACCGTTATCGTTTTATAGTTTCAAGAAGCCGTTTAGTCGCGCAGCACGGTTTTTAAAATATAAGTCAGTAGGTAACAGTAGGCAAGACGGACTGGGCAAATGACACACTATGGCTAGGTGATGGTTTGACAAAATCCCTAGTTACTATCTCCCCAATGATCTTTTGTTGGTCGATGGACATGCTCAAACCTATAAGAGCGGTGGGTGATGTCCTATACACGCATCTACTGTCAGTGTTTAGAGCAATACATATAATATATTAAAACACACCGTGAAGAGGAAATCGCGGAATCCCAGGGCACTCACATGCGAGTGATGTAATCCCGTCCACTTCACCAATACAATAACACTAACTGACGCATCTAATCATCCATGATATAATCAAAACATAAAGCATCAGTAATTCATATACATGCTAATGTAATTCATAACATGAAATAATAATAACATCTGAATATAGTACCATCACATCAAAACATAATGTTTACATCGCTTAACAGATAGCGGTTAAAATAACTAAGTTCCATAGTCACAACGCAACATAAATAAAACATATCATAGAAGAACACTGTTCGATCGAAAAGCAAAATGGAGGGGCGTTACACAAGATCCTCACCATCCCATCTAGTCCACCTCCAAGATCCGCAGTCCCATCAGAACATCCATGATCCCCTTGTCATTCTGGCTTCCAGCTGCTCCATCTCCACCATCTCCATCATCCTCCATCTCCATCTCCCTTCGCGCATGGAGCCCTACCACCAAAATCCATGTCTATCATGGCCTACTCCCCTCTCACGATGTTTGCTATCCCATCATCTCCTTCTCACTGATCCCCATCATGCGCTAAACTTATACTTACCTACCTTGGCTTACACATATACATGGTCTCTCCACATTCCTCCATGGTGGTCTCCTCGCTTGAGAAAGAAAAAGAAACCAGCACTTATACACCAGCCCTCCTCTTCCACCCAATAATGAACTTCATCATTCTTCGAATAACAAGAATCCTATCTAGATCGAGATGCTCAAGAGAATGGTGCTCAAGGAAAGAGGTCTAGATAGCTTTCATAGGCAAGGTATTTTTGGGGCCCATCCAGAGTCAAAAGAAACAAAATTAAATGCAGGGTCTTGAGACCTATTTCCCAAGACTCACTTAATCCATCCTCTTTCCGCTCCTTTCCTTCCACCATCCATCCCTCCCCTCCCCTCCTTCATGCTCCTCCATTTCCATTCCATTCCCTCCCTTCCTCCCCACTCCATCCATTTCACCCCATCCCTTCCATCCATCTCCAATCCACTCATCCACCATGCACCCATGTTTCCCTCCCAGTCCACACGTCTATTAGGCTCCTATATCTAAAATCACCTCCTCCATCTAAATCCCTATCCATCCCTTCATCCATTCATCACCTATCCATCTCATCCATCATAAACATCCCTCTCGCATATCCTATAGTCAAGATCAACAAAGGCACATACCTAAACATCCTCCATCTACACATAATCCCCATACTCCTACCTCCATCACTCCACATCATCCATCTCCTCACACCCATCCCATTGCTACTAAAAACACTTTGGATTTGAGCAACCTTATGCTGCCAATTTGCATTCTCAAGCACTTTCTATCATTAAGCCATCCAATTTGATCATTTTGCATATTCAATCTTGCATTTAGCCACTCAAGAAGCCATCTAAGGAGCACACAAAATCATCCAAATCAAGGGCCAACCAAGGAGTCTTCAACAGCAAGGAAGGTATAATCATTTGCATCTCGTTTTATCTATTTTCCTTCTTGTTTTATCACTCTTTAGGCTAATCTTGAAATGTCCTTAGTCTTTTATCATTCGCATCTTTAGTTATTTTGCACATTAGAGTAGGGTAAAATTCCAAGGTACACAGTAGTTAATTGATGTTTTAGTTTCGTTAGTTTTGATGTAACACTGTATTGGGGAAGGGAATGAGATTGCATCACTCGCTTGCGAGTGCCTTGCGATTCCACAATTTTCTCTTCACGGTGTGTTTGATTCGTGATTTTTATATATGCACGATATATGTTTTTATTGTAGGATTGTAGGTACAAGACATTGAATCCACCTAGATTCATAGGTTTGAGCATGTCCATTGCCCAATGGTATAGTTTATTGGGAGATAGTAATAGGGTTTCCTTGTCAAGCCACAACCCTAGTCACAGTGTGTCGTCAATCCTTGTTTCGATATTTTTTTTGTTATGTTGTCCACATTTTCCTTGTCATTTATTTATTTTGCAAGGTATGTTCTGTGGGAAATTAATGTTTATAATGGTTTTTAGTGATTATTTAATTAATTTTGATTAATGTTGTTAGAAGCTTTATATTTGATTTAATTAATTAAATTAAATTTATTTTGTAAAGTGATTTAATCTTTGAGATTAAATTTATTTTATAAAGTGATTAAATTGATTAGATTTAATTTAATTAGAAATTAATATGTGAATTTTGAATTATTAAATGCATAAATATCTTGTAATTATCTTAGAGGAAATATTTGTGATTTGGTTGAAAAGATATTTTATTTGTGACATGTGTTAGAAAAATTAAACACTGTTGTTGGGAATTAATTCTCAAAGAGAATAATTTCATTAACTGTAAGAGGAAAGAAGCTACTTCATGACTTCACGACAATTTACTTGAAAAGTTTTCACGGCAGTAGTTTTTGGAAAAAGATTGCACAACAGTTTTTCTAGAGAAGCTTTTATCACAGTTCTGATTGTAGAAATAATTTGGGGAAACAAATTGTTCAGATTTCTTCATCAAGTTCTGGTGATTCAATCAGGATTAACATAAGCTACAGATTTTGCTTCATCCCAGTTTTCCAGTTTAAACAGGTTTTCTTCTTGTTATTTGAATTTTCTTGCTCTGTATTTTCTGAAGTTTTACTTAAAAAAAAAAGATTTGTGTTGGCAAACGTTTATCCTTGCCTGTGGAAAAGATTGAATTCAGTTAAAACCTGCACATGCAACAGAGAAACAGTTAGAGAGAGAATTTTCAAAATTTAAAGAAAAATGTAGCAAATTAATGATAGGGAAAATTTAGAGGAACATGATTATACTCTGTAATTCATGATCTATTACTACTCTTCGAATGGAAGTTGAATTTATTTTGCATTACTTATCATGTGAAAAATGGGTTTGAAATTGAGTTTTGTTCGAGAATTCTTTACTCTCTGGGAATATATTTCAGTGTTCATGTGTCCTTAGTTTAAGCGAATGCCTTGATTAGTACTGGGTTCTTCCATTTTGTTGATGGCTTCTATAGCATGATGCAAGTTGGCTTTGGTTGCACATAGTTTGAATTTGTAATGTTTGCTTATGGCTATTCTGGCATCTTTCGTACATTCTTTCAACTCAGACATTATTGATTTTTACTTTATGCTAGATTCAGTCACTGCTCTATTTTTCTGTGTTTACTCTATTCTAGTGGTTGCCTTATGACATTATATCAAGCTTTAGGCATAATGCTAGCACAGGCGATGGATTTAATCAGTCTTGAAGAATCTGGTGTTCTTTTTCCACCATCTCTTAACACACACAATAACTCTTTGATTTCTGCTAGTGATCTCCATGCATACCTAAATAATCGATGCAAGATATCCGGTTGAGCTGAGATCTATTAGTTGTATGACCTTTATCTTCTACCGCTGGTCTAAGTATTTTGGGAATTCTTCAATTTTCTATCATCAATATTCTCATTCACTTTGATGGGTTTCTATCCTATTGTTATCCATAGATTAGATAATGATCTGCTCCCTGATGCCTTTAATTTCTTGAATACAACTTCTGTTGGACGCCATGCAACTGACAGTTAACACGATGTGATTTGTGAATGCATCTTACTCTTTACTTTGCATGTTAAGCAAGCCACTTTCTTTAGAATCTGTAACTGAATGAAAGGAACTTCTAGTTTGTTTTAAATTATGATCATGTTGTTCTGGCGATTGAAAAGAATGAGTGTGTAGTCTTAAATTTAACCTTCAAACTTCTGATAATCTTGGGTTCTTCACATCTTGAACTGTAGGTATTCAATATGCATTTCTTTCCCTTACTTATTACCATTGGTAAAGGATCTTAGAAGTCAAATACCTCCCCAACGTCTTGTGTGCCTCTGTGCATGAAGTGGTGAATAATATACTTATACTTTTCTTGCGCTATTGAATTTTCTGTTTGGACCACTAGTCTGCCAGCCTAAATGGCTTGTATTCATTTCAAATGTTCAAATCATTTCATGTTACTTCCTAAATCAGTGCCATGCGTATGAGAACATCACCGATTGCATGAAATGAATTGTTCTTGAACTGCGGTTTCTTCATACCTATCACTTCCACCTTTGTAAGTTCTTCTGTTAAGTCGAGTCTCCTTCTATAAGCTTTCAAAACATTTAACTTACATTTCAAGCCATTCCACTCTTTTATGCGGCTGTTTCTGTAGTTTTATGTGTGATTGTCAATCCAGTTCCACGTATGGTGATGGGGTCCATCTATGATGAACGATCATGTGAGAGCCAAGGGATACCAAGTGCTAACTGATTCCATTCGCATCCTGTCACAGTCGACAACACTTGAGCATGGTAGGGCGTATAGATTTCAATAACCTCCCTGACTCTATTGGCATCTATCGCAGTTGCAGCACTTGAAAATAGATTGTTGTAGAGGTTTAAATAATCTCTCCGTCTCCATTATCAACCTGTTTCAGCCGCAACACTTGGGCATAATATGAATTTTAAAGATATTTTACTCGTAAGACAACAGATTCGGTTAATTGTTCAAAGGCGATTCTTTATCATTGGAGAGATGTTCAATTATAGTTATTAAATAGATATATAGATATATGTGTGTTTATCTTCATTTCAAAATATTTAATTTGATCGATTTCTTGATTATTATAATCTAATTGCAATATATTACCTTCATTTAGTTCTATATGATGGGTAAAATATTAAGGGTTGTCTTGGTAGTGTAGTGAATGAATTAGGTAACAAAGTTTCATAAGGAATATAGATTTAACTATTAGAAATAGATGTAAGTGATTGAGTAAATGATATGGTGTTTCTTAAATGAATGTTAGTTTGTTTTAAATTGTATCTATTCTTTACAAGTTTCAGTTAAAGGAAATTTAAGTATTATGAAAAGATATTTATGTATGCGTAGAAAATAACAATTATAATTATAACTTCGGATTCTCTATTATTATAATTGTTTGATTTGGAAAAAAAAGTCAAGATTACATTTGATATGTAAATGAATGCCTTTTAAATATGTTATTTAAATGTTTTTGAAGTGAATGGTGAATATATTTGGCCATGATTTAATTGTGAAGGAACATTATGTATTTTGGAGCGTATGTCTTCTTGAGACTTGTATGTCCTTCTAATGATAGTTTTTTTTTATTACTAGTGTAAATTGCTTAATTAATTATGATTTCTTTTGTTCACATTGTTGGGGAAATCAGTTAGTTGTGTATGTAAGTATTTCAGATGACATTATTTTATGACGGGGTTGTTGTGATTTGTGATTCAGCCCTTTGATTTCCCTTGGGTAGTGCACTTGGTTGTAATTTAGTTAATCACCCGGTTACTACGAATGAGGATGTGTTGCCTCTTGCATTATAGTTGATATTTATTATCAATTTTTGTGCACTTTGTCTACCCTTGGTTTGTGGATTAGATTCTTTTGTGGTCAGTAGGGGAATGGCTCTCAATGGAGGTTGACACACAAAGTGGTACCAGGATAACTCATGTGAGAGTTAGTTAATTTAGTGGAAATTAAATAATTGTATTAGGGGAAAGGGTAGCTGAAATCATATAACTTGTTAAATGTGCCTCGCTCATGGGCTCAAAGGCTTGTTAAGACTTGGGATGAGACGGGAAGGCTTGGAATGGCAAGATCATTATCTTGTCCCTTTGAAAGATATTTGATTCCGCATCGGTTTGCATGTGGGGCCGGGGGTCGTGAGAGGCTACCAGGGTAACCCAAGATGGGGGTCGGGGCCTAAGAAGATCTGCTAGGGTACAACCCATGCAACATTGTGATGACACTTCTCCTATGACAATAATATGTATTGTGCAGTTGATATACTTGATTATTTTACTCTGGAAGCAATGTAACCTTTAGGTATGTAATGTTCTTGTATGGTATAGTATATAGTATTGTGTGTGCTTGTGTCTAGAGGTTGTTGGTTTTTCCTAGGAAGCCCTTTTACTATCCCCTTGCACGGGGGGTGGGCGGGCCTTCGGGTACCACTTGGTTGGGTGGAATGTGCACCTTATATCGTTGGATTTCCACTACATGTTTGTGATGGTAGGATCTTCCATATTGGAGAGCTCACATGTTCCAATTATTTGTACCATCTCTTGTATACTGTTGGTTCAGTTGGATACTTATGTATATGTACTACTCCTCATTTGTATTCGAGGAGGATTCTTGTATCAATGTAATTGTAACATTAATGTATGATCTTCCTCATTTTGGAAATGAGCTTCGTAACTGCTATATTGAATAAATGAAATCTATGAATGATTCATTAATGTACTTTGTATCTTATGTGATGAGTTTAATGTTTTTGGATCTGTGTTCTTTATATCATGAGTTTAATTTTCTATGCTATGGTTAGTTCACTTTTGAAAGTTATGGGATTCAAGTGTAAGCGTTGTTATGTACCTTAGAGGATGTATGTGTTAAGTGTAGTTCACTTTACTTGTTTTAATTACACTTAATTTTTTTTTGTTATGCTTCCGTTGTGTTTAAGTCGTCCTTTAGGGTAATGTGGCGGGGCGTAACACAAATTACAAATTACAATAGCTTGGACAATAACAAAAAGACCCATCACATGAAAATAATTTTTTTATTTTAAAAATTTAACCTATAAAAATAATAATTTTTAGATGTTTATATTAAAAAAATTAAATACTAAAAAATAAAATTATTCTATAAATTTATCAAAAATTAAATTATTTTATTGTAAAAATTTGAACTATATACAACATAATCTTCAAAATGAAACCTATATTATATAATTAATAGCATAAATGTAATTAAAAATTAAATGTTAAACATTTTAAGTATGAAAGAAAGAAAATTGATGACATTTATTTTAAAGTTTTGGTAATTATTTATTTATTTATTGAGGGGATTATGCTTACAAATTTATCCCTGAGCAATCACAAAATTAGTTAATTTGTTAATGACAAAAATTGCCTTAAAAAATGGTAAAAAAGGGTTCACCAAAATGTTGCTTCCAGGAAACATTTATTTTTAGTCTTATTGTAAATAAATAACCTTTAAAAAAATTATTAAAAAATAGTTAAATATTTTTTTATTATGGTTTTGTGGCAGAAAAATGCCTTAAAAATCTGCAATAAAAAAGCTTATAGTTAGCATTCCTGAGAATCCCCCTTATCACTCAAAATTTTTTAGCCAATAAAATTGAGTAATTTTTTTTCTTGGAAATTTGACAAGTTAAAATATAATGGTAGGAACTAATAATCATGAATTTTGATTGGTTGGAAGCAAAATATTTAATCACTAGTTAAGGCCTTGCCTAGAATTAAATGGTAGGAACTAATAATAAATGCACAAATACTAATCATTACATAACAAATAGTAATTTAAGTGAATGTCCAATGTGAATAACCTTGAATACACAAATACTAACCATTACATAACACGTTGTAACTTAACTAATAATATCCATTATGAATAAAATTGAATACACAAATATTAACCATTACATAACACATAATAACTTAACAAAAATAATAAATAATACACAAATAATAACCATTATATAACACATAGTGACTTAACTGAGTGTCCAATGTAAATAACGTTGATGCATGTTTTGTGATAAATTACATAACACATAGTAACTTAACTCAGTGTCCAATGTGAATAACGACGATGCATGTTTTGTGATAAATTTATGGGCATTGATAGCCCTAAAAGGGTGGTTGTGTACGCCCATTAAGAAAACAGAAATAAAGCCACAACATTCTTAAAAAAGCCACCTTAAAAATAAGGAGAACTCTAATGTAGCAGATGGAGGAGTCTTTATATCATGCACACCAAGCATGTCAAGTGTAGTGGGAAAAAGCTGAAGAAGATGACTCAACTTTGAGTGCCAATAAAAAGAAGCTCATATCAGTGGCATTGCCATCCAGTAGATCTTTTTAGCATTCAGACAATCAATCTGAAGAAGAGTTTTAATCTGGTATTTGTATTTTTTCTGGGGATTTAAGATGGCGAAGGCAGTGTATATTGGTTTTGTGAGTGTGCTATTGTTTTGTATGGCTTATGGGGATTTACAGAGCGATGAAAGAGAATGTGCATCAGCCTTGCAAGATCTGGTGCCCTGTATTGGATTTCTGGAAGGGACAGAGAAACAGCCTACGGATGGTTGTTGTACCAATGTTATGGAAGTTCGTGAGAGTAATTCAAGGTGCTTGTGTCTTTTGATAAAGGATGCTTCTGAGGAAGATTCTTCCTCAGGGCTTTCTATTAACCAGACAAGGCTTATTCAGATGCCCTCTCTGTGTAAAGTTACAGGAAAGCTCTCTGACTGCATAGGTTTGTTTCAATATGCTTTCCTTTTTATTTTTTGAACTGGGTTGAATTGTTTGATACTGTCGTATCCTGGATGGTTGAATTTGCTATTTTAAAGCATTGTGGGGTTCATCAGTCAATGACGATTTTTTCTTATTAAAATAGAATGAATATTTATCAATTTTATAGGTGAATGAGGTGATCAGTAATTCATTTTAGTACTTTTAGAGAATTGTCCACTTTCAAAATGCCCATTAACCATTCTCCCTTGACATGACATTTAAATAGTCTTGCCATATCAATCTACACCTTTCTATTACATTTGAATAAAATTTATTCAAGTAGAATGCTTCCATATGAATATGTGCCTTCCAAAATTACCATTATTCCATCAATTCATCTTACCAGTTTAAACTTACCATTAAAATTTCTACATCATGCTATACCTTTTTATTATAATTATTAAACTTTGTTCATATAATATTTTTACATCAATTTGTACCTTCTAAATTTGCTATTAACTGATCAATTCATTTTATCACTTCCAAAAATACCAATAATCATTTTCTACTTTACAATTCTAGAAGTTGAGATGTAAAGACTATCTAAAAACTAACCGTTTGTTTATTTGACAGGCATTTTGAAGTTATCTCCATCTTCTCCCGACGCCAATTTTTTTGAATCAGGCAGCCTTCCTTCCCAGTCGCCCTCCACTGGTAAGACTGTGTGCTGTACAGATTAAGGGTTAAATTTCAATTTTAATAAATTTATGGAATTTTTTTGAATTTTTTCTTGTTTTTGCAGTATCACCCTCTTCTCAATCCTCTGCCCCTAAACCAGAGAGTAACTGGAGTCATGGGCTGGACCTGGATCCATGTGTTGGATTGTGCTGTATTTTTTTTATATTGTTTTTCTGTACATTATATAGTCTCTTCTATAAATAGAAATAAATCCTCTGCACATAGCAGTTCAGTACAGTCAAGTTAAGTGTTTAATATTGTATGAGGGCAGCATTGTGAATGAGCTGTGAATGGTGTTTAAATTGAAAGTTGCAAGCTCAGGGAGATTATGTAACGAAATAAACTGCAGAAAATTGTGAATGAGGGTGCAGAAGACATTGGAGACTGCTATCAGTCTGCATTAAGGCCATCCATCTCTATTAGTCCTTTGAATGCAGTTACTTTTTATCCTTTGTTCAATCATTAAAAGAAAAATAATTTAATTTTTAGTCAGATTTTTTTATGTTAGATTTTATTTTTGTTTATTGTTAAACAAATTTTCAAATTTTTGAAAATATGTTTCAATAGAAATTCATTGATTCTTATGATTTTTTTAATTTACAAGTTTTATTGTAAGAGGTAAAACCAATGAAATTAACAAGTCTCATAAAGAGTAGTACCTATTAATCTATAAATAAATTATACTTGATAATAACTAATTAGTAAAATCATCTAAATGTGTTGTTGGATGATCGATAATCACATATATAAACAAGGTCGTGTTGTTGCGAAGTTGTGCCAAATGTTAGCAAGGCAATTTTGTTCTTTGAAGTCCAGAAGAATTGAGAGTAGCTTTGTCTTTTTTTAACAATGATGAGGAAAGATACTGATATGTTATGGTCAACTATGAAAACCATTTGATCACCTATGTATAACTATTTTTTTGCCCTTATTTTTTATGAACAATTATTTTCCTTTGTATGGGAAAACTTATAAATAGCAAACCTTTTGTTTCTTGAACAACAGTGTCTATTATTTCTAGGTTAGGATTTCATTAGACTAAAATATTGAGTTCAATTATAGTTATTGTTCAGTTATGGTTTAGGTCAACGCTCAATTAAGGCTATGATTTAATTAGGGTTTAGAGTTAAGGTTACAATTCAATTAGAGTTAGGGTTCAATAAATGGTTAATTAGAATTAGGGTTAGGGTGAGGAATTCATTAAGGACATGGTTACAATTACATTAGGGTTAGGGTTCAATTTGGATTAAGGTTTATTAAGGATTAGAGCTTAATTAGGTTAAAAGTTTAAGTTCAATTAGGGTTACTATTCACTTGGGTTAGGGTTTGGGTTAGGGTTAGGATTGGGGATCAAATAGGGTTAGGATAAGGGTAAGAATTAAAGTTTAATTAGGGATGTGATTTAATTTAAGTTCAATTAAGGTTACTATTATGGTTAGGATCAAGGTTCAATTTAGGTTATAATTTATTTAGGATTCAAAGTTAATATTATAGTTCAATTAGGGTTAGGGTTCAATCAAGGTTCAATTTGGATTAGGATTAAGGGTTAAGATTAAATTACAATTAGTGTTATGATTTTTAGATCCTCCTAGATCAACAATTCATGTAATTATAGCCGTACGTGATATGTTACAATGAGGGATAATTTGTTCAAGGATAAATTTTCATAAGTTACATCTAATTACATGAAAGATTGAGATTGGGGTCTTTTAGAAAGATTTATTTCTATTTATTTTCTTCTCACAAGTCATTACCAATTCTATCTAAAATTTAAAAAATATGTTATTTTTATGTTGCATGTTTTATTTTTTATAAATAAATATTTATTCAATATATTATATAAAATAGAAATTTAAAAAAATACTTTTAGTTTGTTTTTTATATTTTTATAAACAAATAATTTTATAAAGCTACATGTAAAAAGTTACCAATACTTTTACACTATATTTCTGTATAAATAAATAATTTTATAAAGTCAAATAAGTTTGGTATTATAAGTTAAGGAGATTTATTTTATAATTTTCTTTTATGTAAAAATGGGTGCACCTATCATAAATATTAGGTTAATTAATTAAATAAAAATATTTATTATTATAATAAAAAAAGGTTAAGTAAATATGAAAAAATAAATTAAATGTACAAGTATTTAATTCTAAATTTAACGAAGATATTATACAAATATTAGGAATGTGTTTCTTTGTAGTTTATAATTTAAACTTTATAATTAAAAAATTTAATGATTATCACCAATTTATGAGTTTCTTTGTGTACTATTTTGGTTCATTTCTAATGTCATCTAAGTGATCTCTATACATGTGGACTTGAACTTGAAGTGTGGATCTAAATTTGTAACTCATACACTTGATCTCACTAAATTATATTGTTTGAAACTTGTTTGTCTCTATGTATGTGCTCTAAATTTAATAAGGAACATGTGTTGTTTATAAAACATCTTTAAGAAATCTATTGAATTGTAATGTTCATGTTCTCCTTAGTCAAACCCCTAAATGTATCGATTCAACAACGATGAACCAAGGTGAAGAAAAATACTTTGCGAGAATGTAATATGCTACTAGAATAATGATGTAATGTTGATGTAACAAAGATTTATTTTATTATTTGATTCTCCTTCCCAATTTCATTACAACTTAAGGATATTTATTTTTATAATTTTCTTTTGTGTAGAAATGGGTGCACCTTTCATAAATATTAGATTAATTAATTAAATAAAAATATTTATTATTGTAATAAAAGGTTAAGTAAATATGAAAAATAAATTAAATGTACAAGTATTTAGCTCTAAATTTAATGAAGATGTTATCCAATATATTTTGGAGAATGTAATTTATATTAAGATTATTCTTGTATTTTAAAGTTATTTTGATCCTATACTTATATAATCTAGATATTTTATATATTTTTTCTTGTATTTTAGATTAAAAAATAAAAAAAATAATTTAAATTAATTAAATTTATAATATATATATATGTTAATAAATTTATTATTTAGATTTGAATATTTATATGATATTATATTATATAAATTTATTCATATCATATAAATATTAAGTATATATTATTTTATTAAGATTAACTTCTTTAAATACTCCACCTTTAGACATATTGGGGACATCAACCTAAAAGCAATTATGCTGGAGAAGGAATGAAACATAATGATACTTCTCTTTGAAACATTCAGACATTTCCCTCCCAATTTCATGATTATTTCGAGACAGAGCTCTGTTCAGGAAACTTGGGGTATTAAGCTCAAGTGAAAGCTTTAATGCATCAAAAACTGAAACATAAGCTCTGTTATGTGGCAAGAAATGTGGAGGAAAAATTCCTCCCACATACCCTTCTCCCTTCCCAAATTCATACCCCTAAATGGTTAATAAGAGCACATCATTTTGCAGAAAAGCATCGTTAACAACCTTCAATGCTATTGTTTGCATTGGTTCAAAACTCTGGAGCAGGTCCATAAGATTTGAAATAAAAATAGAAAGAAGGTTTGAAGGGAAGATTAACCTGCGAGATTGCGGGTGAAGAATTTATGGACCAATTACACATTTTATGCACTTATAAGCACTTGGGCATTGCACCTTGAAAATCATCTGCAAGTGTTCTTTCCCAAGCAGCCCAGAGAAAGGGCGTTCCCACTGTTGAACCGGAAAATGAACCCTATAATTTCTGGGATGGTATTCCATCTGCAACTACATGTAGCTTCTCCTCACCTTGAATTATCCCTAGCACCAGAACCACCACCTTTTGACGAAGAACCTCTGCAACAGATTAGAAAGTTGGCAACACTGTTAGAGCAAACAAGACTTATGGCAATGAAGCACCACTAATAGAGAAATACCACCTTTCGACAAAAAATTGCAGGAGCAAGAGATTTTAAATTATGTTTGTGACCGCACTACTTTGTATGTAACTTCAATATCTATATTGTTTATTTTATTTTTAGTTCTTACCATGGAACTATAACTATAGGCAACACTATAGGCAAGGTAGTTTCTAATTAGTGATTAAACATTTTATTTGCAGTCAATTCATTATTATTTTTGTTACATTATATTTTAATTTTCTTAATGTAAAATGTAAGATTTTTAACTTTTCAATTTTCAAAATTATTTTTGTTCAATTATTTTGGCTATAAACTTTTTATCCCAACTTTTCTGCCACAAAGAACATAATCAAAAAAATATTTAGCTAATTTTTAGGAATTTTTTTGAACTCTTCAAAATTTGTTCACTTGTTTAATATATTTATTTTGCTTGTTTATGTAACTTTAATTTTATTTTGAAAAATTCACTAGTAAATTTAATTTTTAAAAAATTATAGATTTCCTTTGTTATTATTTTAGAAATATTATATTATTAATATTTGACATGTAAATTGTTGTGAAATTTTAAGATAAGTTATCAAAATTGTTAAAAAAATTAAATTAATTATTAACAAATTTGATATATAAATAATAATAAAATATACTTATATAATAAATTAAAGAATATATATTTAATATTTATATGAAATAGTATCAAATAAATACCAAAAATCTAAACGATATGAATATTATAACACACACATGTATTATAAATTTAATTAATTTAAATTATTTTATTTTTATTTTTTAGTCTAAAAATACAAGAAAGAGTATATAAAATATCTAGATTAAATAATTATAAGGTCAAAATAACTTTTCAAAATGCAAGAATAATTTATAAAGTAAAAAAATTATTAATATTATAATTATTTCCATATATGTATATAATGAAAATTCATTTGATGACAATAAATAATTTCAACACTCATAATGTTTTAGGTGATATACAAGATTTCATAGGAAAATCAAGTATGATTTTTTATGAGGAATAAACTTGTCCTCAATAATAGAGAATAATTTATTCTTATTGTAGGTTTTTCTACCTCATTTTTTTACGGAGAAGAATAATTTGTCCAATGACATAGAGAAAAAATGTTTATCATCTTATTATGTTTTAAAAATGACCAATTTAAATTATTAAAATATTTGAAACTTTAAAGCAATTTTTTTTGAACAATATTTTCATGTTTTTGATTGGCATTCGAACTAGACAATTTAAATTATTAAAATACTTGAAACTTTAAAGAAAATTATTTTGAACAATATTTTCATGTTTTTGATTGGTCTCAACTAAATAATTTAGTCACCTTACAAACTAACCCCTCCCCTATAGTTTCATCGTAGGATCTAATAATCTTGTTGGCATGTGTATTTATGTTTTTTTGACTATTTATTATATATTTGTTTCTCGGCTATCCACTAACACTTTTAGGAGCTTTTATTATTAGTTCCTACCAAGATAGGAATATTAATGCATGCAGTTTCTCTTACTTATTTAACCAATCATAATATAGATTTAATTTTTTGAGCAACAATCCTATAACTTATAACTAATGAATTAATTTAATTATTTTGAAAATGAGGTTTATCTATTTTCTTATTAGTTTATGTTAGAAATAGTTAGTGCAAAATAAAATTATTTTAAATTTTATTAGGTTTTGAATGCATTAAATTCTTATGATAAAATTTCAACTATATCAATACTGTAAGTCTTATTCAAATATTAATTCAAGACTCCAATTTCAACTCTATTAATGTTTATTATTGATTGAATGAAATTAAACATATTATAATCAAATCAATATGAAAATTAAATATGTCTTCAATAAAATCTGGAAGTGGTAAGCTCAAAGAGATACTGTACGAAAGATAACCTGCAGAAAATTGTGAATGAGGGTGCAGAAGACATTGAAAATTGCTATAGGTTTGCATTAAGACCATGAATGTAGTTACTTTTTTATCATTTCTTTCAATCATAAAAAAAGATTAACTTAATTTTATTCAGTTATTCTTTATGTTAGATTTTATTTTGTTTTATTGTTTAAACAAAATTATTCAAAAGAAATTTATTGATTCCATTATTATTATTAGAAGTAAAATCAATGAAATGACACATTTGATGCCGGAGCATCCGGGTATCTCTGTATCCACATCATTTTGTTTCTTCATTGTTTTCTTATTTTGAAATATTTTTGTGATATTTAAATTTGATGGTAACATTTTCACGCTCATCTGACATTTTGGAAGTTATTTTAATGATGCCCAAAATAATGTCAACATGGAGACTATTTTGGAAGGGAAAATTTAAATATATCAAAGCATCTTCTATTTTCTTTTCCTAGACACCCAAAACTAGCCAATTCATTTTCCTAAGCATGGTAAAAGGCAGACTTTGGGGTGCTTACCTGGAAGGAAAAAGACAAAAACAAAATTCATGAGACTTTAGCATTTGAGAATGGGAAGAGTTTGGGAGATCAAATGTAGCAAAGGGGGAAAACTTAGGCGCCCAAATATAAGAGAAAAAAATAGCAGCAAATGTGGAAAGAAAGAGGACATCAACCCATTGTAAAGGGAAAAAAACTATAGTTTGAAAGACCAGTAGTTGGCGTGGTTGAAGGTGATGAGAGGCATTGAAAGTAGAGCAGATCAAATGTAACATTTTTTTTTCTTGGCTAGAAATTAGCATGTGTATTTGCAAAAAAGGGGTGTGGCATATTGAACATAGCTGGAAGTATATAGCGGTTTCAAATTATTGTGTAGAATAGGAGAAACAAGTGAATCATCTAGCTACCATTTGTACCATTGCAATCTATAGAACAAATAAAGCATGGTGAATTCATAATTGGATTTGTGTAATTAAAATCAAAATGAATATCCCTGTTATTTGTATGAGTTGCTGCATTTAATCCTAATTTGGTAAGACTCAAATTTTTTGATCTACATTATTTGGTATAAGAGTGGGGTTTGATTGAGTTGAGAAATGAAATGGCGTATCGAGGATGAGGTCACAGAGGTAGAGCACCTAGATGCATGGAGCTTGAAATTGCAGAATTAATAAGAAATTGCACAATGGAAGTAGCTAGAGGTCTCACAACATGAATGGAGGCAATGGAAATGACACAGAGAAGAGGATTCCCTATAGTGGATTTAAGTGATGATGAAGAAGAGCAGATTGTTGAAGATGGAGAGGAAGTGAATTGGCTCTAGGTCTTGATCCAAGAGAAGAATGATTTATTAAATCCATCATGAAAATAAACTCCAGGCCATGATTTGATCCTCCAAATTACAAAGGCCAGTTAAATACAAAAGAGTTGCTGGATTGGATTGGTGAAATGGATAAATATTTTGAATGTGACAATACTGAAGAAGATCAGAAGGTGAAATATGCTTGCACCAAGTTGAAGGGGTACGCACCCCTATGGTGGGATCAACTGCAAGAAGACATGCAATGAAAGGGAAAGGAAAAAATAAAATCATGGGATCAAATGGTGATGAAAATAAAATCCAAGTTTCTACCAACAAACCACCAAATTAATTTATTTAGAAAACTTCAAAATTTAAAGCAAAAGGAGAGTAGTGTTGAGGAGTATACGTAAGAGTTTTATCAGTTAAGCATAAGAGCTGATCGTGAAGAAGATGATATGGAGCAAGTTTCAAGATATTTGAATGGTTTGCACATATCCATCCAATATGAAATCAATTTGGTTAATATGTGCAAAGTGTGGAGAAGGCATATCAATATGCCTTGAAAGTAGAAGAAAAGCTCAATAGGAAGCAACAAAATAACTCTCAAGGTAGAGGCAGATTTTTGCATGGAAGAGGACCACTAAACAACAGTAGAGGCTTCCAAAACAAGCAAGAGGAGGAAAGCACATCAAGTGCAAGTATGCAAGAAGGAAAGGGAAGAGGATGTTTCCCTAGAGGAAGAGGAGAATACTCTCATGGAAGAGGGTCATTTGGAAGAGGTAGAGGAAGAGGTTTCAACTTTACATGTTTTCAATGTGGAGAAGTGGGCCATCGAGCATTTTAATGTTCACAAATCCAACAAGATGTAAGAAAGGGAAAAGATGCAAGAGTACATGTAGCACATGCTAAAAGTGAAAAATAAGCTTCAAATAAGAATGGAGAAGACCCTAAGGATGGAGAATATTTGATGTTGAGAAGAGTCTTGTTAAATCTTGAAAAGGAGAAAGTGAAACCAATACAAAGGAGGAATTTGTTTCAAATAAGGTGCAAGGTGAGTGAAAAGTGTTGCAAAGTGATAGTGGAAATAGGTAGTACAAATAACATTGTATTCAAAGAAATGGTAGAAAAGTTGAAGTTGAAGAAGGTGAAACATCCCAACCCTTACCGAGTTTCTTGGTTACAAAAAGAGCATCAATTGGTGGTGTAGGAACAATGTTTGGTAAGTTTTCAAATTGGAAATTACAAGGATAAAGTTATGTGTGACATTATGCCAATCGACGCTTGTCATATTATTTGGGGAAGAGCGTGGAAATTTGATAGACAAGTTGTTCATAATGGGAAAATGAATACATATACAATCAAGAAAGGTGGAGAAGAATATAAATTGAACCCATTGTAGAATAGAGAAGGAGAAGATGAAGACAAACCAAGGTATGCTTATTTTCTGGAAAGAAATTTTTGAAAGAATTAAAAAAGGAGAAAGCATGTTTAAATGATTGAAGGTGGATCTATGATAGATCATTTAAATGAGTTTAATACGATTACTAGTCAGTTAACTTTTGTAAAAGTAAATTTTGATGAAGAGGTGAGGGCTCTCTTGGTTTTATGTTCTTTGCGAGAAAGATGGAATAGCTTGGTAATGGTTGTAAGTAACTATGTCTCTAGTTCAAATACATTAAAATTTGATGATGTTGTTGGTGTTATCCTTAGCGAGGAAATGCGATGGAAAAGCATAGGTGAGACTTCAACATTAGGTAATTATTTGACTATAGAGAACATGGGAAGAACAAAGGAGAGAGGAAAAAACCCAACAAATCATGGGAAGTCACAAGGGAAGTCAAAGAAAGGCAAATCTAAATCTAGAGAAAAAATGGATTGCTGGCACTGTGGAAAGCTAGGACACTTGAAGAAGGATTGTTGGTCTTGAAAAGGAAAACAAGGAGATAGACAACATGATGACAATAAGGAAGCTAATGTTGCAAGTAATAAATTGTAGGATGCTTTAATTATATGTTTAGATAATGTTAGTGATTCCTCGGTAATAGATTTAGGGGCTTCATTTCATGCCACACTCCATAAGAAATATTTTGTAGATTATGTTCAAGGTGATTTTGGATAGGTTTTATTTGGGTGATGATGAACCTTGCTAGATTGTTGGAAAAGGAAAAATAAAAATCAAGTTGTAGAATGAAAATGAATGGTTGCTGCAGGAGGTAAGGCATGTTCCAAAATTGAGAAGAAATTTAATCTCTGCAGGACAATTGGGTAGTGAAGTTTGCATAGTTACCTTTATAGAAAAAGTCTAGAAGGTCACTAAAGGTGCATTAGTAGTAGCTAAAAGTGAAAAGGTAGGAACATTGTATTTGTGTACTGGTAATACTTTTTCTACCTTAGCTGCTACATAAACAATTGCTACAGAGACAATTAGAGCTGATTTGTTGTAGGGACAAAAACAAAATTATGGCACCATAGACTTGGGAACATGAGTGAGAAAGGGATGAAGATCCTTCACTCCAAAAAGTTGCTACTAGGTCTAAAGTAGATTGACTTGGAGTTCTGCAAAAATTATGTTTATGGAAAACATAAAAGAGTCTAATTTCCGAAAGTTGGGAAAGAGAAGAAGAGTGAAAAATTAGAGCTTGTGCATTCAGACATGTATGAGGACCAACTCAGGTATATTCTCTTGGCGTCTCTTGTTATTATGTTACTTTTATTGATGATGCAACTAGAAAAACATGGGTGTCTTTCCTAAAACAAAAATCAAAAGTGTTTGAAACTTTTTAAAAGTGGAAAGATTTGGTTGAGAATGAGAGGAAAAAAGTTGAAGTGTCTCAGATTTGATAATGGAGGTGAGTATTATAGTAGAGAATTTGAAAATTATTGTTCATACAATGGAATATGTAGGAATAAAACGGTTCCTGGAACCCCACAATAAAATGGTGTGTCTAAGAGGATGAATAGGACCATTATGGAGCATGTAAGGAGCATGAGATTGCATGCTGGACTACCCTTACAATTTTGGGAAAATACTGTACATACCGTTGTTTATTTAATAAATAGGGGACCTTAAAATCCTTTGGATGGTGGCATTCTAGAGGAGGCATGGACGAGTAAAAAGGTAAACTACTCATTTATGAAAACCTTTGGTTGTGAAGCTTTTGTCCATGTTGATATAGAAAATAGAACCAAGCTTGAGGCTTAGTCTAAAAAATGTACCTTCATTGGATATAGCATAGATGAATTTGGTTATTGGTTATGGGATTACGAAAAATCATAAAATTGCTAGGAGTAGAGATGTTATATTCAATGAGAAGGTCATGTATTTAATAAGGATCAACTACAGGAAAAGAAGCATGAAAAGGCCAAAAAGGAATATATGGTGCTAGGTGAGATTCCAGAAAATAAAATTCCAGTGGTACCTAATGCTTAACAACAATGAGTTATTCCATAGACTCCTACAAGTGTTAGATGTTCTACAAGGATAACTAGACCTCTAGAAATATTTTCTCCATAATTATATTCTATATTATTAACTGATTCTGGTGAACCTGAAGGTTATGAAGAAGCACTGCACATACCAAAGAGCAGTGGGAGCTAGGCATGAAAGAGGAAATGGATTCCTTGCTACAAAATTAGAGTTGGGACTTAGTCCAATTGTTTGTAGGTAAAAAAGCACTACTAAATAAATGGGTTTACAAGTTGAAGGAAGAAGATGGAGGCAAGAAAATATATAAGACCAGACTTGTGGTAAAAGGTTTTACACAAAAAAAAGTTATAGATTTTGATGAAATATTTTCTATGGTTGTAAAGATGACTTCTACTAGAACTATTCTAAGTCTTGTGGCTGCAGAAGACTTGCATCTTGAACAACTACATGTGAAAACATCTCTCCATGGGGATTTGGAAGAGGAAATATACATGCATCAACCACAGGGGTGAGGTCAAGGGGAAGGAGGAATTTGTGTGGAGGTTAAAGATGATTTTGTATGGCCTGAAGTGAGCACCTCGGTAATGGTATTTGAAAATTGATAGTTTTATGGTTGAACAAGGTTACAAAATATGTCATTTTGATTATTGTGTTTATTTTAAGAAATTAGATAACGACGGCTATATTATCCCATTGCGTTATGTTGATGACATGCTTGTTCCTGAGTCTAACATGCAACATATTAATGAACTTAAGCAAAAATTAGCAAATTCATTTGCTATGAAGCATTTGGGTGCAACAAAACAAATCCTTGGTATGAGGATCACACAGGACAGGACAAATAAAAAATTATTTATGTCTCAAAGTGAGTATGTAGAGAAGGTTTTGAAAAGGTTTAATATGTAGAATGCAAAAATAGTTAGTACACCTTTGCCTAGTCATTTTAAGTTGACTAAGGAGATGTGTCCAAAGACACAAGAGGAGGAAGAAAAAATGTCTAAGATACCATATGCATCAGCAGTTGGTAGCTTGATGTATGCAATGGTATGCACAAATCCAAATATTGCACATGGAGTGGGAGTTGTGAGTAGGTATATGAGCAATCCAGGAATGGAACATTGGAATGCGATAAAGTGGATTCTCTGATATTTGAGAGGTACTACTTCAAAGAAACTATGTTTTGGAGGAACAAATTCTACTCTAAAAGGATATGTTGACTCTGATCTGGTGGGTGATATTGATAGCAGGAAGAGTACTACAGGGTATGTTTTTATTGTAGGAGGTACTACAATCAATTGGATTTCAAGATTGCAAAAGGTTGTTGCACTTTCAACCACTAAAGCTGAGTATGTTGCTGCTACAGAAGCCAACAAGGAGATCATTTGGTTACAACATTTTCTAGAGGAATTGAGACAACAACAAGAAGATATCCCTTTGTACATTGATAGCCATAATGCCATTCATCTTGCTAAGAACTCAACTCTGCATTCAAAAAATAAGCACGTACAACTTAAATACCACATCATTCAACCAGTTTTAGAGGATGGGAAATTGAATCTGGAGAAAATTCTCACAAGTGAGAATCCTACAGATATGTTCACAAAGGTGGTTACATAGGAGAAACTAATTTTCTCATCATTTTTCGTTAGCCTTCACGATTGATAATGGTGGACATAAGAAACTAGCCAACCTATAATTCAATGGGAGCTACAAGTGTAGCAGTGCCATCCAGGATTAGTATCCAAGTGGGAGATTTTTGGTATGTGGCAATTGGTCATGCAAATATTGTACACTCATAATGTATCCTTGTTGGGGTTCGGGGTTAGGCTGGGCCCTAAGCGGGGGTTTAGGGGTGGCAGCCCCTGATAGTGAGGGTTCAGGGGCGGAAGCCACAGATAGTGGGGATTCAAGGGCAAGAGCCCTTGATAGCAGGGGTTCGAGGGCACAACCCCCAATTTTTTTATTTTTTTTATTTTTTTGTAAACACATTAAGGTTTTCCTATTGACATGCCAAATGAAAAAATGACTTTATAAAACCCTAATTTTGGAATCTTTCAAAAATCTTGTTATAAGCAACTGGGATGTAAGTTGTGGTGTGTGTAATTCGTGAGATTGTAATCTATTTTACACTAGATAATAAAATCATTGGGTGGCTGAGTTTCTGTGGATGTAGCCCATTTTGGGTGAACCACGCTAAATCTCTGTGTTGATCTGTTTTGTGTTATTCTTCATTGTTATTTCTGGGTTATTTAATCTACATATAATTGTTAATGTTTATTGCTCCAATCTTCCTGAACCCTAACAAAAGCCATGATACCCTTTAGCTATGGGGACCCAAAAAGGAAATTCACTCCCTTACCTGACACCCTTCAAACCACAATGACACAACTCTTAGAACATAAGATGATCACCTTGCCTCCTGTTAAAACTCCCAATCCTAATAAACCATTACCCACAAACTATAGACCGAATTCTTATTGTCATTATCATCAACAAAATGGAAAAAATACAAAACATTGTAAGCATCTTAAACATCTTGTGCAAGACCTCATTGATTTCGGTCATCTTTCCATTGGAGGTGTTAGTGATCAAGGAAATAAGTCAGTTACCCCTCCAAACCAAAACTTGCAAATTTTTTCCAACTGTATGCCTAATCATAACATTTAATTTTTCAAATCTAGTGAAACTACAAAGAATGATCTGATGAATGTTGATATAGATTATGATAAAAATGATGATGAAAAAGCACAGGTGAGACTTCAACATTAGGTAATGCTTTGATTGTAGAGAATAGGGGAAGAACAAAGGAGATAGGAAAAATCCCAAAAAATTATGGAAAGTCACAAGGGAAGTCGAAGAAAGGCATACCTAAATCCAGAGGAAAAATGGATTGCTGGCACTGTGGAAAGCCAGAACACTTGAAGAAGGATTGTTGGTCTCGAAAAGGAAAACAAGGAGACATACAACATGATGACAATAAGGAAGCTAATGTTGCAAGTAATAAATTGCAAGATGCTTTAATTCTATTTTTAGATAATGTTAACGATTCCTGGGTAATAGATTCAGGGGCTTCATTTTATGCCACACCCCATAGGAAATATTTTGTAGATTATGTTCAAGGTGATTTTGGACATGTATATTTGGGTGATGTTGAACCTTGCCAGATTGTTGGAAAAAGAAAAATAAAAATCAAGTTGCAGAATGGAAATGAATGGTTGCTACATGAGGTAAGGCATGTTCCAAAATTGAGAAGAAATTTAATCTCTGCAGGGCAAGTGGGTAGTGAAGGCTACATAGTTGCTTTTATAGAAAAAGTCTGGAAGGTCACTAAAGGTGCATTAGTAGTAGCTAAAGGTGAAAAGGTAGGAAATTGTATTTGTGTATTGGTAATACTTATTCTACCTTAGTTGCTACATAAACAATTGCTACTGAGACAGTTAGAGCACTTGCTGCAAGGATAAAAATAGAATTGTGGCACCATAGACTTGGGCACATGAGTGAGAAATGGATGAAGATCATTCACTCCAAAAAGTTGCTACTAGGTCTAAAGTAGATTGACTTGGAGTTATGTGAAAATTGTGTTTATGGAAAATAGAAGAGTCTTATTTCTCAAAGTTGGGAAAGAGAAGAAGAGTGAGAAGTTAGAGTTTGTGCATTCAAAATTATGGGGACCAGCTCAGGTATCTTCTCTTGGTTTCTCTTGTTATTATGTTACTTTTATTGATGATGCAACTAGGAAAACATGGGTGTATTTCCTAAAAAAAAATCAAAACTATTTGAAACTTTTAAAAAGTGGAAAGCTTTGGTTGAGAATGAGACAAGAAAAAAGTTGAAGTGTCTTAGATCTGATAATATAGGTGAGTATTGCAGCAGAGAATTTGAAAATTATTGTTCATACAATGGAATCCGTAGGCAGAAAACGGTTCCTGGAACCCCACAAGAAAATGGTGTCTCAGAGGATGAATAGGACTATTATGAAGTGTGCAAGGAGCATGAGATTGCATGCTAGACTACCCTTACAATTTTGGGTAGATGCTATACATATCATTGTTTATTTAATAAACAGAGGACCTTTAAATGCTTTGGATGGTGGCTTTCTAGAGGAGGCATGGATAGGTAAAAAGGTAAACTAGGGTGTGTGCAAGAAGTTGAGTCCACTTTTCAACCAAAAAGTGGAAGTGCTTTCCCTAATTTTCAGAATTTGTCACATTTGACCTTAAAATTTGAAGCACTTAGAGATGGAATCTTGAAAAAAGTCACTAATCATAAAATGTAGTACTCAGAGTCTAGTTTCCAAATATGTAATTTATTTCAATACCCAGATGATAAAAATTGATTTTCAATAGGCATTTCTAAAACCCACTGTTTAAAAGTAACTTTTTTTTACCATACCATGCATGTGTACGTCATCCATTTTTTGACCTTTAAAACAATCATGTTTTTCTAAATCCTTTTGGGAAAAGATTCGTAACTCACTGAAGCACGTTTTCAATATTTTTTTGTAATTTCTTATTGAATATTTTTTTTGTTAAATTTTTATTGGCCATATTTGTTGTTATAAAAAATCATCGTGTACATCACGCATAAGATGACCTAAACTTATCATTTTTGATTTTTTTTTCAAATTGAAAATAATTGTCTAAAGTACGTTTTGGTGCAATTCGTTTTACAAAAAAACATTCTAATAAAAAATTATTAAAATACTAAAAAACCCTGATAATTCAAGTTTATGGACCAATTTCATTAGAAATTAATTGAAAAATAGAAAAAAAAATCAAATTGTAATTTTTTTACATATTTGGAATATGGACTATCTCATTTATAATGGGTTTTAATTTCGTAAAAAAATTCTACAAAATAGGTCTTCAGACAAATGTCCAAAGTCACTATTTTCCTGTGACATTAACATGACCTTCAAGTTGTAGGTCAAACCAGGTCCAAAGCTTAGGTTTGGGTCCCCAAGCCATTTCTCGAACTGAAAAACAAGCCAAAAACCTGACCAAAAATTCATATTTTAAAAAACAGGATCCTGTTTCATAAAAAAACAATTTTTTTATGGTTCTACGAAACGAGATCCAGTTTTGAAATTTGCCAAAAATGGAGTTTTCAAAACGGATCCCGCTTGAAAGCTTTCAAAAAATAGAAATTTTTCAAAAATTGAAAGTTCTAAAATTCGAAAGTTTTCAAAATGCTATCCTGCTTTGAAACTTGCCATTTTTGGAGGGGCTCTTTGTTTTGAAAAATTTTCAAAATGGGATTCCATTTTGAAAATTTTCCAAAAATGGGATCCTATTTAGAATTTAGGGTCAGGATCCCGAAGCTAAATGGGAGATCCCATTTTTTGCAAGAAATTTTTTTTTTTTTCCTAAGGCAAAACTTCCACGTTTCGTGGATCATCTTCTTGCATTTACCCACTATTCATTTCTGAAAACCTTTCTTTGTGAAGCTTTTGTCCATGCTGATATTGAAAATAGAACCAAGCTTGAGGCTAAGTCTAAAAAATGTACCTTCATTGGATATGGAGTAGATGAATTTTGTTATTGGTTATGGAATTATGAAAATCATAAAATCATTAGGAGCATAGATGTTATATTCAATGTGAAGGTCATGTGTAAGGATCAACTGCAGGAAATGAAGCATGAATAGGCCAAAAAGGAATGTGTGGTGTTGGATGAGATTCCATAAAATAAAATGCTAGTGGTACCTGATGCTCTACAACAAGTTATCCCCCAGACTCTTCCAAGTGTTAGATGCTCTACAAGGATAACTAGAGCTCTAGAAAGATTTTCTCCATCATTATATTCTATATTATTAACTAATTTTGGTGAATATGAAGGTTATGAAGAAGCAATGCAGGTAGATACCAAAAAGCAGTGGGAGCTAAGCATGAAAGAGGAAATAGATTCCTTGTTGCAGAATCATACTTGGGATGCCTGCAGGTAAAAGATTATTCCCAAATAAATGGGTTTATAGGTTGAAGGAAGAAGATGGAGGCAAGAAAAGATATAAGGCTAGACTCATGGTAAAAGGTTTTTCATAGAAAAAAGGTATAGATTTTGATGAAATATTTTCTTTGGTTGTAAAGATGACTTCTATTAGAACTATTCTAAGTCTTGTGGCTGCAGAAAACTTGCATCTTGAATAGTTAGATGTGAAAATAATATTTCTCCATGGGGATTTGGAAGAGAAAATATACATGCAGGAACCATAGGGATATGAGGTCAAGGGTAAGGAGGAATTTGTGTGCAGGTTAAAGAAGAGTTTGTATGGCCTGAAGCAAACACCTTGACAATTTGATATTTGAAATTCAATAGTTTTATGGTTGAACAAAGTTACAAAAGATGTCATTCTGATTATTTTGTTTATTTTAAGAAATTGGATAATGGAAACTATATTATCGTGTTGCTTTATGTTGATGGGTATGTGCAGAATCATGATGGGCCAAAAAGTGGCGATATCATGGGTATGTGGTTGATGACATTTTTTTAACCCAAAATTGATGAAATGGAAAGGGTTTTTAAAGGAGATTCTCATATTTCTACCAATATAAATTATGCTTTACTTTGAATTAATAAATAATTATTATTTATTTTCTATTTGAATTACGACTAAAGTCCTGATTGATAGGCTGATTGAAAAACATTTATATCTTTCAAATGGTATCACATTTTTTGAATCTAAAACATGCGTCACATACTATAGGATTAAAAAAATAAAAAATTGAATTTCATGAAGTTTTGACCAAGTTAAGGTGGTTAGACATACAATTTTTAATATTTTTTAAAAGTTGTAATAAAAAATTCATAATTAATTATTTACTTGGAAAAAAATTATTAAAAAATATGCATCACATCGGGACATGGGTCTTCTACTTATATCTAAAATATTATAAAAAAATATTATCATTTTATTGTGGTTAGGGTGGTCAGACAAACACCTACTTATTTTTTCCCTGAAATTTAAATGCTACTGCTTTGAAATTTCAAATTTTCACCAAATAGATTTTTTGTTTTTTTAAATAAACCTAGTAGTTTAGAAACTACATTCAATTTTCTACAAATTCTATTCTTACATATTTTTGAAATAATATAGATAACTTATTCAAATTTTTACGTCAAATTGCCTAATTCTGATTTTTCTAAATTTTTTGCCACTTAAGGGCCTATTTTTTCCATGATGATCCTGCACATACCTTGATGATATGCTTGTTATTAGGTCTAACATGTAGCATATTAATTAACTTAAGCAAAAATTAGAAAATTGATTTGCTATGAAGGATTTGGGTGCAGCAAAACAAATCCTTGGTATGAGGATCACATGGTATAAGATAAACAATTTTTTTTTTCTATCTCAAAGTGAGTATGTAGGAAGGAGTTGAAAAGATTTAACATGAAGAATGTAAAAGTAGTTAGTACACCTTTTCCTAGTCATTTTAAGTTGACTAAGGAGATGTGTCCAAAGACACAAGAGGAGAAAGACAAAATGTCTAAGATACCATATGCATCAGCAATTGGTAGCTTGATGTATGCAATGGCATGCACAAGGCTAGATATTGCACATGCAGTGGGAGTTGTGAGCAGGTATATGTGAAATCTAGGAATGGAATGTGGGAATGCAGTAAAATGGATTCTTCAATATTTGAGAGGTACTACTTCAAAGAAACTATGTTTTGGAGGAACACATTTTTCTCTAAAAGGATATGCTAACTCTGATTTGGTGAGTGATATTGATATCAGGAGGAGTACTACAAGGTATGTTTCTACTATAGTAGGTACTGTAGTTAGTTGGATTTCAAGATTGCAAAAGGTTGTTGCACTTTCAACTACTAAAGTTGAGTATGTTGCTGCTACAAAAGCCAACAAGGAGATAATTTGGTTACAATGTTTTCTAGAGGGATTAGGACAACAATAAGAAGATATCCCTTTGTGCATTGATAGCCAGAGTGTCATTCATCTTTCTAAGAACTTAGCTCTGCATTCAAAAACTAAGCACATACAACTTAGATATCACTTGATCTGGTTAGTTTTGGAGGATGGACAGTTAAAGTTGGAGAAAATTCACAATAATGAGAATCTTGTAGATATGTTAAAAAAGGTAGTTACATGGGAGAAACTGATTTCCTCATTAGTTTTTATTGGCCTTCATGACTGATAATGGTGGACATAAGAAACCAACCAAACCTGTAATCTAGTGGGAGCTGCAAGTGCAACAGTGTCATCCAAGATCAGTATCCAATTGAGAGATTGTTTGGTGTGGAGCCTGATCAGTCTCCAAGAAGGAGATTGTTGGTATGTGGCAACTGATCATGCAAATACTTTACACTCGTAAGGTTTTCTCACTGACACGTCAAATGAAAAAATGAGTTTGTAAAACCCTAATTCTAGGAGCTTCCAAAAGCTTGTTATAAGTGGTTGGGATGTAAGTTGTGGTGTGTGTAATTCACGATACTGTAATATGTTTTGTACTGGATAATAAAATCATTAGGTGGCTGAGTTTCTATGGATGTAGCTCATATTGGGTGAACCATGTTAATTTTCTGTGTTGATTTCTTTTGTGTTATTCTTCATTGTTATTTTTGGGTTATTTAATTTGCATATAATTACTAATGTTTATTGCTCCACTCTACCTGAACCCTAATAGATGAATGAAGTGCTAAAACCATACCTTGGTAAGTTTTTCATAGTATATTTGGATGATATTTTGATTTTTAGTAAGACAAATGAAGAACATTTGTAGCATGTTAGGGTAGTTTTGCAAAGACTCAAAGAAGAGAAATTGTTAGTGAATGTGAAAAAGTGCAGCTTCATGAAAGAGGAGCTAATATAATTGGGTTTTGTTGTTTCCAATAGTGGTTTGAAAATGGATCCATAGAAGGTAAAAGTAATTGTAGTTTGGCCTTCACCAAAGAGCTTGTTTGAAGGAAGAAATTTCCATGGATTAGCAAGTTTTTATAGGAAGTTCATAAAAAATTTCAGTGGGATAATTGCACCAATTACAGAGACAATGAAGGGTAATAGAAAAGAATTTGTTTGGACAACTTCATAAGAGAAGGGTTTTAATATTTTGAGGTTAAAAGTGATAGAGCAACCCGTACTAACACTTCCTAATTTTGGTAAAGTGTTCCAAGTTGATTGTGATGCACTTGTGGGACAACGATTGGGGGAGTTCTAAGTCAAGAGGGTGAACCAATAACATATTTCAATGAGAATTTAAATGAAGCAAAAAGGAAATACTCCATGTATGATCAAGAGTTTTATGTAATTGTGCAAGCTCTTAAGAAGTGGGGACATTACTTGCTTCCAAAGGATTTTGTTTTGTATACCAACCTTCATGCATTGCAATGTATAAATATTCAAGGTAAGCTTAGCGAAAAGCATGTGAAGTGGGTTGAATTTCTTTAAAGTTATTCTTTTGTATTGAAACATAGAAGTGGAAAATCAAATAGACCAGCTAATGCATTAAGTTAGAGGCATTTGTTGTTGACTGAAATGAGAGTGAATTGTGTTGGTTTTGATTCAATGGGAGAGTTGTATGAAGAAGATGCTAATTTTAAAGAAGCTTGGGAAGTATGTAAGAATCCAATGAGAGTGGATAGAACTCCATGGTTGGAGTATTTTATTCAAGAAAATTTGTTGTTTAAAGGAAAAAGATTGTGCATACATCAAGGTTCTATGAGGGAAAACTTGTTGAGAGAGAAACATATTGGAGGTTTGGAGGATATTTTGGAGTGGAAAAAAAATTATCACAACTTAATAAAAGTTATTATTGGTTTGGAATGAGTATAGATGTAAAAATAATGGTGCAAGATTGTAAAGTGTGTCAATATGCAAATAGAGTGAAGTAAAATATGGGGTTATATCAGCCATTTCCAATACTAGAGAGACCATGGGAATGCATTAACATAGATTTTGTTTTGGGTTTTCCATGAACACAAAGAGGTAATGATTCAATTTTTGTTTTAGTTGATAGATTTTCAAAAATGACCCATTTTATACCATGTAAGAAGTGTAGTGATGCTTCCCACATAGCTAATTTGTTTTTCAAAGAAATCGTTTGGTTACATGGATTGCCAAAAAGTATTATTTCAGATTGAGACACAAAATTTGTTGGTCATTTTTGGCGTACTTTGTAGAAGAGAATGGGAACACAATTGGATTTTAGCTTAGCCTACCATCCTCAAATAGATGGCCAAACTCAAGTTGTGAATCAAAGCTTGGGTAATTTGTTGAGGTCTTTGGTCGGGGATAAACCAAATCAATAGGATTTAATTTTGGCACAAGCATAATTTCCATATAATAACTCCATAAATTGAAGTGTGGGAAAAAGTCCATTCCAAGTTGTGTATGGGTACAACCCAAGGGGAATTAATGAATTGAGAGATAGTGCAGATTTGAAAAGAAAGAGTGTTGTAGCAGAAGATTTTGTTGATTATATTCATGAATTGCACAAGAAAGTGAAGGAGAATTTGGAGAAGAGTGCCATAAAATATAAAGAACATTTTGATGTGCATGCAAGAGTGCAATATTTTCAGATTGGTGAGTTGGTAATGGCACATTTGAGGAAGGAGAGGTTCCCAGAGGGAACATACAATAAATTAAAATGGAAGAAGATTGACTCGTGCAAGGTTTTACAAAAGTTATCATCAAATGCATATGAGATTGAGCTTCTAGTTGGTGTTGATATCTCTCCAATATTTAATGTTGCTAATTTATATAAATATCATGGAGGTGAATCAAGTGGATAGAAAAGTACATTTTTTAATTTTTTTTTTGCAAAGTAGGGGTGTTAATTAACAAGGGGGGATTTTTTTCGTTTTGCTACAATTTGCAAATGTGAGAGGGGTGGGTGGCATTTTGTGGTTAATGGGGGTTTTCATTTTCTATTTGTGTCATTTTTTTGAGGTTTGAAAGACATATTTAATCTATGTCTTCATTATCTACCTCATGACATAAATGACATAAACTTGTAAGAGCTCAACAACAAATAAGTTTGTAAATGCACTCACATAAAGTGCCACAAAGATTGAATGTGTGTTCCTTAGGGAGGGAATTTGGAAATTTGTATTTACATTGAATTATAAAGTGTAATGAGGGGTTGTGTAGAGACTTGATTTGACATCATAGTTATGGATGCTCGTGATTATCACCACATGGTGTGTGTTTCCTTGATTTTCCATAACAAAAATGGATCCTCGTGATTCTTGCCTCATTTGTGTGTGACTTGATGCACACCCTTTTTCAATTTCTTGTACATCGTTTGGACCTACATATGTGTCTACATTCTTTGCACACTTTTGTGCCCAATTTCAGTTGGTCTACTTATTTCTCTAAACATTAAGAGGGGATTATGATTGTGTTATGCTAATTCTTCTTTCAATGAAGTAATGGAGGAATCTTCTTTTTGGAGGGTCTCATAGACCTCTATATTGATCTCTCATATGGGAGATTATTTAAGTGGATCATATTTTGATATTCTAGTACAAGTATGTAGAGCACAATGATGCATATTTTAGTAGTGTACACATCACTTGTGCATTAATCCATAATCATAGTACTATCTATATTTTCAACTTCACAAGCATATGTGTAATCATGGTTAAGCAATGTTAATATGTTCACTCATGCATTATTTTGTATCTCTTATCTTGATCTAAATTTATTGGAGGTTCGTTGATTCCAGTAGACATCAGTTCATCTTCGGCAGACTTTACAAATTCTACATGCTTCAGGAGTTCTTCATCATCATGTTCCTATCATCAAGGGACATCTTTTTAGAAGGTCTTAAATCCTTCTATTTCTCTTTTTGGAGAGGAATTTTGTTCCCACTAGGTTTTCTCCTTTTTCTCCATTTGTGAGAGAATGCATTGTACATGGGTACCTATCATGGCCTCATAGCTGGGACCTATTTCTATCTATTGCACTTTTGTGATCTCCCCAAGTATCACTTGAGGGGTGTTAAAGTGAATAATTTATCTATTCACTATACTTCAGTGTACTTAGGTTGATGAAGTTAGACAACATCTCAAGTCTAACTAAATGTGCAACCTTTAGGCCTCTAGAGGTTACCAAGTTTTTTAGTAAACCTCATGTGCATACCTCTTGAGGTTGAAAGAATTTCCATCTCACCTCAGAGGTCACTCAACAATTGGCATCAAGGTTGATGACTTGATCAAATAGGTTGTTGGTTTGCACATTCCTAGTGATCCATGGGTCGACACCTATAGGACACTTGTCTACTCGTTTGTGCCAGATCATGGGGCACTTGTCAATCCACATGATAGATGGATTGCCTCTTTCTTGCCTATATGTGTAAGACTTCCTCATTTGTACATTTGGGTCAACTAAATATAATATTTGGGTTGTTCATTGTGCTTGTTTCTTTATCTCCATGATCGCCTAATTCTTATAATTACTTTTTAAATTTTATTAGGTATTCAATGCATTAAATTCTTGTGATAAAATTTCAACTATATCAATAGTGTAAGTCTTATTCAAACACTAACTTGAGGTTCAAATTTAACTCTATTTTATTGTTGGTTGAATGAAATATTATTATAGCCATCATAATAGTCCTTTTGTATTGTAAATTGATAGGATAAATTGATATGAAAATTAATTATGCTTTCAATAAAATCCTCTTCTACAAAATTGCATTGTTGACTTTTAAATTATTGATTTTGGAAAAAAAATTATTAATAATTTATATGTTTAGAAAATTTGATTCACACTTATTGAAAGAATTGCACTATTGTCTAATATCACATTATTGCTTGGGTGCAAAAAATGATTAGCAATAATTTGAGTCATCTATGATTAATGATTCATAATTATTATAATAATACATTATTTTTACAATCTAATAACCAAAACCTTCACTTCAAATATAATTTCAATTTTTAAATCATTGATATGGACCAAGTACCAATGTATTCAAGCCCATTATTGATCCAAAATTCATGCTACCATAAATATAATTTGAAGCTATTTAAGTTCACAACTAGATATATTATAAAAAAATCTATTGTCCTTGACAAAAATAAATACTATTTCACAATTTTAATCTCTACTAAATACACAAAATAATCAATGGAAAGATAAGTAAATAGTTTATGACAATCTAATGAATTTAATAATTTATAATATTTTGATAAAATAAAATAAAAATGTGACTTTTAATGTATATCATAATTTATCAAGATGAAGAGTTATATGCAATAACACCAAGAATGGCTAGAAAGAATATCAACTAAAAGAATTTTGATTTATTTAATTTTCTATTAAATAATTTATCTTTATATAACACTATAGTTATTTCAAAATAATGCATGTATTAATTTTATATCATACTCAATATAGTAGAAGAATTCTTATTTAATGATTGTGTAACTTGCATACTTCAAACACTTGTAATTGTCACGTATGTGCATATATATACATATATATTCAAATTCATAATTGAATCTTAGCAGTACCATCAAAGAAATATAAATTAAGTTTTAATTTTTAATATATGTATTCTTGATAAAAAAAGGTTTCATATAATATACTTGACCATCTAATATTTCAATTTAAGTAGTAAGATAACCAATATCTTCAATAAAAAAATGTTAAATCATCACAATCCATCCATGATCTCTACTTGTTTTTTGGGTATCAACCATTTGCACTTGCTCGCCTTATGTTTCCATCTTTGTAGGAAAGAGGCAATGGCTTGGGTGATCCCACAAAACTGGTTTACAATTACATTGAGGAAGGAAAATCACAAAAACGTTCTCAAAAACAAAAATTCTAGTTTTTAGGGGTTCGCTTGAAGGGGGGTGTTTGAGTGAACCCAAAAAGGGGGGTTTCACTCAAACCCCCTTCGAGCGAACCCCTTTTTGAAGACAGGTTCGAGCAAACCCCTTTTGGCAGGGTTTCTCTTATGAACTTAAGGAAAATGGCAGGAAAAGGGGAGTTTTCTCGCACCCCCCTTTTAGCGAACCCCCTTCGTTTGAATGCCCTTCGAGCAAACCCCTTATTTTCCCTTCTCCCTCTCTTTCACCATTTTTTTGCAAAATTTTTCCTTTTGAAGCTCGAGTTGAAGATGAAAATGGAGGCAACATCACATACCTAACTGGATGATGGTAGTCCTTAGAATGAGCTATCCATCGAATATATTCTTAATATATTTTGGTTTTATTATGTTTTTTTTTTAGTTTAATTAAACATAAGTTTTTCAACGGTAAATCAAGGTTCATGTTTCCTCAGACATGTGGAAAAATAACAAACTATATAAAAATGAAAATATCTATGCAATCTAGATATTGATGTCCCTGATCCAAAAAAAAAAGAATTTTGATAATACAAAAAAAAAATCAATGAAATGCTATGAAACCAATTGCATGCGCTAGATATCGTAGTTATGAATGTAAATTCGAAAAAATTAGAATTTTATCTTTCATAGAAAAAAAGTTGTGTTAGCAAGTACACGCCACTCTTTGAAAATGGTGTTTACTATTAAAAACTAGTTTTCGAAGGAGATGGAAAAAGAAATGCAATCAGATTCCAAATTTTTTAAAAAATATATACTTAGAATCTACAGACAAAATTTCACAAATCACTAGTTTGCACCATCTTCAAATTCTCATAGTTTAGCAGCTATAGGTGCCTAAAAGTGAAGATTTAGTTAAAAAAATTCAGTTCAATGTCCAGTTTGGCCAAAAATTGTAAACCAGTATTGTTAGATCACCCACTTCTCCTTTATTTTATTTGAGAGTGTATAATTCCTCTAAGGTGATTTCAATATTAATATTGTAGGAGAAATGAGCTACAAATTGATTGATGATTTCTTGGAATGTTTTAATGTTGGGCAGTAAATGTGAGAACCATTCAATAGATTGCCCACCCAAACTACATGGAAAAAGTCGCATTAGGTATGAATTGTTATAGGAAACCTCTATGTAAGCCACATAGAATTCCCTTATGTGCTCTTCAAGGTTACTACGTCCTTTGTATTTATCAAACTTTTACATTTCAAATTGTGGAGGAAAGGGTAACATTGTGATGCTTCTGTTGAATGGGTATGGACACAAGTCTTGAACTGTGTATGATTTTTTCATCTTTCCTAGTTGTATATCCTAAATTTATTGTGATAAAATTTGGATTTGTGTGGATATATCCATAGGTAGAGCATTGGTAATAGATTATACATTTTGTATACGTTTTGATCTTGATATGGAGGAACATTCATGTTGTATGGACCTGTTTGATATTGGAGATTGCTTTGAGGTAGATGACCCATTTGATATCGAGGATTTCCTTGAGGTAAGGGACCTATTTGATATTGAGGATTTCCTTGAGGTAGGAGACTCGATTGAGATTGAGGATTGTTTTGAGGTAGAGGACCTGTTTGATAATTTCCTTGATGTTGGGAAGTGTGTTGTGAGATCCATATTGACTTTGGGGGATAATGTTTTTTTGTGAAGGGTTTGATTGTTGATAATGGATGTATGATGGATGTTGAGGATTTTGTTGAAGGTTTTTTTGTACAAGTAGTTTTTTTTGGGCCAACAATTGTTGTTGTGCAATAAGTTGTTGATAAGCAGTGTTTTGTTGTTGTTGTGGGGATGTAATCTATTTTGTGAGGCAATGTATTGATGATGTTGAGGATGAACTGTTAATATTGAGTTTGAGGTGGTTGTTGCATGCCATTTTGTTGAGGTTGATAGTGAAGTTGAGTTTTAGGTGGTTGTTGAGGGGGTTTTTGATGAACATGTATGTTTTGTGAGGGAAGCGTGGTAAAATAATTTTCTACCATAGTTCACCAAATTTGGATTTGACATGTTCATATTTGGTATGTTTGTATTTGGTACGTTTGAATTGAGTATGCTTGTATTTGGTATGTTTAGGTTGGTTGGTGTCACTAGATTTTGAGTGTTATAAAGTGGATTGTTATATTGGTTTGAAAAGTTTGTTTGATCCGCTCCTTGTAGAGTGACCATGGGTTGATTACTACATTTGTTGAAGAAGGATTTGGTATTTTTTCAATGATATGATGCATTGAGGGATCAATACCTTGTGGACAATTGTTTGCTCCAAAATTTGACAAGATTGGTTGTTACCTAAGTTGATTGATATCAAAATATGCACGAGAAATTTAGCACCTTTTTGTATGAGTCTTAACATGTATAAGTTTGGATCTAGAATTATCACCAAATATATTGCTTTAACAAGAGACAGGTCTTGTTGCATCTCTAATATCTGATCAGGAGTGAATTCGAAGGGTTTGTTAGTATCATCTTGTATATAAACTATTTCAACTTCAACAAGGTTGGGTTGCATTTTTGTTGGTAAAGGAATTTCGTACCCTTTAGAATTAGTTTGAGACATTCCATCGGGTTGATCACTAGCACTGTGGTAGTAGGAGTATTTGAACCATTAGGATTTGACTCCATTTTTTTCCTTGTATTTAAATCTTGTTGTGACCATACAACTTGTAATAACCCTAGGAGATGTGGATGTTTGAAAGTGTATGAAGATGTTTTCATTTGGAATATTTGAGTTGCCTTAAATTGAGCTAGAAAAGACACCTTAAGGTTATTTGGACCAATGGTGAATGTTGTTTGGATGAGTAAATGGAGTGAAACCTTGAACTTTGGACATCGTTTGTTTTGGATAAAATCTCTTGTTTAGGATGTGTTTGAGGATGATCTTTTACTTGTGCTAGACCAATGAGTACAAGTGAAAAGAGGATGATAATGAGATTCACAAACTTTGGGAGTAGACTAATGAGTCCAAAGCAAGTTAACTCATAATGATTGATGCTAATTCAACTCAATACTTGAAATATGATAGTTCTCCAAGAAAAGAGCTAAACTAGGGGATGATGATAAATATTTGAACCAAAAGTGAGCTATGTCAAATTTTAGGCTTTCTTATTTTTGGATGGATTAATTTGTTATTTTTGATGGGGTTGAATTTGTTGCAGACGGTTGTTGTTGCACAAAAAGATCGACCTATTAATGCCCTTGATACAACTTCCAGAGTTAATGAATTCATGAGAGGTAGTTAAGCCATGTCAAGAACCCAAGTGTTGTGTTGCAAAGCACAAGGAGACCAAGGGCGCACACCTTGCAAAAAACCCCAATGCAAACAAGGGGTTTGAACCTATGACCTAGGCTCTGATACCAATTATTGCAAATGGTTTTCATTGCACCAAAAGATTGATTTATTAATGCCTGATACAATCAATAGAGTTAATAATCCATAGGAAGTAGTTAAGACATGTCACAAACCCAAGCGCTGGGCTACATAGTAGAAGGAGACCAAGGGTGCACACCTTGCAACAAAATTGGTCCAATGATGGAAAAAGATGTTTATACTAGTTCAAAGTGCAATAGTAACGTGAAATGAAGATGAAAATATGGAGTTTATTATTGTTTTGACTAATTAGGATGACTACAAGTTTATTTGACATGAATATCAAGTTTTATGATGTTTTCTAGTCACAATTTAGAATCTGGAAAATTTAGGGTTTCTATTTTCTACTAACAGTCAAAGGTGTCAAACTATTTTCTACAAAGGAATTCGACTAGTTTCTACAAAGGCGTTGAAGTACTTGTAAAGGCGCCATGACACAATTGAAGTGTCACACTATTGAGTCAAATGCGTCAAACTATAGATTTCCAATTTTACCCTAAAACAAAGACACCAAGATGTGAAAAGGTGTTGAGATGCAAATAGGGGCACTATTTTGATAAAAACATAAGCATCAGTTTGTACAAAGGTGCCACACTATAAAAAAAAAGGCATTGCACTTTTCTGGAAAGGTTGAATTTTTTGCAAGTTGACCTAGGAGTTTTAGTTTTTGAAGTTTGTTTTGTGTTTAAAATATCCAGGAAGTGATAGAAAACAACAAACAACATATAGTTTTGACTCAATTGGGTGTTTGGAAGATTTTTTGTATGCCTTCTTCAACAAGACCATGCTAATTGGTATCATGGGTAGATTTACAATAAAGACACACCATAGATACACATACTAATTTATTGGTAGATTAGGATCTTATCAGCTTAGATTAGGCCTACATAATAGGATACCATCCAATGAATGGGCAACTAGAGTATGCCAAGGTCATGTACTGCCTTGACACCTCTCACCTTGAAAGGAAAAGTTTCTAACAAGGAATATATGTTGCCTCAACAAAGGTTAGTACATATCAAGTAACTTCATGCATTAATCCTTGTACCTTGCACCACTTTAAGCTGATTATTTACAAATGGATCTTAGGCTTCTAGATTTTACAAGTTCGTAGTAGGGGTCTATTGTGAATAGAGAGCTCATCCGTTATGCCTGAATCAAGAGGGTTCTCCTCGCTACTCATCACCTCCCTATCTTTATGGATTGAGGGTCATGGTGCTTAGATTGAAGGATTCTATCTACTCCTTGGGGTACAAATTTTGTTTTCCCGGGCCTTTATATAGCTAGTTGAAAAACATGCTTGAGATCAGAACTTGGGGTGATGAGGCCCCCAAGCAAGTCTTTTACTTAGAAATAAATGGAAGTAGTGTTTCTTTTGGTCCTCAAGATCATTCTTAGGAGTTATGAGACGAGAACATACACAACACTATACTTCAAGGTGTACAAACATATTGCAAATGAATGGTGTTTCTAATTTCCAAGATCGCACTAGGCACAAGGGAAGAGCATACACACACATTCACTTACCATTTACACACCATAGAATTATTTTTAAGTGCACCAAGGATTCAAATGTGCGGTTCAATTTTTTAAAGACACCAAATTCAAATGTGTAAGTTGTTGGTTCAATTTTAAAACCTAAATTGAAGTGTGCAAGTTGTTGGTTCAATTTTAAGCACCAAATCAAATATGAAAGTTGTGTTGTTCAATTTTAATGCACTAAATTCAAATGTGAGATTCAATTTTATACACCAAATGAAAGTGTGAATCCTAGATTTAATCATAACCTACAACCAAAAAAATAGTATTTTTCTTTGATTTCAATCTTCCTCCATCGATCTCCACAATAAAATTACCAAATTCAAAACAAGTTCCAACCAAATACAAAGCATACTTACAAGATAACCAATAAGAATGCGTAATTAAAAGGTGGTCTTACAAACAAGCTAAACCTCCTATAGAACCATTTACACCTATACATTAACATTGACTACCTTTCCAAATAGACACAATACAATAACACATCTGTGATTAAATACAATAATAAATGATGTTACTAATTACATCATTTACTTACTAAAATAATAAATAATACACAAATCCTAACCATTGCATTAACATAACTTAACTTAGAATACAATGTGTATAACGTTGATGCAAGTTTTGTGCTAAATTTAAGGGCATTTATAGCCCTAAAAGGGTCATTGTCTGCACATTAAGAAAATAAACTACCACATTAAAAAGCAATTAAGCCACAACATTCTTAAAAATGCCACGTTACAAATCATCTGTACTTCTTACCAATAAACCACGATATTTTGTTGACGAATAAAGAGAACTCTAACTTAGGAGATGGAGTCTTTATATCATGACAGCGACCATGTCAAGTGTAGTGAAAAAAAGCTGACGAAAATAAAAATAATCCACAACTTTGAGTGCCTATAAAGAGGAGTCCATATCCGTGGCATTGCTATCCCAGTAGATCTTTTTAGCTTTCAGAGAATCAACCTGAAGAAGAATTTATAATCTGGTATTTGTATTTCTTCTGGGGATTTAAGATGGCGAAGGCAGTGTATATTGGTTTTGTGAGTGTGCTATTGTTTTGTATGGCTTGTGGGGATTTAGAGAGCGATGAAAAAGAATGTGGATCCACTCTGCAAGATTTGCAGCCCTGTATTGGATTTCTGAAAGGGGCAGGGAAACAGCCTATGAATTAATGTTGTACCAGTGCTAAGGAAGTTCGTGAGAGTAATTCAAGGTGCTTGTGTCTTTTGATAAAGGATGCTTCTGATTCTTCATCAGGGCTTTCTTTTAACCAGACAAGGCTTATTCAGATGCCCTCTCTGTGTGAAGTTACAGGAAAGCTCTCTGACTGCATAGGTTTGTTTCAATATCCTTTCCTTTCTATTTTTTGAACTGGGTTGAATTGTTTGATACAGTATTCCGTATGGTTGAATTTGTATGTAAGATCTATGAAATCTAGTTTTAAAATAGCTTTTAAGCTTGTGCAGTCCATTAAATTCGGGATGAATGTATGCATCTAAGGCTTCAAGTGCAAATTCAGTTAGGCTATCACTTTATTTAAATATTATATTTTTCAGTAATCAAATGGTTAAGAGTAATTGTATAAGTGGTAAATAAATGTCTTATTTTTATTGATTAAAATTAACTTTGATCATTGAATCAAGTGTGATGTAAGAATAGGCCTCTAACATCTTTATCTTGAGGCTGAGAACAATACAGCTCAATCATCTTCATAAAGCATATTTTCTAAAACTTTCATTTGACTATTTTAAACATTGTGGGGTTCATCAATCAATGGCAGTTTCTTCTTTTTAAAATAGAATGAATATTTACCAATTTTGTATGTGAATGAGATGACCAATCAATTCAATTTAGTACTTTTCGAAAATTGTTCATTTCCAAAATTATCATTGACATTCTCTCTTGATATGATGTTTAAGTGAAGTCCTTCCACATCAATATACACCTTTCTATTACATTTGTTAAACTTTATTCAAGTAAAACATTTCCACATTAATCTGTACCTTTCAAAATTACCATTATTCCATCAATTTATCTTTCCACTTTTGAACTTACCATTGAAATTTCTACATTAACCTATACCTTTTTATTATAATTATCAAAATTTATTCATATTATTAAACTTTATTCATATAATCTTTTTTAACTATTAACTGGTCAATTCATTTTCTCTTCCAAAAAAACCAATAACCATTTGACCTTGAACCACACTATGTTATATAGAAGCTTTCCACATCAATCAAGACCTTGTATTGCATTTAAATAGATCTTTTCCACATCAATCTATTGCATTTGTTAAGGTTTGTTCAAAGTTAATATAACACGTACCCTCTATAAGATATTTTGTTATCGGGAGTACGAGTCTTAGTTTGGAACTTTTTTGGCTAGAGTCAAGGACTGAGGTGTATCCATTCTGACTCCACCAAAGTTGTCTGGAGTACGAATCTTTTATGATGTTGCAGTCTTGCACTCATAAAGACTCGGTCTCTTTTGGACTCATTCAGATTCAACTTAACCAACAAACCAAAGAACCATTAACAACAAATTGTATTTAAATAAGATGAATTCTTAAACAATAGGTCATTAATAATAAAATATGAATTAAAAAAAAATTATGTTCAATAAAATAATAAAAATTTCATAAATTATTATATATTTTCATGTACTGAAAAATTATTACTTAAATAAAATATTAACTTACATTCAAAGTTGAGATCTAGAGACTATCTAAAAACTATCTGGTTGTTTATTTGACAGGCATTTTTAAGTTATCTCCATCTTCTCCTGATGCCAAATTTTTTGAAACAAGCGGTCTCCCTTCCCAGTCGTCCTCTACTGGTAAGACTTTATCACTGTACAGATTAATGGCTAAATTTCAATTTTAATAAATTTATGGAATTTTTTGAGATTTTTCTTGCTTTTGCAGTATCATCCTCTTCTCAATCCTCTGCCCCTAAACCAGAGAGTAACTGGAGTCATGGGCTGGAACCATGTGTTGGATTTGGTGGACTAGTGCTGCTGGCAGCCTTTTGGTTTACCTTATTCTGATTATAGATGGGATCTTAAAAGATTGTGCTGTATTTTTTTTATATTTTTTTTCTGTATATTATAAAGTTTCTTCTATAAATATAAATAAATCCTCTGCATATAGCAGTTCAGCCAAGCCAAATTGATTGTTTAATATTGTATGAGGGCAGCAATGTGAATGAGCTGTGAATGGTCCTTAAGTTGGAAGTGGCAAGCTTAGGGAGATATTCTAATGAAGCTAAATTGCAGAAAATTGTGAATGAGGGTGCAGAAGACACTGAAGACTGCTAATCCATCTTTATTGGTTCTTTGTTTTTATCCTTTCTTTCAATCATAAAAGAAAATTAACTTAATTTTTGATCAGATTTTTTTGTGTTGGATTTTATTTTGTTTTATTGTTTAAACAAATTTTCAATTTCTTAAAATGCAGTTCAATAGAAATTCATTGACTCCATTATTATTATCAGAGGTAAAATCAATGAAATTAATGTGTGTCGTAAGGAGTAGTACTATCAAGTTGCACTTGATAATAACTGACTAGTAAAAGTTTATAGTTACATATATAAATAATCTTGTTCATCAATTAATGCATATTTATGTTTTTTTGGCTATTTGTATATGTGTTGTTTCTATCCAATAACACTTTTGAGGAGCTTTTATTATTAGTTTTTACCAAGACAAGAATATTAATGCACGTATTAGATGCAATTTCTTTTACTTATTTAGTCAATCATAATATAGAATTAATTTTTTTGAGCAACAATCTTATAACTTATATTTAATTAATTAATTTAATAGTTTTGGAAATGTCATTTATCTATTTTCTTATTGATCCATGTTGGAAATAGTTAGTGCATAGATGAAACAATTATTTAAATTTTATTACATTTTCAATGCATTAAATTGCAATTATATCAATAGTGTAAGTCTTATTCAAATATTAATTTGATGTTCAAATTTCAACTCTATTAAAATGTTTTATAGTTGGTTGAATAAAATTAAACACTATTATAGCCATTTGTATTGTGACTCATAGGATAAATTGATATGAAAATTAATTATGTTTTCAATAAAATCCTATTGTTGACTTTTAACTTATTGATTTTTTTGAGGAAAAAGCTTACAAAATCTAATTATGTAATAAATATACTTAATTTTATGTATACAAAATTTGATCCACATTTATGGAAATAGTGCACTATTATCTAATATCACATTATTACTTGTGTAAAAAAATGACCAGCAGTAATTTAATGATTCACAATTACTACAATAGTGCACTATTTTTGCAATCTAATAGCTATAACCTTCACTCTAACTACAATTTCAACTATCAAATCACCCATATGGACCAAGTGCAAATAGGTCAAGAGCATTGTTGATCCAAAAACCATGCTGTCATGATTTGAATTTGAAGCTATTTAACTTCACAACTAGACATATTATAACAATTCTATTGTCCTTGACAAAAATAATTACTATTTCACAATTTTTATCTCCATTAAATATACAAACTAATCAATGACAAGATCTATAAATAGATTATAAAAATGTCATGGATTTAATAATTTAAGAGATTTTGATAAAATAAAGTAAAAGGGACTTTTAATATATCATAATTTATCAAGATAAATATTTATGTGCAACATCACCAAGAATGATTATAGGAAGTATCAACTACAAGGATTTTGATTTATTTTGTTTTCTATTAAATAATATATCTTTATATAACACTATAGTTATTTCAAAATAATGCATTTTTAATTTTACATCATACTCAATATACTAGAGGAATTCTTATTTGATGACTGTGTAAATTGCATACTTCATAAACTTGTAATTGTCATGTGTATGCACACGTATACATATATATATGAAGTCATAATTGAATCTTAGAAACACAATTAAATTAATATAAATTAAGTTCCAATTATTAGATATGCATTTTTTATATATATAATAAGTAGGGAAGGGCCTTGAACCCTTACATAAAGAAAATCGTAGTCTTAAATAGAGAAACATAAACAACAACTACATATAACAAAAGGTTGGCCCAAGGCTAGATCAAACTAAGAAAGAGCATGCAAGAAACAACAAAACTGAGCCAAAAACAAAACACAACAAGAAGGAACTAGAAAAGAGAACTCCAATCCTTAGTCAAGGAGATAAGAGTCTCTTAGAACTTATAAATTTTCTTCATTTTTAGTGCTTGGTTTTCCTCAGTTGGTAACATAAGGTCATTTTTAAGCCCTATGATAACCAACTAGCCCTAAACTTATGGCATTAAAATCTCCCAATCTGTGTGTCATCATGAAAATTAATTTTGCAATAAGTTTATTTAATTCATCATGAGTGTGCAAACCTAATTCATGGCCCCTGAATGAGTTTTGAGGAAAATTTTAATGGTTGTCATTTTGGAGCGGGTCCCAAGGTTCCTATAAAAAGTTTCAAATGGCTAAATTTTGGCGGGAACCAAAAAAATTTAAGCGTCATGTTGAAAGACCCAATTTCAAAGGAGGTATAAAAACAATATTTGTTGTGCAATGTTCGACAATTGCACAATGATATAAATAATTGATTGTGGCTCCTTGCAAATTTTTATGGCCTTCGGAGGTCATATGCACATGTGGTGTTAATTCCGTCATTTAGCCTACTGAATAATTAAAAATGTCAATTTCACTATGTTATAATCTTCATATGAAGGAGGGGCAAAGGGCCTAGCTCGATTGGCTAAAGCATCCTTTGTAGGAAAGAGGTCACGAGTTCTAGTCTCCCCTTTGTTCTTGTGGTACTGGAGGGTATACTACAATTTAAAAAAAAATCTAAAGGCATGATTAATGGTTTTAAAAGAGTATTATTGCTTGTAAAGGTAAGTTGGGCCCAAAAAAATGTTTTTTTCATGTGCATTTTAACTTTTTCTTAAATTCCTTAAATGAGCATTCCACAATTCCGCATGAGGGAAATTCTTCTTTCAAAAGGGGCTTACAAAATCGCAAAATAAGGGTTTTTTCGTTGGAAATGATGATCATTCACATGAGGGAGCTTGGGAGGAAGTTTTGGAGCCAATAAATTGATGGAAATTGCAGTTTTCACCTCTGAAAAGTTGCCAACAACAATCTTCACGCCCCTACAACCGTTTTAATGTTGTTTGAAGCATTTTCAAATGGCCACCAACCATACAAATGACCTGGTAAGCATTTCAAAGGCTCGGGGATTGATTTCAGAGGTGTTTTGACCATTTTGTGGTTACTATCCAAGCTAAAATAACCTGCACAACCTAAAAAATTACTCAATAATCTATCCCAACATCTAGACATCATTTTGGATAAAGTTTCAAGTGTTTTTCATGTGCTATTCAACCTAAAATTTTCTTGCAACTATACAAACACACTCCCATGGAGATTTGGAAAAATGACACATAGTTAGAGGATCTAATTTTTTTTATTTTTACAGAGGTTTTCTTATGCTCTATTGTGACTGGAGGCATTTCTTAATTAGACCCAACTTCATTTAGAGTTTCCTGATCAAATGAGGATGTTAAATTTGTTTCAAGTGGGAATGGTGATGTAAAAGTTGAAAGATAATTGAGATAAATTTGGTTATAGGCTAAATGTAGCAAGAAATAGTTGCCAAGCAATTATTTGACAAAATGCCAAATACATGTAGAGAAGGAAATACAAATTTTAACAGATAAAATGCATAGTAAAAGGCATTATTCCACTTGCCAATAAGCTAGGTTTTTGCCTAGATGTGAAATTTTTTCATGTAAAAGTGAAAATAGGACCAGTAAAATGTTTTTACTTGCAGGTGAAAAAGTTGCATGAAATTTGAATTAAAGTGGGGTGGGAAAAACTTTAGTTATAAAAAAAAAAATGAAGAGGCCGATGAGAGACAAAGTGAAGATAAGGGTGAAGTGGCATATTTTTTTATGCTAGTCAATTGTAGTTTGAGAATTCACATTATGCCATGTGCCACTGGTAGATTAAATCTAAGTTTCTTCATTCTCTTTATATTGAAATCTTTCATTCTTTTGTAAGGGTTTTGAGGTTTTGAGAGGCTTTGAGCTTCTAATTTTTAGCCAAAGAAAAGGTTATGTACAGAAAAATGTTGAATGCCAAAGGTGAAGGCCTATATTAATCATAATATTGGTATTGTCTCTGTATTTTGAAACTATGTCTTATATGAATATATACTATTGATATAATTGTCTCCAAATGTGAATGATAATATTCTTTAAGTTGTGTAGTCAAGGGTTATATCATATTTTCAAGCACATTTTCTATCTTGAATTATTTTAATGATTTGTTGTTTGTCTAAAGGATGGAGTAAATGCTTGCCATAAATTAATGGAAATGTTATTATCTTCTAGGGATTGTTAAGTATGGTTGCATAGTAGGCTTGTGTAGGTTGGATTATCATAAGGTGATACTCTATCAAATGATTATCAAAATATATTTGGTTGTCATATATAATGCATAATATATGACTCTGTAGCCCAAGGAAGGCACCTATCTTGCATTGTTTTCTTCCCCTATCCTTAAAAAAAATATAAATTCAAGAAACCATTTTATGCTTTAAGTTTTATGTTTTAGCTTCATGATTGCATTGAAATAAGAACAAGCAATGTACCATTCATGGATGTAGCTATACAAACCCTTGTTTATTAAAATGTGAAGTTTATCTATTGGACACTCTAATATAACCATAGTTGTATATCTATGTCTAGTGTCATTAAGGGTGACTCCCCTAGGATTTGTAGAGCTTGAAGTGTAGGTGATTTAGGGGACTCCCCATACAAATATGAAATCTGACAACCACAATAACAAATTACACAAATAAATGCAAGAAGGAAACAATAAATTATATTATCTTCAATGATGAAATGACATTACAATATGTAGAAGCTCACAAGCTTCCCCTACAACATGGGATTTTGATTACAAAACCTACAACAATGGAGTCTTCAACCCTATGCTCAATCTAGAAGCATCTAGTTATGTAAACCTACAACTCCTCAAAATCCAACTTCTCACATTGACAAGGCATCAATATATAGAAGTTTGTGAATGAGAAAACCACTGTGATTTCTCAAAACAACATGCAATTACCACCTTGGAAAAACCATCAAATAATAAAAAATTCTAAATCCTCACATAGCCTTCACATGGGTGTCTAAACCTCAACCAATCAAATTTGGTCAAGCTGGGTTTTTCCTTATTCTTCAATAGCTACGATGACTTCATGCAAGCTTGGGCACTCAACATGCAAATACATGCAAAGCATGCAAGTGAACATGCAAGGACATACATTGTAAAGTGGTCCCCACCTTGAAATAGATGCCTAGGTTGGAATATTCTTTCGAGATGCTTTTGTAACCTTTACTGAAGTTAAATTTCCTTCAAAATTATAATTAAAATTTTCCATATGGGAAAATTATAATATTTTGAAATTTGAATTTAATTTCTGACACATTAGCCCACATTAGCCCTTATTGAAAATAACAAAAAAATAAGAAGGAATATTTTTGGTGATGCAAGATTGCTAGTCTGTGTGGATGCTCCTACATCAGTAGGGGAGAAACGTGTGAGATAAATATCTTTCATTGGCCATTGATCTTGAATTGGTTGAGCATAAGTGTTGGCTATCCTTTAGAGGATTCTCAAGGCATCAATTGGAAAAAGGACCAACAGATTGACAAATATGTTGGGGAACAATTTAGACATGCATACATCTATTTGGGAGAGTCAAATAATTTGAATACCTTCACAACTAGAGAAAGAACAACTAGAGAAAGAACTTGTGTTGCAACATACTTGAGTATTTCATGAGATATGGTGCCCTTCTGGTGAAAATAACTTAAAAAGAAATGACTTATGAAGGAGCTTCTAGTTGCATAAAGATGTTATCCTCTTTGGAGAGGTGGCAGCTCTGTAAATGAACATGAATGAATTGTTGAATAATTTCTCATGTTTGTACAAGGGTGTTAGACAAATCTGCAAGGTATCTAGTCACAAAAGAGAGGTTAGTTAATAATGCAAAGTATTTTCCAGGTATTTTATCTTTTCCACCTACAAAACTAAGACACAATCAAATCCAGAAATTAATAGCACTACTTGATGGATTGTGGAAACTTGATATCTTTAATTTGATATCTTTAAGACTAATTTATTATATGAAGGTCATTTGTGAAGACAATATGTGAAGCAGTGATTGATTCCCATGTTAGTTGCTAAAAATTTACTTTGGAAGAGAGGGGATCAAAACAAATCATGTCTCTTTGTAAATACATCTACATTTTTAAAGGGTAGAGGAATAGTATGGGCAGGTGCAAAAAGATGGGTGGCTAATTTGTGGCCAAATTTTAAAAAAAGTTTTGAAAGCTCATAGCATGAGCATGTTATAATGCGCTTGCATTATGGCTTGGTGTGTCAAGCCTAAGGCTCAACCATAATGAGCCCATAACATGATCATATTATGAGGTATTAAAAAAAAAAAAAAGAAAGAATTTGAAATCATTTTCATTGTGACCGTGTTTTTTTTTGCCTACAACCAAAACCCTTTATTTTCACGATCTCGCTTTGGGAGGAGCCATTTTGTAATATTTTTTGTCAAATTGTTGTTGTTTCATCACCAGGATGCCGCCACGTCAATGAGGAGGTTTGAGAGGTAAGGATTATTTGTTTTTTGTTGTGAATTTGTTAGTTTTAGATTGTTTTTGATATTTATTTTTTGAATTTGTAGGAGATATTAATGAACCTGCAAACCCTCCTCAAAATCCTCAACAAACACAACAAGAACAACAGCAAAAAAATCCTCAAGTTGAACAACCACAACAACAATCTCCTCAACCAATCCCTCAACATCCTCCTGGCACTCAGCAAAACTTAATGAGTGAAATTGAAAACAATAAAAAATAAATTGAGGATTTAATCAGGAGGTTGAACAATCCAAACAATTCAACCATGAAAAGAATGACCCTGACAACTTCACTCAAAGAAATGTTAAAACATGTAGATTCAATCAGCAAACAATTAACTGGTTGGCAAGATAGGAGGCAAGCAACTAGGGCTTATTACCGGGATAAATTATCATATAAAGATGTAAAAGATCTAAAAATTACAAAATTTGATTTGTGCTCATTATTCACTGACCCGCGCACAAATGCAAATATTACCCTCAATGTGAAGAAGTTTCCTATCCATTGGTGCCACCACCAATAGATTATGACCCTTTTTTGGGATAGGTGGTACATGGTTTTTGATTACCCACCATGCAACAATTGTGAAGTCCCACAATATTTCCTTAGGAAACTATATTGTGAGTTCATCTTGAACAAAATCCTGAATTATTTTGATATGAGGGACTTCTAGGGGAGAGGTGGGGGGTCAGCTCAAGATAGACTCAGTGCACAACAGGATCCTATGCGGCAAGGGAGACGACCTCTCACTAGGCCGTCTCATGAAGACATCATTATCCATTTCATTGCGAAGGAGAGTGTCGAGGTAGAGACTTTGCAAGCCATCAACTCTTTGACCTAGAGTGTCATCCAATCTGCCAGCCCTATACTACAGTGCCATCCATGGGAGTCTTCAAGTGGTGGTCTTCAATCCCATTTGTGTCAATCTTGTAGGGTGATTTGTTCATATGACCCCACCGACACTCAGGAGGCTACTACATAGGATACATCTGCAGCTATGAAGATGGCGAGGGCAGCTGACATTTTCAATGAGTCCTATGGCATTGATACTTAGGTAAATGTTAGCATGTTCATTGAATTTAATTTATTAAATTTCAATTTTGAAATGCAAGATTAGCTAATTTTGTTTTATGATTTTAATAAAATTTCAAGGTGACAGTGTTGATACTGGATACACCGGCCCTACACCCGCTTATTTCTCCACTGCATTTTCCATTGAGGTATGTAACTAGTAAACAATTATAAATTTATTACATGTTAATAGTATTGTTTTAAGAATGGTATTTTAATATGTGATTTTGGATGTTGAATAGGCTAATATTGGAGGTTTCGAGGGAACACCTCCCAGTTCTAGTGGATTTAGACAAACCTACACTCAGGTAATAGAATAAAGAGTTTAACTAATGAATTGTACTTAGTAGATTTGTGTAGTTTATATTCATATTGTTGATTACATTGCATTGCACATCTTTCAAACTCAAAGCATTACTTCACATTCCATAACTAATAACTAGATGTTGATAGATGAAAAAATTTCAACTATTATATAGTTGTTTAGAAAGTCAACAAAAGCAATGATACAATTACTTCACATAGCATAAGTAATAAGTAGGAGCAGCTTCCAATTGCATTTGCTTGTCATGGCATTCCATGAGACCAATTTTTACTGAGGCATCTTTTCAAACAGTTCGCTTACTTGTCTATTCTATGGATGCTTGAAAGAAATATATGAAAGAATAATAGTAAGCAATAGCATAGACAAGACAATGAGTTGTTTGAAAAAATACCTCAAATAAATGTAGTCTCATGGTGATGTCCCCCAATTTCTTTGAGGCACTTTTTCAAACAGCTCACTGCCTTTTCTATGCTACCATATTTTCCATACATCTCCACCAAAGCATTTTATCAAACTGTTCATTTCCTCCCTGCTATGTTTAAAAGCTTAAAAAAGGTGCTTTCCAACAAAATATGGATGCTTGGAAAAAATATATCAAAGCATACTAGTAAGCAATAACATAGACAAGGCAGTGAGTAGTTTGAGAAAATGCCTCAAAGAAATGCGATCTCATGGGCCATTCCATCACCATGAGGCCACATTTCTTTGAGGCATTTCTTCAAACAACTCACCACCTTTTATGTGCTATCACATTTTCCATACATGTGTACCAAAATTTTTTATCAAACTACTCACTTCCTTTCTGCTATGACTAAAATCCTAAAATAGGTTCTTTCCAACAAACTATGGATGCTTGGAATTTTTTTTTATCAAAGTATAATAGTAAGCAATATCATTGTTAAGGCGGTGAGTAGTATGAAAAAATTCCTTGAAGAAATGTGGGATCATGGTGATGGAATGCCATTACATCACCATGAGACCACATTTCTCTAAGGACTTTTTTCAAACAGCTCACTACTTTAACAATAGAAACCAACCCATTAGCTTAAATTCCCCTCCAAATTTTGTTCAAGGTTCTCATCCCCAATTTACCAATCCATGAAACCTTCCACCTTGTATTCCACTTGTTCATGTCCCCACCCCTCCCTCTTCATGTCGTGACCACCCTCCATCTCATAACCAAGGCCACACTATACCATCCACCCCATCCCAACATAATACCATAGAGAAGGCAATGAACTATTTGAAAAAATGCCTCAAAGAAATGTGGTCTTATGGTGATGGAATGCCATGACACATTTGTTTGTGATGGCATTCCATTACCATGAGACCCCATTTCTTTGAGGAATTTTTTTAAACAATTCATTTCCTTCTCTATGCCACCACATTTATTGTACATGTCTACGAAAACATTTTATCAAATAGTTCACTGGCTTGTTGCTATGGGTAAAAGCCTAGAAACATGTGCTTTCAAACAAGATATGGATAGAGAAAATAGTAAGCATGATAGTCAGAAATATATAGTTTAATAAGCACTCAAAATTTTGTTCATTATATCATACATTATAAGCCATGGCGTATATCGCTATTGTAGTTTTTGTGATTGAATAATTTGTTGTTTTATTTCTAGATGTTGCAAGCAGATACACCTCCAAGTTTTTAGAGGGAAATGGAGATTGGTGTTTCATCTACTATAGACTCCTTGATGGCTCTGATAGGGGAGGTATGAGGAAAATTACTAAATTTCAATTTACATTCGTTGTTATAGATGTTAGTTAGTGAAAAATCAAACCATTATTGATTCGTAGTTTAATTTCTATTTGGATGGTTTATACAGGGCTTCAACATGCCTCAACATGGGCATTTGAATATTTCCCTTGTGGAGAGTGATCATCAGATGACAATAAGTGATCATTTTGTTAAATATATCATTTTTTATAATGTAATTTCTATATATTAATGTATTTACTTCTTATTGTAACAGATAAGACTTGACCAAGAATTAAACCCTAGGAAGAGCACCAGGAGCACTCCTCGACCGCAGCCTAAATGAGTGACATATGTATTTCCATTCGATCGACAAGCAAAGGGAAAGATTTTATATTGAGAGCATGCAGAGCAATGACTTTTGATTCCAGAGCCCATTGTTGTATGCCTATATGACATTTTTGTACATATTTTGTATTGGATATATTTGACATTGTATGCCTATATGGAATTCTCGTAAGCCTATATGGCTATTTTGTGCCTATATTTTATACTTATATCGACATATATTGATGTATGCCTACATGGCTATTTGGTTAATACAAATATTTTTTATCGATGGTGTCCATATTTGCATTATAATTTCATGGTTCAATAGATATGACTTACGTGTATTCAAGTGTATACTTTACAACTTAAGTGTTTACTTTGTGACTTACGCGCATTCCAATGTATACTTTGTGACTTACGTGTTTTCATGTGTATACTTTGTATTCATGCATATACTTTGTATTAATTTGTGTATACTATGTATTCATCTGTATACGTCAAGGCTTACATGTTTTTGAGTACTTGTGCTTCCCTTATTCACATGTACACATGTGCTTGACTTATTCACGTGTATACTTATTAATTGGATAGCCCTAACATTGATCATTGTTGTCCTTCATGGTTTGTATTGAATATTAATTGATTGATCATGCTAAACAACTTTATTAGTCGATGCTAAACAACTTCAATATTTCTAGGAATAGTTGTAGAGTTACAAATTCCAAAAATTGCACAAATTGAAAATAAAAGATTAACTGTAATTAAATGCATTGATTATTAACTTGATAATTGATTAAGAATGAGTATAAAATATATCAAGAGATGAGCTTTCTAGAATGACAATTACCAACCAAAAAATAGACTAAGCATTCCCAATACTTTGAAAGTAATAATCCACCCAAAATTGCAACAGGAGAGAAGTCTTATTTAAGATCATTGAGCAATGTATTTCCTAATGATCCTTTGTTCTTACATATCTCAATTCATTTTAATCCAAAGAGTTCCATGAAATGCTTTATCTAAAAGTAAAAAACATGTTTTCAATTGGTATTCCATGAAATGTTTCATAAAAAGATTCCAATATATTTAATCTTTTGATTGGAACAACTCAATTAAGCAAATGATACATAATCTTCACAATACTTGCAAAACATAATATTCATAGTAGATGATGAGTAGTTAACTTCTTGACACATTATCATACAAACATTTATCTTGAATAGTTTTTAAAAATTTTCACAGCATAATCCTCATAGTGCAAAATGAATTGTTATGTTCTTGATCCATCACCATATAAACACATCGAAAGATGTATATGTCAACTTTTTGCAATATTATTTCTTGTATAAGAAATGGACTTGGGAGAAAGCTGCAAGTTATAATTTATAATACAAATAAGAAATGGACTCAATAGTGGAAACTTTATTTATCGCACCAAATAATAAATGTATGTGAGAGCATCACTTGTTTCTCTTAGACTCCAGTTTTCAAGCATAGCAAATCATTTCAAATGAAAATGACAAAATGCTTCACAACCAAAGTTGTTAATTGAGGAAAAATAAAATGTTTCCAAGTTCCACCATTGTACACATTTACAATTGGTTGTATATTATTGTAAGGGCAAGGAGGATAATTAAAAAATATTTTGCATTTTCTAGACTTGAGGATGATCATATGCTTTTTGTGTGGAAAATTCAGACTTCTCAACCGTCGTGTGAATGTTTCTCTTTTTTATCGTTTTGCATGCCATCATAAGGGATCAAGCCGATTAAACGTAGCTCAAAGTGATTCTACATGTTTGGGTGTGAAAGAGCACCATTCCTAGTGTAAATGTACCTATCGAGACATATTGGAGTAGTTTTTTTGGTCACATGAGTTGCAAAATGAAAGTTGCACCACTTTCTAACTTTACATTGCTTGTATTTGACACTTTTTCCATCAAGTGAAAACTGGACACCATGGGAGAACAACTTCAAGATAACAAAAATTGAAAGAGGTTATTATAGAGCAGCCCAACGTGATCCCATTGGCTTAGACAGAGAGTTCACAAGTGTCACGGTTTCCAAGTAATAACCCATCAAAGATTGTTGCCCTTTTGTACTTTGAACCCTTAAGGGATCGAGTCGTTTGAACGTAGCTCAACGCGATTCCATGTGTTTTGGTGTGAAAGAGGACCATGCCTAGTGTAAAAATACCCATCCAAATATGTTGGAACACTCTGTTTGGTCACACGAGTTGCAGAACGAAAGTTGCACCACTTTGCAACTTTCAACTACTTGCATTTGACAACTTTTTCCCAAAGTGAAAATTTGTCACCACAGGAAAATTCTTCCGAGATAAAAAAAAATAGAGAGAGGCTATTATAGAGGGTCCCAATGCAATCCCATAGGCTCAAATGATAAGTTTCTATGCATCACGGTTTCTGAGTAACAACCCGTCAAAGATTATAGTCATTTTGCACTTTGGACTCTTAAGGGATTCTACCGGTTGAATGTAGCTTGGAGCGATTCAACGTGTTTGGGTGTGAAAGAGGACCATAAAAATTGTAAACGTACCCACCCAGACATGTTGGAATAGTTGATTTGGTCACAAGAGTTGCATAATGAAATTTTCACCACTTTGCAACTTTCAACTACTTGCATTTGACAACCTTTTCCTCAAGTGAAAATTTTCCACCACGGGAAAATGCCTTTGAGATAGAAAAAACTGAGAGAGGTTATTGTAGAGGGGCCCAACACAATCCAATAGGCTTAGAAGAGAAGTTTTTAAGTATCATTGTATCCAAGTAACATCATGTTGAAGTTTTCAGCCATTTTGCACTTTGGACTCTTAAGGGATCGATCCAGTTGAACATAGCTCATAGCGATTCTACATGTTTGGGTGTGAAAGAAGACTATGAATAGCATAAAAATACCTACTTAGATTTATTGAAATAGTTTGTTTGGTCACATGAGTTGCAGAATGAAAGTTGCACCACTTTACAACTTTCAACTACTTGCATTTGACAACATTTTCCCCAAGTGAAAATTTTCCACCATAGGAAAATGCCTCCAAGATAGAGAAAACCGAGAGAGGTTATTGTAGAGGGGTCCAATGTAATCCGATAGGCTCAGATGAGAATTTTATAAGTATCACGGTATCCAAGTTACAACATGCTAATGTTTGCAGTTATTTTTCACTTTGAACTCTTAAGGGATTCTACCAGTTGAATGTAGCTCAAAGTGATTCAGCGTGTTTGGATGAGAAAGATGATAATTTATAGCATAAATGCACCCAATTAGACATATTGGAATAGTTCATTTGGTCACATGAGTTGCAGAATGAAAGTTTCACCACTTTGTAGCTTTTAACTACTTGCATTTGACAACTTTTTCCCCAAGTGAAAATTTGCCACTGCAGGAAAACACCTCAGAGATAGAAAAAACCAAGAGAGGTTATTGTAGAGGTGACCAAAATGATCCCATAGGATCAAATGAGAAGTTTCTAAGCATCACGATGTCTGAGTAACAACTCATTGAAGATTGTAACCAGTTTGCACTTTTGACTCTTAAGGGATTCTGCAAGTTGAATGTAGCTCAGAGTGATTATGCATGTTTGGGTGGGAAAGAGGACCATGCATAGCGTAAACCCACCCATCCATATGCATTGGAATAGTCTGTTTGGTCACACGAGTTGCAAAATGAAAGTTGCACCACTTTGCAACTTTGCACTACTTACATATTTGACACTTTTTCCATCAAGTGAAAATTGGACACCATGGGAAAACCACTCCGAAAGAACAAAAATCAAGGGAGGTTATTGTAGAGGGGTCCAACGCAATCTCGTAGGCTCATACAAAGATTTCATAAGCACCATGGTTTCTAAATAATAGCCCATCAAAGATTGCTGCCCTTTTTCACTTTGGACCCTTAAGGGATTAAACTAGTTGAACGTAGAAGGATTGAGCTGGTTCAACGTAGCTCAGAGAAATTATGCGTGTTTGGGTGCAAGAGAGGACCATGCTTAGCATAAATGTACCTATTCGGATGTGTTGGAATATTTTATTTGGTCACATGAGTTGTAAAAAGAAAGTTGCACCACTTTGCAACTTTACATTGCTTGCATTTGACACTTTTTTCATCAAGTGAAAATGAGACACCACGGGAAAAATACTATGAGATAACAAAAACTGAGAGAGTTTATTATAGAGGGGCCCAACACAATCCCATAGGCTTAGACGAAAATTTCTTAAGTATCACGGTTTCTGAATAATAGCATGTCAAAGATTATTTCCCTTTTGCAATTTGGACTCTTAAGGGATCGATTCGGTTGAACGTAGCTCAAAGTGATTCTATGTGTTTGGGTGCAAAAGAGAACCATGCCTAGCGTAAACAAAAAAATTGGACACCATAGAAAAATGACTCTGAGATAACAAAAATTGAGAGAGGTTATTGTAGAGGTTCCCTATGTGATCCCAATGCCTCAGACAAAATGCCTGTAACTAACATGGTATCTGGGTAACAAGCCATCAAAGATTGTTTCCCTTTTATAATTTGGATTGTTAAGGGACTATGTTGCTTGAGTTACAAATGTTTGAGGGCAGCAATAAATTTCAATATTTGAGTAAATCTCATTACAAGTCTTTATTTCAATAGACTATATGCTATATTGATATTAATATATAATCATTAGGTTGTGTATACAAAGATTTTGGCTTCTAGAGACTTTCTTGCATTTCTAGGATTTTTCACCTAAAAGGAGAAAAATGGGCCAAAATGGGCAATCTATATGTGTCATATAAAAATGGCCCCTTGTCATTTTCATGGCCTTTTAGGTCTTGTTTCATGGTGTTGGAACTATGTTTCTCTAACTTTATGTTGTGGCATGGCTTGAACATGCTTATTTAGGTACTAAAATTCAAAGAACAACATGTTGTGAAGGTGTTGTGAAGTTTTGTAAGACATTTCTAAATTCTTCTAAACTCTATTTATTATAATTCACCTAAAAATCACATTTTTATTCATTATCAAGTCCTATTTTGAAGTGTTGTAAAGTCTTGTAACAAGCTTTCACGCTTTTCTAGGCATATTTTCACTATTTATCCCTTTCTCATGCTTTATTTGACCCCTTTATGCTTTCATGTGCTTAATTAAGTGTATTTTTTAGTATTATCCTGACAAACAACATTAAATACAACATATTTTCTGACACAAATTTTTAGGTCCTAGGTGGGACCCATTCGCCATGGGTGGCGAATGAGTCCCCCTTGGCCCCAAATTCAAAATATTTTAAATTTCCTTTCGGAATTTTATTCAAAAACACTTGATGTCAGCCTGTGATGAGGTATGAATGGGTAACTAAGGCACACGTGTATATAAATAAGTTATTTTCACCTCATTTCAATCCCCATTCATCAAATTCACTTATCCACCTATTCACTCAAGCATTCAAGCATTTTACATTTTTTCAAGCACTATTCAAGCACTTTGAAGCAGCATTGAAATTACTTCAGACTTGCATCTTCGAGGGTTTGGTAAGTTAATAGCAATTGCATGTTGTTAGTTTATCATTCCTTTGCATTTCATTATTTTATTAAAGGTTTGATTACCAGAAGCGGGGTTTGACCAAGGCAAACCCCTATTCACTAACCTTAAACCATTTTCCCCTATTGCATGTTTGTTTGTAGACCTAGGTATGTAGATTTGACAAGCTTTTTGGTGTTGAAGATTGGTTAACAAGTCAACTAGGTGTTTCAAGTCAACTTAAGTCTTTTTCAAGCTTGGAGAAGGTTTTATGTTTGTTTTCTGTAGAATTGACTTCGACAACCTAACAAGCAGTGATTCCCAGATCTGGTGTTGCAGAGTTGTCTCCTAATTTTTCAGAAATTTGGGAGAGGACTGATTTGCCACCTGTGGCGAATGAGTCCCACCTTAGGAATAAAAATCTGAATTTTGTCAGATTTTGAATCTTGATAAACAAAAACTTATTTTCAATAGTTTTCACCAAGAGGACTAATTTTCCACCCTGGGTGAATGAGTCCCACTGTGAAAAATTAGTAATCTTAGTCAGCATCCAAAACATTTTAGATTCATCATATTTTACCTAGGTGCACTCAGATTCATCCTATTCCTTTCTGTTCTACATAATTTCTTCATTTACTTCATTGTTTGCATATCACAGTGCATTTTCAAACATAGTGTAAATCTTATTTTTGCATTCGTTTTCATTCATTTAAATCAGTCAATTTCATTTAGTTAACTTCATTTAGGTTAGAAAAAATAACACATAACATTATTTGAATGAACCATTAGCATTTTTCTCCTATCTCTCTCCTTTTAGGTGAAAAACCCTAGAAGAGTAAGAGTTGTCCATAGGAGCCAAAAATCAACAGTTTAGTACACATTCAAAATCAATGCAAGTATGGATGGAGAATGTCTATATGCAATGTATAAATACAATAAACTAGTAAGAGGAATGATTTATTAATACAAAACCTAAGAAATGCAAGTTGTTTGAAAACACATTGATGTAAGCAAAATGACCTAAGAATGCAAGTAAACAATAACAAAAATGAAAGATCTTGGAGAGGTGCACCTAGAAACTAGAATGTGATGTAGAGAGGCTTTGGAATACTACATAATTTGATGTTGAATCCAACTAGGACACTTACGCCAAGCTAGGCAACTTAGTCCTGTTTCAAGGAGATTCTGTCAGAACAAGTTTTTGCCAAATGGGTACTCAGAAATGTAAAAATCACTTTTCAAGACGGTAAGTGGGACTAATTCACCATTGATGGCGACTTAGTCCATGTGGGAATCTCAAAAAATTTGGGACAGGAATTTGTAGCTTTCTTTCTACACTTCCCTTCTTGATAGGTGTCTAGTTCAAATTATGCGAAAAACAAGCTAAAAGAGGTCTCCAAGCTTCAATTAGGGATTTATTGACTTGATTGAATTTGATGAGTTGAAAAAACCTTTTAGCACCTTCCTCTTCGATAAATTTTCACACAAGACCTGCAAACACACATGCAAAGATGGGAAAAAGGTTAAGGATTAGAGAATAAGGGTTTGCCTTGGTCAAACCCCAATTTGGTAATCAAACCTTATAAAATAAAATAAAATAGAATGATGAAGATAAGTCTATTCTAGAAAAAATTGAAAAATTTAAAGTTTCACACATCTATAGGGAAGCTAATAGGGTGGCAGATTACTTTGCAAATGAAGGGGTTAGGAAGCAAGGATTGAACACGTGGGAGAATTGCAGGGACTTGAGAATTGAAGTCAAGGCCTTACTGGATTATGATGTTACACATGAGAAAGAGGCAACTTTATTTAATGATTAAAGAGAAAGGGGCAAGGTACGTCAAAATCAAGAGGTTTTATGGGGTCGCATCATGTTACTTAGAAGGGAAGGAAAAGTCGCACACTTTGTGGGTGCATTGGAACAGTTGCATTATTTTGCAATAGGTTTACAACACTGGTAGAGTTGGCAGTAAGGAGCAAACAAAAATGGGGGGGATAGGAAAATAGTTGAGCCTAAAAGCTATGAGGTGCACACTAGGAATGACAAGGTTTGGGACTAGATTGTAAGAGGTGGCCTGGTTCCATATTTGGAAAAACTTCATGGGCTTGATTTTGTGGCTACGAACTACTTCAAGAAGAACTAGAACAACGATGAAATCATTATCTTTGGTAGGAATGTGAAGCTGGATGAGAAAATTATAGGGTAGATTACAAGAATGTCCACTGAGGGTATGAAGTTTTATCATGATAGAAGGTTTTTTGATGAGGCGGTCATCAGATTTCCTAAGAAGGACAAGAAGAAATTGAAATTTGTTAAAATCTCTAACAACTATTTCAAAATTGACACTATCAAGGTGCTGTGGAGAAAGGTACTTCTGTTATAATGGAGTATATCACACTAGACGAGAGATTTACTAGAGTGTATGGGAACCATTTTTCCATTCTTAACCACTTCCTCCATAAGGTATGGATTTCTATGCCTCACTACCTGTTATGTTCGTTGACTAATAGCCTTGAGGACCATAAGAAAAATCTCAGGAGATACCCTATTCTTCATCCTAGTCTTATTAGGTTAATATATGAACACTATCAAAGCATTTCAGCTCTATCTAACCCTGTTGCCTCTATGGAGTTTGAGGACTATGATACTAATAGTGAGGGTTCAGAGATTCAACCAAACCAGGAGAGAATTGTAGAAACCCAGTCTAGAAAACCCCAACTTGCTAAAGACAACCCTGAGACCTTCCCTGACTGCTCTTCCCCCTTTAAGAATCTTGTTCTTAAGGGCTCACCTACCAACAAGTTGGTCTCCTACTCCACGGACTCCCTAGAAGACAAAGTCGAGAACCTTGAAGCTAGTAGAAATTGTGTGCCCTCCCCTCCCGCCTCTTTCAAATTTGAAGGCACTAGATTTACTAGCTCCCCCAACTCGGGTGATGTTCACCTCATTTTAGACCAGGTTCAATTTGGTGACATTTTGGCCTCTACTAGAAATGACATCAGTGATATCTTCAGAGTCTTGAAATGGGCCTACCAAGAAATTAATGAGCTTAACCAAAGAAACAGGGCTTTGTATAGCAAATCAGAGGAGCTGGAGCTGAATCTGGCCACTCTCAGCAATGAAGAAGGGAAACGAAATAAGAACAGTATTGGTATGAAAGGAGGTGACATTGAGGAACATACAAGTCTCTGGAAGAGGAAATGGTTAAAATTAAAAATAACTTGAAAATAGTTGTGGAACAAAACCATAAAATGGCGAGGCACAATGCCATTATAATCAATGATATGTCTGAAAAGCTAGAAAAAATGCAACAGGGTTCGCTGTTTGTTGACTTGGAAGCAAAAAAGGAAAGCAAGAATGAGGACCAAGGTATTTCTAAAAGGACCTGGGCCAACCTCAAAAGGAAAGAGCCCCCCACTACACAAATGGTTTAGATCTTAAAGAGGGGGGTTTAGGATATGAATGAGTTGGAAGCTGAGATTGCAGATCTCTTAAAGACTCAAATTTAGTTGTTGTTGGCTTTTTGGCTAGTTTTTTGGTTCTATGGCCTTCACTGGCCTTTTTGATGGCTGTAGTCATTTACTCTTTTTTTTTTATAGCCTTTCCAACTGTGTTGTCTTTTATGACTTTTTCTTTATTTTGTAAACTTCGTGTTTTGGGTCCCTGTAAAACCCATTTTTTCCTCTTTCAAAAACAACATGCAATGTCACAACTCACCAAACCCTTGATGTAGAAATATGACTTAGATATGAAAATGGATGCTCTAATAGATTCTTGAAAGTTATTAGAATGATTGAGAATGATTAAGTAAATGAATGGATTTCTTGAATAATGAATGGGAAATTAGGAGATACAAAATGAGGGGAAAACCCTTTATTTATACTTGATTTTCCAATATTTCTTGAAAATAACACATCACAGGCCGACCTTAAGGTTAAGAGAATAAATCCCGCCAGAAAATTAAAATAATTTTTATTTTTGTGCCCAGTGGGACTAAGTCACCCTAGGTGGTGACTTAGTCCACCAGAGCAATTTTATTGGGTGCTGGGAGTTAAAGTGCATTTAATGTGGTTTAACGAGATTATTCTTTGAAACACACTTAAGTAGGGCCAGGAAGTGCATTAAGAGGTCATTTCAACATAAGAAAGGGTTGATTAGTGATGACAAGCCTAGAAAATCATGAGAGTTTGTTACAACTCTTTACAACACTTTAAAATAAGACTAAGTGGTCAGTGATAAGAAGGGGCTATTTAGGTGAATTATAATGAAAAGGTCTTAGAAAAGTGTGAAAGTGGGTTACGGAACTTCACAATAGTTTTACAAGACATCCTAGAATTCTTAATGATTCATAAGGGTCCCAGACCTAATGTGAATGTATTGGCCATATTACAACATTAAATCTAGGCAAAATCGAGCAAAAGTCCACTAGGAGGGCCCAAACATGAGAAAAATTAGAAGGGTTACTTCTTCTGTGTCCACAGTTAGCCCCCACTTTAGTGAGAGGATGAACTTACTTCAAACTCACACTAAAGTATCCGAACATGCATATCAAGAGGGGTTTCTATAAACAATGATTTTGGATTACCCAAGGGTTCCTCTAACACTTCTAGGTTTTTCACCTAAAAGGGGAGGAAATTGGATGCCAAAATGCAAATGTCTACACTCAAGATTAATGTAAATAAGATGCAATATATTTTATTATGATTTCTAAGTGTAATAAATTGAAAGAAAGATGATTTAATGATGTTAAACCTAAGAAATGCAAAGTGTTGGAAAACACACTGTAATATGCAAAAACACCTAAAAATGCAAGTAAATGATGAAATAACTCAACAAAACTAGAGAGGTGCACCTAGAATATGGAATCTAATGTGGAGAAGCTTTGGAATCCTATAGAGTTGACTAAAAATGTTGGCTGGGACACTTACGCCAAGTTGGGCAACTTAGTCCAGTTTCAAGGAAAATCTACTAAAACAAGAATCTGCCAAATGGGTATCCAAAAATGTAGAAACCACTTTTAAGGTCTAACAGTGGGACTAATTCACCACAGATGGCGACTTAGTCCACCTACAGATTTTGGAAATTTTGGGATAGGATCTTGTATGTAGCTTCAGGTCTGCACTTGATTTTCTAACAGGTGTCTGATCTTGATTCTATAGAAAATAGGTTGAAAAGAGTCTCCAAGCCTCAACTAGGGTTATGTTGATTTTGATGGATTGTTGACCACTTTTTGACACCAAACTCTTTGATAAATCTGCATACAAAGTCTGCAAACACACATGCAAAGAGGGGGAAAAGTGTAAAGGGTTAAAGTATAGGGGTTTACCTTGGTCAAACCCCACTTTGATAATCAAACCCTATGAAATGAAATGGAATGAGAAGAGAATGATAAATAGAAAACATGCAATTTCATAAACTTACCAAAACCTTGATGTAGAAATATGAAGATATGCAATGAAGTGCTCCAATCGATGACTTGATTATGCTTAGAGTGCTTGAATGCTTAATGAGTTATTAGATTGCAAGAGATTAGGAGATTAGAGGATGAAAAATGAGGAGAAAAACCCTTATTTATACTTGATTTCACAATATTTCCCAAAAATAACACATCACTGCACCTCAAGGGTTAGAGAATGAAATCCCACCAGAAAATTAAAATTATTTTGATTTTTGGGTCAAATATGACTAAGTTGCCCCTATTGGTGACTTAGTCCCACTTAAGAAATTTAAGTGGGTGTTGGGAATTAAATGGTATTAAATGATATCTAATGGGAATATCCCCAAAAACACACTTAAGAAAGGTTGGAAAGTGCATTAAGGGGACATTTAAACATGAGAAAGGGTTGAGTTAGTGATGAAAAGTTTAGAAAAGCATGAGAGTTTGTTACAAATCTTTACAACACTTTGAAATAAGACTTGGTAAGTGATAAAAAGAGTTATTTAAGTGAATTATGATGAAAGGTTCTTAGATAGAAAAGTGTGAAAGTGGGTTACAAAACTTCATAACACTTTACAAGACATCCTAGAAGTCATAATGATTCACAAGGATCCAGGACCTAATGTGAATGTGTTGATCACATTACAACATTAAATCTAGGAAAAATCAAGCCAAAGTCCACTAGAAGGGACTGAACATGAGAAAAAGTAGAAGGGTTACTTTTTCTGTGTCCACAATTTCAATGAACAAATGCTTAGCAAGATGAGACAACAACGATCAAGAGGGATGATCAATCCCCCAGGATGGTGTTAGCTATTGCCTTCATACCTTTCTCATGCATGTGTGACTTTTATTTTCACATCCTTTATATTTGCTTGTACTTTCATGTCTGCACATTTAGATGTTCTTGGTTTTTTATCATGCACTACATTCAGGCATTCAGTTTTAGTGTACTTGTCATATGTCTCCCTTTTCAGCATTATGGGGGGGGTTTCTACTGTAGGTATTAATGCTTCCTTGGTTTCACATTGGAGTGAGCTATGTATATAGTATTTGTTCCTATGTACTAGGAAAATGCAATTACTAGTTACCCATGCATTCTGGTGAGATGAAGTACTTACCATATGGACACTCTTGCATTCCTATTTCTAGAGGCGACCTTCCATTTTTCACTTGATCAGTTCTTCAGACTATTGGTACTTGTGCCATCTGTATCTTTGAGTTATGATGTTTTGCCTTGGTTTTCCATCAGATTCAAGTAGTGTCATTGAGGGCACTCAATCACATTCTTATGTTCTTGATCTTTATCATCATTTGTTTGAGAGAGGGTTTTTTCTTTCAGCATTTCAGCAGTCATTCTATGATAGTGTTTGCAACTTCTTCATGCTTCAGTGGTTTTTTCGATGTTCATCCTTTGTTCCTATCTTTTGGGACAATTTCTTCTTAATTGGAGACTTCTTAGTCCTTCACATGTATTTCTCTCTTTTGGAGAGGAGTTTTTCCAATGAGGTTTTCTCCTTAAATTCTCTTGTTGTGAGAAATATTTTACATTTGTACATGGGTACCTCATCTAGCCTTGTTTTTCGGGACCCATCTTTGCTTTCATGCATTTTTTCCATAGTTTATTAGCTTCTCCCTAAGTTCATCTTAAGGGGGGTGTTAGAGTAATAGGTTGTTTACTTGATTAATTTAATCATATTGATTAATTAATTAAGTCACCTTAACTTTATTTCACTTAAGCTAAACTTAGGAATCTTTATTTTGCATTATTAAATTAGTCATGTCATCTCATTCATTATGATCTTGACACTTGTCACATGCTAATTTAATCCTTTTCCTAGGGTTCTCACCTTTAGGGTTTTGATCTCCTTTCTTAAGGATTGATCTCTTTGTAATTATTGACTTCTTGGGTAATGCATTTTTGCTTCATGTTTGCAAAGCACCATTCTTGTGTCTCTTGATCTCCTTAGTGACAAGTTATTTCCTTGCAGGTGTTCATTGGGATCTGTGAGGTTGGATTATCAACTTCTATAGAATATCCAATGGAAAACTAAACATGAGCACAAGAAATGAACATGAGAATGTTGTAAATGAAGAGGGAAAGAAGAAGGAAAAAGAGAGTTGGATCAAGCTTCAATCATTTTCCCATCCCGTTGTGGATCAGATATAGGTTGTTTGTCTAGAAAAATAAATGAATACTCACCTTGAGGTGATGAAACTCATGGTTGTCTGCTAAGTGAGAAGGCCTAAAAGGTGAGAAACATACAGTCATGGCCGGTATGCACTCACACACACATAGGTGGCTATAGGGAAAATTCATGCCTCAGAATAGGCTTCCCACTCAACCGTATCAAATTTATACCTCTTGATAACTTTAATAAGGTGCCACAAAGGAAATTGACATTTTGAGCTTCACGAGACAAGTGAAACTTCATATCATTGGAGCTCATGAAAAAACGTGATGACATTATAGGCATGTAAGCTGTGTTATGCAAGGTGGCCATACAACAAATGCAAAATGCAACATGAAAAGATGTTCAAAGGAGTCTTGTTTAGTTCATACGAGGTCTTTAACTTAGTGAAAATTATGTCTAATGTCTCCAAGAGAGGACCAATCAAAGAATAGAAAATTTGCAACTTAGGGGATGCAGTGGGTTGCATCCAACCATTAAGAGGAATGTAATATGCTAAGATAGATCACACTAATGAAGGAAATCACACCCAATGTCATCCACAAAGTGACAAAGGACATCGTATGAAGTAACAAGGTTGCACTAAGAAACAAGAAAAATGAAAAATGAAAAATGAATAATGCCAATGTATGCCCCCACTTTAAAGGAATAGCTACACATCGTACTGTGAGAAATTACTTTAAAGTAGAAAATGAAAAATGCAAAAAGGAAAGGAAAGACATGAGAGACAACTTGGAAATCCCCTATGCCAAGCCATACATTTTTGAGTTCACCAAAATGTATACAAATATTTTGGCTTCTAGGGACTTTCTTGCAGTTTTAGGGTTTTTCACCTAAAAGGAGAAAGATGGGCCAAAATGGGAAATGTATACATTCAAAATCAATGCAAGTATGGATGAAGCATGCCTAGATGCAATGTCTAAATACAATAAAATGACCTAAAATGAATGATTTATTAATACAAAACCTAAGAAATGCAAGTTGTTTGAAAACACAATAATGTATACAAAATGACTTAAGAATGCAAGTAAACAATAACAAAAATGAAATATTTTGGAGTGATACACCTAGAAACTGCAATGTGATGTAGAGAGGCTCTAAAATCCTATAGAATTTGTTGTTGAATCCAACTGGGACACTTCCGCCAAGCTAGACGACTTCTCCTATTTTGGGGAGATTTTGTCGGAATAGGTTTCTGCCAAATGGGTACTTAGAAATGTAAAAATCACTTTTTCGGGTCTAGCAATGGGACTAATTTGCCACTGATGGCAACTTAGTCCATGTGGGAATCTCAAGAAATTCAGGATAGGAATCTATAAATTTCTTTTTGCACTTCCCTTCCTAATAGGTTTCTGGTTCAGATTCTATAGAAAACGAGCTGAAAGAGGTCTCGAAGCTTTAATTAGGGCTATGTTGACTTCATTGACTTTGATGAGTTGATAACACATTTTAACACCTTGCTCTTTGATAAATTTGCACACAAGACCTGCAAACACACATGCAAAGAGGGGGAAAAGGGTTAAGGGTTAGAGAATAGGGGTTTTCCTTGGTCAAACCCCAATTTGGTAATCAAACCCTATAAAATAAAATGAAATAGAAAGAAAATGATGAATGAACAACATGCAATGTCATAACTCACCAAACCCTTGATATAGAAATCTGAAGATATGCAAATGGATGCTCTAGTGGATGCTTGAAAGTGCTTAGAATGCCTGAGAATAATTAATCAAATTAATGTATTGCTTCAATAATGAATAGGGAATTAGGAGATGCAAAATGAGGGGAAAACCCTTTATTTATACTTGATTTTCCAATATTTCTCGATAATAACACATTGCAAGATGACCTTAAGGTTAAGAGAATAAAATACTGCCAGAAAATTAAAATAATTTTGATTTTTGTGCCCAGTGGGACTAAGTCACCCCAAGTGGTGACTTAGTCCACTAAGGAAATTTTACTAGGTGTCGGGAATTAAAGTGCATTTAATGTGTTTTAACGAGATTATTCTCCGAAACACACTTAAGTAGGGTTGGAAAGTGCATTAAGGGGTCATTTAAACATAAGAAAGGGTTGAATTAGTGATGACAAGCCTAGAAAAGTGTGATAGTTTGTTACAACACTTTTAAATAAGACTTGGTAAGTGATAAAAAGGGGTTATTTAGGTGAATTATAATGAAAGGGTCCTAGAAAAGTGTGAAAGTGGGTCACAACACTTTTACAAGACATCCTATAATTCTTAATGATTCACAAGGGTCCAAGACCTAATGTGAATGTTTTGGCCACATCACAACATTAAATCTAGGAAAAATCAAGCCAAAGTCTACTAGGAGGGCCCAAACATGAGAAAAAGTAGAAGGGTTACTTTTTCCATGTCCGCAGGTTGATTTGTTTTAATAAATGAAGTTTTTATAATAAGTTAGTCAATTGGTTCTAGTTATAATAGGGAGAGAAAAAAATAAGAAAAAAAATTATTAGGAACCATCAAACATTATTACAGTCACTATATTAATAATATGTTGTTTACAATAAAATGAGATTTATTTGGCTATCCTAATTCTTTTGTTTGTGCTACAATTGTCTAATATGCTTCATACACCATTCTGAAACCCAGGTGCTTGTACTTGTAGGCTAATGTAGATTAGGGTATCAAAACACAAACTAACTCAATAAAACTCTTGACAAATTCTTAACACTTCAAACTCAATGAATTCCTTCACAAATTGGCATTCTTCATAATAGCACAACAAACAAGGTTTTCAAGCATAATTTCCAAACCCCATCTCATACCCAAAAATAAATTACAGATTTGAGTACCCATTATCCTCTTTTTAAACATACTTCACTTGAAGGTGGGGTTACTTTGGAACACAGGGGCCAAAAAATTGTTGTTACGCCTTGAAATAGGCCTAATTAGGCTCCCTCAACAAGGCACTTATTTTTTTTACACACTCTAACCTAAAATATCCATTCCAAAACCTTAGAAATTTCAAATAAGATCTTCACATGTAATCCCCATCCCCTAGAATGGTCTCCAATGAACTCTTCTATAAAACCCTACTTCTATGCATCACTTTTGCTTAAAAACATGAAGTAAACCAACTAGGGCATCAACCAAATTTTCCTAAATCCTCATCCTTGCTCCTCCCAACTTCAAAAACATAAAGTAAAACCTACCTACACCCTTTCCACCAATTATTAAGAATTCTCATTAGTGGAATGGGTCACAAATCATTATTTTTGCTCTCAAATCCTCAAAACTAGTGTTTCTAACCCATTTTTCAGAAAAAAAATACTATAACTTACTCAAATCCTAATGAAATCAAATGAGAAAAAATGAAAATGAAATTTATTGAACTCTTCCATCAATTCCAATGCACAAATGGGCACTTCTAGGCCATACCAAAACGTACAAGTTGTTGTAGCATCAAAATTCAATGTAGGAAAATGCAAAAAATAGTGAATCTTTGTTATTCAATCCTCCAAATGTACATCCAACCCCTGTTTTGACCATTAAAAAGAATATTTAACCTTTTCCAACCATATCCAATTGACTACAACTAACTTTTAACATCCTAACTATTCAACTTCCCTTTTACATCAAAAATGCAAAAGTTGCTATGCAACTTTTTTATAATTTTTGCAACTTTACCAAATTGACTCAAAATGACTCCTCCTAACAAAAACCGACCCAAAACATTGTAAAATGTTCTTAAAGACCTTATTTCAAAATAAAAACATTACTTTAAACATAAAGACACTACATACTAAACTCCTTTTACAAAATGAAGGCCTAGGTGCCCTGCAACATAGGCACAATGCCTTAGGTACTCCATTCTCACAGATCCTTTACAATGTCACTCATACATTCAAGATTCTCTTATAATGTCTACATCATAGATACTCATGATGAGGTTAAATTAAACGGAATAACTTGATATTCCCTCGCTAAGCTTCACACACTCTTTCATAATGGCTTCAAATCAGAATTGATATTTGTCAAGATCATCAAAATAAGGATGTTGCATTGCTTTTTTGGCTGAGATTCTCTTTCATGACTCATAAATCAGCATTTTCTGCAAGGAGAGACCAACCAATTTTTAGTAGTTTACTTACAAATATGCAAAGTAAAAGAAGAAAAATAAAGAGCATCCAAAATGGAAATGAAATGAAAATAGATGGAAGGCACTTACAGACAACAAATCCACACCATTTGGTTCCAACTCGGGAACAAGGAGGCATAAATCTTGATACTTCCATTAAGGATAGGCATGCCAGTCTCTCAACTTAGTCACTCCTAGTCATACATCTTCACTAGGAGTTCCAAGATACATATTGCACACAACACCTCTCATGAATAAAATAACTTGAAATTTGAGATGCTCTTATAATGTCTACACCATAGGTGCTCATGATAAGGTTAACTTCAAATGAATGAATTGAAATTACATCACCAAGCTTTGTACACACTTTTATAATGGCTTAAAATCATAATTGAGATTTGTCAATATCATCAAAATAAGGATGTTGCATTGCTTTTTTGCCTAAGATTCTCTTGGATGGCTGATAAATCAGCATTTTCTAGAAGGGGACACCAATCAATTTTTAGTAGGTTACTTACAAATAGGAAAAGTAAAAGAAGATGATAGCATTGGAATTAAAAAAATTAATGTGCATACAAGTATAAATTAATAAGAACCAATGTGCATACTTAAAAATTAATCCAATGAACCATCCAGGTCTACTCTACTCTTTATTGTGTCAAGTATTGCCTCATGGTCAAACTCACAGACTTTCACAAGGTCTTGTTCAAAGGTCTACCCCCATATTTTGTCAAACAAACATTGGATTCCACAACAAGGTTCAATTAATGAAGAATCTTATGATGGATGTCAAAGTCCTAAAACAACCAATATTTAACACTCTTATGTGGAAACCTTCTAAACCATGTCCCAGTAACAACAACTGAGATTGTATGGTATTTGATGTTTTCTCCATCTATAAATGGGTCCTCCAATTTATTTTTGGCCTAAACACAATGGAACAAGTAATATTTTGTTACCTCTTCATTGTCTTCATGTGCAATAACTGCATAAACATGCCCTGCATTGATATGTTCAACAAATCTCTTGAAATTAGTCAACATTATGAATGCAATAAAAAGTAAGATAACAATAGGAATTTAAAAACTAAGCAAGTAGATATATTACTTGGTTGAGCTAGATCTGATATGTGGTCAAAATTGACCGATGATTCCATTTGTGTTAGTTCCAATGTCATCGGAGGGAAATACGTGTGAAGTGAGCTAAAATAACTTGTCAACCATTTCTCAACCCACTCCTCTGACTCACAATCATTCTAGGCTTGCATTGTACATGAAGAACAAAATAATGCCATCTTCCATGTATTGATACTCCATGAACCTGCATTTGAGCTAAGGAAAGAGTGTAACTCACTCAATCTTTTTAATGTACAAAAATCCTCATATGGTGCAATGTTAGTATCATCCATCAACCAAAAAAATATATGAACTGAAGACATACATTCATTACCTAGACTCATAGAAGCATTACACCACTCAATGATTGATTTTGCATCTATCAACTTTGCATTGTACTTTAACTCTTCTCATGCTAATGCTCTTTTCACACATGCTCCTACACCATCATGCTCCCCCTTTCCATGCCCGGCCTCACAAAAGTTCCACATATGTTGAACACCTGTAATGACATGCATCCTACTCAACCAAAAAAACATGCATGAGTTCTTGAATTGTGTTGCATAGTTATTAGACCATATTATATGTTGACCGTATGCTATTCCCCTCTGAGCCAAATCATTGTAGAACATCTAGAAGAAACCTTGCACGAACTCTGGAGAATGTGTGCGATCATCACTAATATAAAAGTGATACTCCCTCAATACCTTCCTTTGGTTCTCTATACTATCAGTTGCATGAATAAATACTATGTGCACAAATATCAAAACTTGTGTGGAGTTGTAATATTATGACTGTACCTCACAATGTGGCTGTAGAGTGTAGTTCTCTGTAATGTCAACCACTGATACTATGCTACCAACTAGAAAGGTGACCTTGCATAGCTTGAATTGCATGTGGAGCATTGGCAAGCTAGCTCACTCACTAGCTTTCCAATGTAGTAGGGTTGAGAAGGTAGGGATAGCATATGCCCGATAGAAATGGGGTCTCATGGTGATGTATATCATCATGAGACCCCATTTCTATGAGGCATACATTTCCCCTACCTTCTCAACCCTACCGCATTGGCTAGCTAGTGGAGCATTGGCAAGCTAGTTCACTCACTAGCCTACCAATGATGTGGTAGGGTTGAGAAGGTAGGGACAGCATATGCCTCATATAAATGGGGTATAAATGGGGTCTCACAATCACTGTGAGACCCCATTTCTATGAGGCATACACTACCCCTACCTTCTCAACCCTATCGCATTGACAAGCTAGTGGAACATTAGCAAGCTAACTCACTCACTAGCTTGCCAATGCGGTAGGGTTGAAAAGGTAGGGGTAGTGTATTCCTCATAGAAATGGGGTCTCATGGTGATGTATATCACTGTGAGACCCCATTTATATGAGGCATATGCTTCCCCTGCTTTCTATCATCATGATACCCCATTTCTATGAGACATATGCTTCCCCTACCTTCACAACCCTACCGCATTGGCAAGCTAGTGGATCATTGGAAAGCTAGCTCACTCACTAGCTTGCCAATACGATAGGGTTGACAAGGTAGGGGCACCATATGCCTCAGAATTGGGAACTCACGGTGGTGAGTCTCCAATTCTATGAGGCATGCGCTGCCCCTACCTTGTCAACCCTACTGCATTAGCAAGCTAGTGAGTGAACTCACTATCTTGCCAATCTCACTAGCTTGTCAATGTTACCACATTTTGCATACATTTATACAAAAACATTATTGTTAGACAATTCAAATGCCTTGTCCATGCTTCCATTTTGAGCCATGATTGCAAGATAGGTTGCACCTTTCCCCGTGTTGCTAACTTAGCCTTGAATAAAGAGTTTTGAAATAGTGGAGAGAAGGGTTAAAATCCCTTGTAGGTAGACTAATCAAGGAAACATTTAAAATATATCACAACATAAGTGATGAGGTAAATTTAGAAATAGAGATGAAAACCAAAATAGTTTCAAAGATATATCAATTTGGGAGGAGTATATTCCAATTTTTTAGAGACATGTATGGAAAATTTGGTAGCATAGGCAAGATCAACTGCTTGGTATAACTATTTGACAAAATACCTCAAAGAGATATGTCCTCGTGGACTATAATGATTGCAGGATATATAAAAAATAGATTTATTGAAAATGATTTAGAAAATTTCAAGCATATGCAAATTTTATGTGTAAAACCAAATTCAACTACATTTTCCAACATCCCCCATGCCTATACCAAAATGAAAGCTTTGGAGAGTGGTATGCACATCCATAATAAAGGATTGAGAAATGATGTTTTATTTTACTTCCTTATAACTTATGTCATATATATGTGTATAAAAAATGTGGAAGCATACACAAGGTAAGTCAATTGTTAAATAACAAAATGCCTCAAAGAGATGTGGTTTAAAAATGTAATTGGAAAGTGTAAATAATTGTGTAATCTAAAATGTGTATTGACAAGCCAAGGTTATAATGACAAACAAACAATGATCAACATGGAATATGCAAAATAACAAAAATGAAAGCAAGCCATAATAGAATGAAAGAAAATGTGTAAAGACTTCACATACCTAAAAAAATAGAGTTGCAAATGGAGGAGTTCTACCCAATTATGTAGCTTTGCTTCTTCTTTCTTCAAAATCCTCAACAATTTGACTTTTTCAAAAGCTTGTTCTCCTCCAAACTTCAATTGTATATCACTTTTGAATGCAATTCAGGCTTGAATTGATATTATATGCCTTTCAACATGAAAAATCTACTATTTCATGCAAAGGTGGTGGAAAGATCATGAAAAAGGTGGTGGAATGTGAAAAACATGCATGCACACTTCACAACATCATCAAAAAGCTATTTTTTGTCGGAGCACATGGAAAACTAGGAGAATATACAAAATGTGGGCCTTGAGATCACAATTATATTGATTTTTTTACCATTTTTAGAGCAAGCCAAAACACACTTGCGTTATAACACGAGCACATTATTTCTTGCTAAAAAAAGGCCATATCTCTACTACTTCAAAACGTGCTCATGTTATAAGAAAGTTGATTTTTTTATAGATTTATTTTCTCTCTCTTTGTCTCTACCCTCTACCCTCAACCCAAAAACCTTAATCCCTCTACCCTTAAACCCTCTACCATCTACCCTCAACCTTAAACCCTAAAACCTATACCCTCAAACCCTAAACCCTCTACCCTTAACGCTAAACTCTTAAACCTTCTACCCTATATCCTCAAATTCTAAACCTTCAACCCCTCTACCCTATACATTGGAACCTCAACCCTAATCCTTCAACCATATGTACCCTCAAACCTAATTCTTCAACCATATGTAGGTACTAAACCCTAAACCATAAATAATCAACCCTATAGGTCCTCAACCCTATACCCACAATTATCAACCCTCTACCCTATACATTGGATACTCAACCCTCATATATATTTGTCCCTCCCTCCTCTTCTCTTCTCTCTATCTCACTTATCCAACCCTCTCTCACTCAAGTCTCTCCCTCCTACCCTCTATGTCTCTCCAACTCCCCCCCTCTCTCTCTCTCAAGTCTCTCCCTCCTACTTCCTCTCCCTCTCTCAACTCTCTCTCTCTCTCTCTCTCACTCACTCACTCCTATCTCTCTCCCCTCTACCCTTAACCCTCTACCCTCTACCTCTACCCTTATACCTCCTATCTCTCCCACTCTCCTCTCTCTCAGCCCTCCTCCTACCCTCCCTCTCTCAAGTCTCTCTCTCACCTACTCACTCCCTCCTATCTCTCCCTCTACCCTTTACCCCTGTGACTCCTTTTACCTCTTAACCCTTATACCCTCTATCATCTACCTCTATGTCTCTCCCATGCCCTCCCTCTCTCCTCTCTCTCAAGTCTCTCCCTCCTACCTCTCTCTGCAGCTCCTCTTCTACTCCTATCAGCCTCATTTACTCCTTAACCCTTAACCTCAAGCCTGCAACCCTTATACCCTCTATCTCTCTCCCACTCCTTCCCCACTCTCTCTGCCCCTCCCTCCTACCTCCCTCCCTCTCTCTCAATTCTCTCTCTCCCCTCTACCCTTAGCCCTTAACCCTCTAACCTTAACCCTTATACCCTCTATCTCTCTTCCACTCCCTCCCCCTCTCTCTCTCTCAAGTCTCTCCCTCCTACCCCCTCCCCCTCTCTGAAATCTCTCTCTCCCACTCACTCAATCATATCTCTCTCCTCTCTACCCTAACCCTCCTCTACTCCTGCACTTTAACCCTTATACCCTCTTATGTTCCTCCCTCCCTCTCTCTCAAGTCTCCTCCCACCCCTCTCCCTCTCAAGTCTCTCTCTCTCTCACTAACTCCTATCTCTCTCAATGCCCATTTCCACTACCCTTAACTTTATACCTCTATCCTTTCACCCTCTATCTCTCCCAATCCCTCCTCCCTCTCTCTCTCTCAAGTCTCTCCCTCCTACCCCCTCTCCCTCTCTCAAGTCTCTCTCTCTCACACTCACTCACTCCTTATATCCCTCTCAAGTTAGGTTTCCAATTTCACCCACTGGCTTGCCAATTCAGTGAAATTGGCAATGTAATGGCCTTTTTGAAAAAATGGGTCCAAAAAATAGGGTTTCCTGACAATTTACAATCACTAGGAGACCCTATTTCTTGGACCTATTTTTTCAAATAAGCCACTACATTTAATTCGGTGAAATTGGAAATGTAATGGCCTATTTGAAAAAATGGGTCCAAGAAATGGGGTCTCCCAGTGATTATAAATCATCAGGAGATCCCATTTCTTGGACCCATTTGTTGAAACAGGTCACTACATTGCCAATTTCACCAAATTGGCAACCTAACTTGGCCTGTTTGAAAAAATGGGTCCAAAAAATGGGGTCCTCCAGTGATGTAAATCACTAGGAGACCCCATTTCTTGGACCCATGTTTACAAACAGGCCACTACATTTCCAATTTGACCAAATTAGCAAGCTAGTGGGTGAAATTGGCAACCTAACTTGGCTTGTTTGAAAAAATGGGTCCAAGAAATGGGGTCTCCCAGTGATGTAAATCACTGGGAGACCCCATTTCTTGGACCCATGTTTTCAAACAGACCACTACATTGCCAATTTCATCCACTAGCTTGCCAATTTGGTGAAATTGGCAATGTAGTCTCCTATTTGAAAAAATGGTTCCAGTGATGGACCCCATTTCTCGAAACCATTTTTTCATATAGGCCACTACATTGCCAATTTCACTAAATTGGAAAGATAGTGGGTGAAATTGGAAACCTAACTTGGCCTGTTTGTAAAAATGGGTCCAAGAAATGGGATCTCCTTGTGATGTAAATCACTAGGAGACCCCATTTCTTGGACCTTTTTTTTTTTTCCAAACAGGCCACTACATTACCAATTTCACTGAATTGGCAAGCTAGTGGGTGAAATTGGAATCCTAACTTGGAATGTTTGAAAAAATGGGTCCAAGAAATGGGGTCTCCTAGTGATTTACCCCATTTACATCACTAAGAGACCCCATTTCTTAGACCCATTTTCTCAAACAAGCCAAGTTAGGTTTCCAATTTCACCCTCAACCCTACTCAACCCTTAAAACCTCAACTCTCAACTCTTAGACCCTAAACTCTTAGACCCTCTACCCTATACCCTATACATTAAACCCTCAACCCTCAATTCTCAACCCTCAACCCTTAATCCCTCAACCCTCAACCCCTATAGCCTCTACCCTATACATTGGACCCTCAACCC
>VDFB02000013.1:209385509-209440782 GCA_007258455.2 Sequoia sempervirens | reverse complement strand
CCTATATATTAAACCCTCAACCCTTAAACCATCTACCCTATATATTAAACCCTCAACCCTCAATTCTCAACCCTTAACCCTTCATCCCTCAATCCTCAACCCTCAAACCCTATACCCTCAACCCCGATACCCTCTACCCTATACATTAGACTCTCAACCCCAATCCTTCAACCATATGTACCCTCAACCCTATACCCTCAACCCAATACTCTAATCCCTCAACCCTATAGGTTGTCAACCCTATACCCTCAATTCTCAACCCTCTGCCCTATACATTGGATCCTCAACCCTCATATATCTATGTCCCTCCCTCCTCTTCTCTCCTCTATATCTCACTTCTCCCTCCATATCTTTATCCATTCATCCCTCCCTCTCTACCCTAATCCCTCAACCCTAAACCCTCAACCCTTAAACCCTTAAACACTCAACCCTAAACCCTAAACCCTAAACCCTCAACCCTCAACCCTCAACCCTTAAACCCTCTACCCTCTACCCTCAACCTAATACCCTCTACCCTAAACCTTAATACCTTAACCCTTAAACCCTTAAATCCTAGAAAACTATCTACCCTAATCCCTAAACCCTCAACCCTTAATCCATAAACCCTTAAACCCTCAACACTTTACCCTCTACCCTCAACCATCATCCCTTAAACCCTAATCCCTCAACTCCTATACCCTCTACCATATACATTGGAACCTCAACCTAATACCTCAACCCTATACCCTCAACCCTCAACCCTTAACCCTCAACCCTCAACCCTTAAACCCTCTACCCTCTACCCTATACATTAAGCCCTCAATCAATTCTCAACCCTCAACCCTTAATCTCTCAACCCTCAATCCTTAAACCCTAAACCCTCAACCCCTATACCCTCTACCATTTACATTGGACCCTCAACCTAATCCTTCAACCATATACCCTCAAACCTATTCCCTAAACCCTCTACCCTCAACCCTAAACCATGTAACCCTAAACCCTTAAACCTTCTACCCTATACCATCAACCCAATACCCTCTACCCTCAACCCTAATCCCTCATCCCTCAACCCTTAAACCCTAATACCCTAGAAACCATCAACGCTATAGGTCCTCCAACCTAATCCCTCAACCCTATACCCTCAACCCCTATCATTTTCTCTCTATCTATACATCTCACCTCTCTCTCCCTCCCTCTCTCCTACCCTCTCTAATTGTCTCTATCTACCCTCTCCCTCTTTCTACATACCTCTCGCTCAATCAATCACTACCACCCTCTCTTGCTCCCTCTATCTATCTCTCTCTATCTCCCTCCCACTCTCTCCCACTCCATCTCTCCCTCTCTCTTAGGTCTCTCCCTCCCACCCCCCCTCTCTCTCGGGTCTCTCCCTCTAGAAACCTACCTAGGTAAATCTCTCTCTCTATCTATCCTTCCCACCCTACCTAGATAAGTCCCTCTCACTCCACCCCCCTTTATCTCTCCCTCCCTCAGGTCACTCCCTCTCACACCCTCTCCCTCTCTCAGGTCTCTCACTCACACTACCTCTCTCTCCCACTCCCTCTCACTACCTATCTCTCAAGTCTCTCCCTTTGGCACCCTACCTACATAACTCTCTCTTTCTCTCCATCTCTCTCTCTCTCTTCCCCCCCTCTCTCTCCCTCTCTCTCAAATCTCTCTCTCCCACCCCCTATCTCTCTCTCTCTATCCCTCCCACCCTACCTAGCTAAGTCCCACTCACTCCAACCTCTTCTCTCCTACTCTCTCTCTCTCTTAAACTCTCACCTCCACCCCCTCTCCCTCTCTCCAAACTCTCTCGCACTACCTCTCTCTCTCTCTCTTAAAATTCTCCCTCCCTCTAAAGACATACATAAATACATACATACAAGCATAATACATATTTACATACAATCCTATATACTTACAAGCATACATGTACATCTGTAGATACAATCTTACATACATATAGGCATACATACAATATACATACATTGATATATACATGCATACATACAGACATACATACATACATACATACAAGCATGCATGCATACATACATACATGACATACAAGCATACATGTACATACAAACATACAAATATATAAACATACATTCAATAGAGTAGCATTTAACATAAAGCAAGACATAACAGGATTGTGTTATATCGCACTCTGTGTTATGTCTTGCTAGACATGTCCCTCACAAATGGAAAAAACCATGTCAAAACTAAGATATAACATGAGCGTGTTACAACACACATGCGTTATATCTTGCTTTGGGAATCCACAAGCCTTGGGCTTGGTATTTTCCTTGGAATACCAACCCAAAGGCTTGGAAGGCATTCCCAACGACCAGAGATGTGTTTTTGAAAATTCTACAATATTTCAAATAATTGGGTTAGTGTTCACCGTTAGGATTGCACGTGGTTCAATGTCAAACAAATCAAACACCTGGGTAATGTAAGGTTCTCTCTTAGCTATCCAATGATGTAATTTTTTCATTTTCTAACAATGTTAAGCCTTTCATCTATAATTTCTTTTGTTTGTGTGTCTCTTTTTTGGAAAAAAGTAGTGTTTGGTGTTTTTTTCGTTATAAATTAACCATTCATCAAAATTTCAAATAAATTACATTTTAAGAAACTAGACTCCATTCTACAAATTCAAAAAAAAAAATCAATTAGTTTCCAAAATTTGTAGGGGTAGCACAACCAAAATTATGTTTTTCAGGAAGTGTCCACTTAGAAAATTAGTAAAAAATAAAATATTCATTAAAAAATTATCAAAAAAATCGTGCATCAACTACATACTGTTAGCTAATTTCTTACCGAAGCGATTTTAAAAATAGTAAAAAAATATTCACCATGCTAGGGACGTACAAGAGTTTTTATGTTATGTTTTTCTGACAAAAACAACACCAATTTCTATATGTCCCTCTTTTGAACACCTTAATCTCAACCATTTTGAAAATAAATTAGTAGTTTAGAAAGTAGACTCGGAGCACTTCGCTCCTTGTTTTTTTTCCATCTCAAAATTTTGAGTGTAACTATCCTCAATTTCACGTCCAAGGTCAATATTTTCTAATTTCAGAAGAAAAAAAGTGGCCACTTAAGCCCCCTTTTTGGGACCCATCTTTTTGCACTTACCCATATATATGTTAGTAAAATGTTCATGGTGGAAAAAAAAGGGTTTTTTTTAATAGTTGTACATGTTTATGTGGTCTTTATAGACCTATAATTTGTATGCAACCAACAAGGTATGTGATTATTCCATACATTGGCTACTAATGAGAAATGATTAGACATAGGAAGATGTAGGTGCTATATTGTACAATCATGAGAGCTTATTAAGGTTTAAGAAAGCTATGAGCTAATGGTTTTAAGTGTGATAAGTTTGCATCACATGGGTTGATCCCACAATACTGGTTTACAATTTTTGGCCAAACTGGACACTGAAATATTTTTTTCTAACTAAATCTTCACTTTCAGGCACCTATAGCGGCTAAACCATGAGGAATTTGAAGATGGTGAAAACTAGAGATTTGTGAAATTTTGTCTATAGATTCTAAATATATTTTTCTCAAAATTTTTGAAATCAGATTGCACTTTTTTTTTTATCTCCTTTGAAAACTAGTTTATTTCAGTAAACAACATTAAGGAGTGATGCTCACCGTATAATGCATAACTTTTTTTCCATGAAGAATAATTTTTTTTTTTTTCAAATTTAGATTTCTAACTATGATATCTAGTACTTACAATTGGTTTCATAGTGTTTTATTGAATATTTTTCCTTAATCAAGTTTCAAAGTCAAACCAATTACAATTCAGACATAGGCAGACCATATAACACGTAAATTTTTTTGTATGTATCAAAATTCAATTTTTTTTTTTGTTGGATCAAGGAATTCAATATCTAGTGCACTCATATTTTTAAAAAACAAGTTTTAATAATCTGATATTTTTCCACGTGTAGAATAGAGATCTTGATTTTTGGTGAAAAACCTATGTTTAATAAAACTAAAAAAGTAAATACATAATAAAACCAAAACATATTAGAATTATATTCGTTGGATAGCTCGTTCTGAGGACTACCATCATCCAATTGGGTCTATTAAGTCTCCTCCATTTTCATCCTCAACCCGAGCTTCAAAACACAAAATTATAGACTTTTTTGGTGCCTAAGGGGGAGGAGGGAAAAGGGGGGTTCACTCGAACCAGGGTTTGAGCAAACTCCCTTTCCATAAGCCTTCACTTTTGGATTTTTTTAGAGAATGGTGGGACCCATCATTAAATAGGTTTGCTTGAATGGGGGTTATATCGAACCCCCTTTTGGTTCACGCGAACCAAAAGTTCATTCAAATCCACAAAATCCAATGTTTTTTATATGGGGTCATAAATAATGTTATTAGGTATTTTCTCATACACTTTTAAATGCTACAGTGTAACAACAACAACAGTTCCAACCATATCTTTAGAGAAGACCCTTCTCTATTGAAAGATATAGAATTTTATTTTAGTGGCATTCATAATTACCCAAACCCTATTCCTAATGAAATTAGGGAACACTTAAAAAAGTTCAATGAAAGAGATTTGAATCAACAAGAAAACATCTACAAGAATTTATGGATTTAATAGGAGATTATGAGTTACATGTAGAGGATATTGTCATGAAATTCTTTGTCCAGTCTCTAAAGGAAGATGCCAAGGATTGGTTTTCAAAATTTCCAGTGTGTTCCATCTCTTCATGGAATGAGTTCATGGAAACATTCATAGAATGGTTTGGTGAGAGAATTGATGCAAGTTCAATGATGAGAAATTTCATGGACATTCAAAAATAAAAAAGAGTAGTTAGTTCCAACCTTCAATTTGAGGTTTACAAAGGCAATTAAAGATATTTAAGAAAATCTGAGACCAAATGATGCAATATGTTTAATTATTTACCTTGGTACATTTGATGAAGAAATTATTTTATTGTTGAGGGACAAAGAGCCTGTAACATTTCATCAAGCATATGAAATTGCTACATGGATATTGAGAACAACATAAAGTATTCAATGCCTAGGGGTTATATGTCTATAAGTATTGGTTTTTCCATAGTATCTCATGAAGATGCATAATGTACGTTATAAAATACAAATTATTGTCAATATAATTGTATCTCTATTATTAGAAATAGTTCACCAGTGCCTCTTCCAACTTATTTTGAATCTCAAGAAAAGTGTGAAAGTAATGCAAATAATGTTGATCATATGCTATTATATGATGTAGGAGCACCTAAGTGAACTGGCAATCCAACATCAACCAAAAATTATTTTATTTTATTTTGTATTTTATCTGATTTTTAATGTTGTTGGTGAATAAAATTAAATAATGCAAGCCAATATTTAATGAAGGATTTGGTCACAGCTTGTTGGCAAGTTGGTTATGCAATTTATTATTTTTTTTTTGGATTTTCAAGGCACATTCCTACAATGCTTTCTAGGGAATTGGAATTGGAGGTTGGAAAGAGAATAAAAAAATTATTCATTTTCCTTGTCGATTTTTCTTCTTCCAATCCTAGGCATTGGGAATTGAGGAGTCTCTTGTGAAGGGAAATTTGGTTCATCCCAGAACAAACAACTGAGATTAGTAAGTTTCTTTGGTAACATTCATTTCTACATATTTCCTAAAAACACATACTACTATGCCATAAAGCAAAATCAAACATAATTTATTTCACACCATTAATCCTTAGAGGAAAGTTCATACAATTTTAGATCATACAAGATCAACTAGTTTCAACAAAATACATTAAAAAGATTCAATAAACAGAATCACTAAACATGAAAGATGGAACAGAAGACATGAACACAAAGATTTACATGGGGAAAACCATTTTGGGTAAAAAAATCCACTCCAAAAGCATAAATACATTGTATTATTCAACAACCAAATACATAGTTACAATACAATTGCAAGCTCTAAGCCTTTACATGGAGATTTACATATTGTTCCATCTAGAGAAAATTCAACAGCATAACCCCTCTGAATTCAATCTCATCTCTCTCATTGTTCCAATGCACTGCAACATTACATGCATCTCAGGAATTCCAGGAAACCATTGTTCCAACTCCCATAACAAATGAACAGCCACAAATGACATAATCGTCATTACCTTCTACCTTGCTAAAGTCATATTGGAACATCAAAGAGACTTCAAACATTATCTCTCTACAATCTCACTATCACTTCAACATGCCCATCATTTCATCCTATCAAGATGTCGAGGGGACCATGTAACACCTCCCACCAATATAAGGAGGTCTCACCAATGAACCTTGTAGCCTTGATAGGGTTGTCCACTCCTCCTATGTGTCATCCATGCCAACACCATACAACTGGCATTATCCTTCACATAATTTGGTCCCACCTTATCGACATGTCAAGGGGACCATCACCGACATCTCAGTGAAGTCCATCATTCCCTCCAATGAAGAGACCAAACCTTCCATCGAGATATCGAAGGGACTACTTATTATGTCCCACCAATATGTGTCCATCTCCTCAACAAAGCTTTACCGCTAACTTACTGTTCATCTCATTTGACCATCATGGGATGGAAGGATCTATACCACACCACCACAAGCCTCCTCAATCACCATTGCAAGGTAGTGGGATGGCATGCACACCCACCAACCTCTCCAATCACTATTGCAGGGTGGTGGGATGGCCCTTTCTCTATCACTATCCATTTCATAGATCGTTGCAGGGTGGCGGTATGGCCCCGCACACCCGCACAGGCTGATGAAGACCATTGCAGGATGGTGGGAAACATTGCTAGCCTGCACCCCTCTTAGCTACACCCTGCAATACTATGGTAAATATTGAATGTAAAACTTTGGGAAGTCTGAGTTTGATGAAAACTAAGTTAGGGTTTTAACAGTGTGTTTGAGACACACATTCTCAACATTCTCCCACTTGACGATGAACTCACTAAACCCATTCCAATGCTTGAATTCATTGAATCACCCAAGACACCTGCAACAACATCCAAGATTTCCACAATCTTAGGCAGTAGTTCTAGCCATCCTCCATAAGGAAAGGAATAAGCCATGTTTTATATGTACCAGTCTACAAAACACAAACATCAGATTGAACTGATAGAAAAAGATACATAATGCTGCCACCACTCCACTATGCTCACAAGCTATACAAAAGCATCAACAACATCAACTTCAAATCCCCCAACCTGAACACAACCATGAAGACATCCTCTAGAAAACAAGATAGAACATCAACTAGAACAACAACCAATAAATTGGCTTCTTTCATCCAACCGATCAACCCACACAACTAAAAATAGCACACATAGTAAGTGTTAATCCATCCAATCAGGTCCATACCTTGAAGGTATCAACATCTACAAACTCATGCCACCTACATAGCCAACCCATCAACTGCAAATACAAGCTCCATGTGCCAACTAGTCGAAGAATACCAAACACATTTAGGAACTCCCACTGCATGGGTAATGCCAAATGTGAAAAGATCAAAGGCATAATGAATCTAATTGGGTATCAACACAAAGTTGTGTCACACTTTCAGCCAACTTATCAACACAAGTGAATTTAAGTAATTTTAACTAAAAATTAATTTTGGTCAAACATATGATATTGTAAGATTCATTCTAGCTAAGTTATTTATGTATACAACTTTTCCAAATAAAACTATTGGCTAAATGCATATTTAACACCACTTTGAGACCAATTTACCAAAAAATTAAAATTATTTAAGAAACTTGATGTTTTAACAACTTCTACTTGTGTAAAAAATATTTTTTTTAAATATAAAAATATCCTTTTGTAGATCCATAAATTTAGTTTTCAAAAATGTATATATTTTAATAGTTTAATTATATTTATATTTTCCTTTTTATTCATACTAAATTTAGGTTATCAACACAAAACATTAGGTTGATTTCCATGTCAAGGAAAAATAGTAAAACTTATTTTTAAAAATTGAAAAAAATATGATGCCCTAGATACAATAATCTATATCAAGATGGTATAATTATTTTTCTATTTTAGATAAATAATTAATATGAAAGTTGACGTTGACTGGAAACAACTAAGTTTTAATATGCACACATTTTAATAATTATTTAAAAATATATATTTATCAAAATTAGAAAGAAATATATCCATGCCCTAAAGTTTCAAGTTATAAAACACATAAAAGAAATGAAGGAAAAAAAATTACTATATAAAGATTGACATCTCATGTAACTTCATTTTTCAACATTTTATCAACTAAATTATAGTGTTAATTTATAAAAAACTATATTCAAATATATTTTTATTTTTTCAAAAAAATACAAACATAAAATATACTAAAAAATAAATATTTTATTAGTTTACATCATTTCAAAATTCAAAACATATATATCACTTTTTAGTGATTCAAGTTCAAAAGTTGGATCAATGTTGGTTGTTTCCTTTATAAAAGTGTGGCACAACTTTGTACTTTTACCCACCAATCACAACACATAGAAAGTGTAGACATGTAGTACCAAGGACCATCCACAATGATCTACAAATCTTACAACCAATTGCTGCAAGAAACATCTCTCTCCATAGTCTTCCGTAACTCTCCCATGTTCTCCACATCTGACAAAAGAAAGAGATACAAGAACCTCCATGTCATCACCCAAGTGACAATACATGACCACAAACTAGTAATTATCATAGCTCCATGTGAAATCTCACATCTAAAGTCATATGAATCTGAACATATAGGAAGAGGAACTAGACTAAAGAGAAAAATCTGCAAACCATAAACATGTAGCATGCCCTTCTACATACACATCTAAAATTCCAACTGTGTCAAGTAAGATATCCTTCACAACCCCATGATAAAAGCTATAAAAACATCCAAAACCATTCAACCTCAAGAGATCAAACATAACATATGCAACATGTATCTACATGGATGTAAGCTTCTCAAAGAAGATCAAAATACGCCATTTCCCATCTCAATAAATCAGCCCACTACCATCCACTATAATCATCATAAATAAAAATACAAACACAAGGAGATAACCATGCTATCCAACTCTCACAATGAATCCTCCAGAACCATCTAATAGCAGCTCAAGATCCATGTCTATGAAAGAAAGCATAAAGCACCTGAGAGAAACAATGGGCATTACCTCTCAAGTGATAAGTCATTGAGTAGACCAAGAGTGGGGAATGTGAATGCTCCTCTAAGATATGTAAGCCATCATGACTCCTCCAAGAGAAATCTCCTCATAAGTCTCTGTTGAACTCGCGTTCAACCAAAGTGTAGGCTCCTCAGACTTTCTATTGAAATCTAATCAAGAGTGACCATATCAACAACACTTCAAGAGAAATATAGCCTCACCTAATTCTCCATGTGTCCATGAGCACCTACAAACAATCATCTCATGCTAAAATCCAATGCATCACTACACTATCATGAAGTTCTCAAGCATATGACCAATTTACCCAAAATAGAGAAAATCACCAGACCACTTTCAAAGCTCCAAACACCTGAATCAAGAACTTATCATGACATCATGATCTTACCATCTTCCTTAGGAGATCCCATGCTCCAAGTGAACATACAATGGTCTCAAGATCAATGCATCATTCCAAAACTCTAATATGAAATCAAGAGTATACCATGACATAAAAGAAAACAAACTCTAAACCAACATCACCTATCAAGCACCATCAACACCTCAACCCAAAGACCACAAGAGTCCTCCATGGCTCTGAGATGATACACATATTCAACTAGGGTCCATGCAAATTCAAAAGAACCCTTCTGCAACAACAGGATCTAAGAGATCCTCCTAGCTGTAACATCTACAATACTAAAGAATATCATCTATCACTAAGTGATGAATCCATACTCATTGCTAAAGCTCCTACTGAACTGTGACAACTGAGATCTCCAAGCATCATGACCAAGCATATGCTAATCTAAGAATCCTCCAAGTCAACACATCAACATGTCCATCTAAGAACAATTCCAAGTGGCACCAAGATCTCCAAACCAAGCAAAAATGCCATCATTGTCAAAAGCTTACACAAAGATGTGTATCCAAGCTATTCATGACATCGCGATACACATGCTACAAGTCCCCATAATCGAATATCCAAGTACTCAACATCATCCATCCTCTCATCTCAAAGCAACTACACCAATGTACAAGTGACCACCAACAAGGCCAATTAACAAGTCTGCATCAACATTGAATCAACCTCATGGATATAGATAGTCCACTTCCAATTTATCCCACTGCAATCAATAGGTTGTACACACCTAAAAAATTGTATAACTTGTAGATCCAATCAATATAGCATGCAAACCCACCATTGCACTAGACACTCCAAAATTGAGATCTCAAAGAGAATAATCATGTAGACAATATGACTCAAACACTAGATCAAGCTCAAATCCAATTTTCCAATCATGTCCACAACCTGAGCACCATAGTCTAGGAACCCACCAAGCATCACCAAAATAATGTTGAGTGAATAATCACATACCAACACTCCCACATAGAGAAAGCATCTCACCTCCTCAAACCATGCACAAAGCATGCATGCAAAACTATAACTATCTCATCTAGTAACACCTCAAAAACCAGGGTCTAGAAAATAGCTTATGTGCAACTCCACAAAACCACAAGTTTTTATTGACTATGTAAAACCTGTAAAACCACTATTTTTTTAAAAACACCCATGCACATCCACACCCACTTCAAATCTAGAAGATTCAAAAGTCAGAAACAAAAAACACCATAATGGTTAAACCGGAATAATAGATTATCATAGATGAGCATAACCATAGATTGTTACGAAAAACTATAAAACCCTCAGATCCAAGGAACATGAATCCAAGCCATGCAAGTACAAATCATCCATAAAGGAAAACTAGTTCAAGAACTCCAAGCCCATTTTAGGCCAACTCCACAACCACCAACATGCACATGCATCTTAGGGAGACAAGCAATTGTAGAAGCTTCTAGATCATCCAATGATCAACTCCATAGCCTACATGCAGTCGGGGTAACAAAAACAATGCCTTACAATACTAGGAAAAAAAAACATAGCATAAGCACATTACTCCATAGATAAAAGACAACCCAAGATTCTCCATATCATCAGGGAGCCTCTCACACAAACACCCAATATGAAATCTTTTCTACAACACGATCGCAAAGCAAAAAATCCCACCCCATGCATCAAGATTATTTCATTGTCAACTACGAGCTTTAGATCATATCATTTCAATATGACCAACTCCATTTTATCCATCTTCATCATCCTTCAAGATGTGTGTTATCTCCTAAAACTAAAGCAAAAAATCAAAAAACTTCCATTCACCAAAGGATCAATCTTCAACTGATTCCTTCAGATTTCCTCAAGCTTTCCAAACAATGGAATCCTCACAAAAGGAATAGCTAGAACCAAAAACACCAGGAATAGGAAAATCCCAGAAGAAAGATATGATACCAATTGAAGGGAAATTTGGTTCATCCTAGAATGAACTACTCAATCAGTAAGTGTCTTCGGTAACATTCATTTCTATAGATTGTCTCAAAAACACATACTAATATTCCATAAAGTGGAATTAGACATAGTTTATTTCCCACCATTAATCCTTTAGTTTATTTCCCACCATTAATCCTTTGAGGAAAGTTCATGCAATTTTAGATCATACAAGGTCAACTAGTTTCAACAACATGCATTAAACAAATTCAACAAACATAATCACTAAACATGAAAGATGAAACAAAAGACATGAACACAAATATTTATGTGGGGAAAACCCTTTCGGGTGAAAAACCCCACACTCTAAAAGCATAGATCCAAATGTATTATTCAGCAACCAAATACATAGTTACAATACAATTGTAGGCTTTGAGCCTTTACATGGAGATTTACATCTTGTTCCATTTGGAGAAAATTCGACAACATAACCCCTATGAATTCAATTTCATCTCTCTCATCATTCCAATGCACTACGACATTACATACATCTCAGGAATTCCAAGAAACCATCATTCCAACTCCCATAAGTGATGAATGGTCACAAACAACATAATCGTGATTACCTTCTACCCCACTAAAGTCATATCAAAACATCAAAGAGACTTCAAACCTTGTCTCTCTACAATCCCACTGTCACTTTGACATGCCTATTGTTTCATCCTATCAAGATGTCGAGGGAACCATGTAACACCTCCCATCGATATAAGGAGGCCTCATTGATGAACCTTGTAGCCTTGATTAGGTTGTACCCTCTTCCTACGTGTCATCCATGTCACCACAATATAGCTGACATTATCCTTCACATCATTCGGTCCCACCTTATTAGCATGTTGAGGGGACCATATCCAACGTCCCGACAAAGTCCATCATTCCCTCCAATGAAGAGACCCAACCTTTCATTTGGATATCGAAGGGACTACTTATTATGTCCCATTGATATGTGTCTGTCTCCCTAATGAAGCTTTACTACCAACCCACCATTCATCTCATCTGACCATCGTGAGACGACAAGATCTATACTGCACCATCGCAAGCCTCCTCAATCACCATCACAAGGTGGCAGGATGGATCACACACCCACCAACCTCTCCAATCACTATCATGGGGTGGTGGGATGGCCCTGGCTCTACCGCCAGTGATTTCATGGACTGATACAGGGTGGCTATATGGCCTTGCACACCCGCATAGGTTGATGAAGACCACTACGAGATGGCGAGTAACATCGCCAACCCGCACCCTCTTAGCTACACCCTGCAATACTACAATAAAGATTGAATGTAAAACTTTGGGAAGTCTAAGTTTGATGGCAACTGAGGTAGGGTTTTAACAATGAGTTTGAGACATACATTCTTAGCATTTTGTAACCATTCTTGGTGAATGTGACAATTGGAAGGTCATGGCATGGGATTTTGGGAGTGGATTTTGATTCATGGTTGGGAATTCTAGAGGTTTTTTCTATAGCTGGAGGTGTATTTCTATCTTGTGCTGAGAATTGGAGAGAGGTCTTTGGCAGAGTGGAGTTTTGCAAGCAAGATTGTTATGGAGAAGACCAGTGATGTTGTGATTGGTTTGATAAGATTTTACTTGTTGTAGCTTGTTGTTTTAAATCTGATATAAATTATATTTGTAGAGTTTTGCATCAACCATAAGGCTATATAGCTTTGTAGTTCCATATTTCTTTGTAATTTGCTAATAGCTAAAGAATTTTGTAATGAAATTTGTAGACTAGTTTTCTTGAATTTATAACAACTCAATCTTTGTGTTTGATATTAATTTGTTTACTAAGAGTTTGCAAGAAAGGGCGTGTTGGTCCCTTGCATCAAATGGTATTAAATAAGTTTGTCTTGAGTGTGTGGATAGATTTTTGAATGTGAGGTAGTCTACACCAGGACTTGTGGGTGATGAACTTGAGAGGATTATTGCAAAGAGAAAAATGGAATGTGAGGTTTGTGCAAGCACTTTTTTGAAGAATTAATTGGTGTTACTCATAAAACTTTCAAGATGCCACCTTGAAGAGGAATTCCTAGAATAGAGGAGGTATTGGAATGATTTTGTGAAATGATAAGAAATGATATAAGAATTGAGGTAAGAATAGCTACTAGAAACATAATATATCTTGTGAGTGAAGAAGAAAGTGAAGTGGAAGAACAAGGAAGAGAAGATGAAAAACTAGAGGATGTTGGAGAAGAAAGATTTTTGAGGGCTCTTTTGAGAATCATGAAGAGCAACAAAATAGATATGCCAAAATTTTCTAGAACATTAAATTTGGAAGAATTAATTGATTGGATACGAGAGCTAGAAGAGTATTTTAAAATGGAGGAAATTAGAGATCCACAAAGGGTAAATTTAGCCTAAACAAAATTAAAAGGGCATGCTACATTATGGTGGAAAGAATTGCAAAGAGAGCGGGTAATGAATGGAGACCCCAAATAACAAGGTGGAATTAGATGGTGACCAGGTTGAAGAAAAAAATTATTCTTGGAGATTACGAAATGGAATTATTCAAGAAGTTGAAAATTTTGAAATAGAAAGACATGAGTGTAAAAAATTACATGGAGGAATTCTACAAGTTGGCCATTTGATTGAGAAGACATGAAATTGATAGGGAAAAGACAACCCAATATGTGAATGGTTTATGATTTAATATTCAAGATGAAATGAGAATGTGAAGATTACCTTGATGGAAGAAGCATACCAATATGTATTGAAGGATGAGGAGAAGTTGATGAGAAGACAAACAAATAATTCCAAAAGTCATGAAATATTTGAAGCAGAGAAAGGACAAGTGAGCAACAGTAAATGATAGAAGATTGAAGAAGAATCCAAGCCAAAATAGAGTAAGGAAGTGGGAAAAAGCAAAAAAGAAAAATAATTTCTAGTAAATGGATGTAGTAGTAGCAGTAAAGGGTTCCTCGATAAATGTTTCCAGTGTGGAGAAGCTAGTCATCATGCTTATGAGTGTTTGCAAATACAAGAAGGTAACAAGAAGAGTGCAACAAGAAACCAATCAACACAAGAGGACAAGGAAAGTGATGCATCCCCAAAAGGTGAAGAAATAGAAGAATGTGAATCTCTCATGATGAGGAGAGTGTTGGTAAATCCGAAGGTGGTTGAGGATGAATCATCCCAAAGACGGTGTCTCTTTTAAACTCTATGCAAGATTGGAGGTAAGTGTTGCAAAGTTATAGTAGATGGTGGTAGTACAAATAATCTAGTTTCAAAGGATATGATAGAAAAGCTAAGTTTGAAAAGGTTTAAGAACCCTAGTTCGTATAAATTTTCTTGGTTACAAAAAGAATACGAGATGATTGTGAGTGAACAGAGTTTAATTAATTTTCATATTGCATCCCATAAGGACAAAGTGTTGTGTGATGTAATGCCTATGAATGTTTTTCATGTGTTGTTGGGAAGGCCATGACAATTTGATAGGGAGGCCATTTATGATGATAGGAAGAATGTGTACACCATCCAAAAAGATGGACAAAAGACTGTGTTGAATTCTTTGAGGAGAAGGAGAAGCAAGTAAAAAAATCAAACTTCTCTATTTTTTTAGTGTTTGAAAGCAACGTATAGAGGAAAAGGAAAAGATTAACCACAGTGATTTGAAAATATTAAAAGAGAAAATTTCAAGAGGGAAAGGAAAATTGGATTTAAATTTATTGCAGCAACACAATAAAGGAAAATAAAATAGCAACCCAAAAGAATGTGGTGGTTAGAAATGTGGCTTGTGTGTTGAAGTTGATGAATACTATAAGAGTGGAAGAGGAAAGGCTCCCATGGATAAAGAGAAATTTTTGATAAAAAACAAACATGGGATTACCATTCCATGCAAAATGTTCATGATTTTTCCAACTAATGAAACATTTCACTTACCCGACATGTCTGATGTAGGAGCACGCAGGTGAATTGGTGATCCAACATCAACCAAAAATAATTTTATTTAATTTTTTCTTTTGTTTGCTTTTTAATGTTGTTGGAGATTAAAATTAAATAATGCAAGCCAATATTTAATGAAGGTTTTGGTCACAACTTGCTAGCAAGTTGGTTATGCAATTTATTATTTATTTTTTGGGCTTTTCAAGGCACATTCTAGAAAATAAGTTTTTGGGCATTGGAATTGGAGGTTGGAAAGAGATAATAAAAAAATAAACTCTTCATTTTCCTTTTCATATTCTCTTCTTCCAATCCTAGGTGTTGGGAATTGAGGAGTATTTTGTAACCATTCTTGGTGAATGTGGCAGTTCGAAGGTCATGGAGTGGGATTTTGGGAGTGGCTTTTCATCCATGGTTTGGAATTTCAGAGGTTTTTACTACAACTAGAGGTGTCTTTCTATGTTGTGTTGAGAATTGGAGAGGGGTCTTTGGCAGAGTAGAGTTTTGCAAGCAAGAATATTGTGGAGAAGACCAATGATGTTGTGATTGGTTTTATAAGATTTTACTTGTTATAGCTTGGTGTTTTAAATCTAATATATAAATCATATTTTTAGTGGTTTGAATTAGCCATAAGGTTGTATAGCTTCGTATTTCCAGATTTCTTTGTAATTCTCCAATAGCTAAAAAAAATTGTAATGAAATTTGAAGACTAGTTTTCTTTAATTTCCAACAACTCAATATATGTGTTTGATATTACTTTATTTGTTGAGAGTTTGCAAGGAAGGGCTTGATGGTCCCTTGCATCATTATCCCAAGCATTGTTTGATATAAAAATACATGATAGAGAATCACCATATGAATTTTATGCAAGGTTTATAAATACTTTGTTGGCAATCCCTAAATATTGCAGACCTAAAATTTCAATGTGCATTGATTTGTTCTATGAAGATTTTGAGCCAGGTTTGAGTTCCCTCCCTGAAAAATTAAAGCCTCATAATCTTGATCAAGTATATGATTGGATAGGGATTGTTGAAAAATTTAAAGGTGATTATGCAAGAAGTATGATATTTCAAATTGTAGATGACAGTAGCCACATTGCCTTATGTGAGAAAAATAAGGACTCGATGCAAATGGATGAAAAGAGTATATCAAAAAATGAAGATGCACCTTGTATAAATAATATGGTGTATGATCAACTCACAAATAAAGTATGTGCACATGAACTTTGCATCCATGATAATCCAGATGAAATATGTGAAGAAGTAAAAGAAATGCATGAAATCATGCCTTATCTTGTCTCATTCAGTGAAAATAATGAGAGTGTTGTAGACATCCCATTGTAAGTGAGTGGTGATGTTTTGGAAAGTGAATGTTTAGGCATTCATTTTGAATATCCTAGGTATGTTTTATGTAGTGATGAAATTTCTTGTGATATTCACTATAGAAGTGAATATGTTATGAATAGTCATTGTGAGAAAGTTGGTTCAAGTTTAAATGAAATATCCAAGCCTTCTTTTGTCAAAATGTTTCACATAGGGTTGTATGATGATTTGGAGAATGAGTCCAACCTTCTCTTTGAAGATGAAATGGAAATATTTATTAATGCATGAGATATGGATGTGGTTGATGTTTTTAGAAAGCCATGAGTTGAATATCAACAAGAATAATATGGACATTGATAAATCTTATTTTTAGACCATTGGGACATATAACAGTGTGGTAGAGTTGAAGAGTTTGTGTGGATGTGAATTTCAATATGAAACAACTCAGTTTGAGCATATGCTTATGTATAAATGCTTTTCGTTCATCACACAAAATAAGTTCCTATAAGATATGGGAAAATTTTCAGAAGATGGCTCCATGGTTTTATCTGAGTCTTTTATTCAATTTGATTTCTTAGACTTGAAGCTAAATTGTGACTTAAATAAATGAGAGGATTTTTTTTTTATGAGATTATTGAAAAAATTTCTTATGAGAGCTTCATGTTTGATGAGCGAACCAAATGTGATGTTAAATTTTATGATGCCAACTATTTGATGGAATATAAATGTTTTAAATTTTCAGTTCAACTAGGTAGACATTTAATGGAATATGACAATAAATTTGATAAGGGACATCATACTAATTGTATGTTTTCTTTATTTAGTGAGTGTGATATATGCATGTCAGATGCTGATATATTTCAATTAGCACATGTTTTCAAAATGCAGATTGACATAAATAATAGTGACAATGATGAATTCAAAGATATGATAACAATGGTTAATGGAAACTGTATTTGCTCCCAGGGAGATTATGATAGTATTTTAAGAACAGGCCTAAGGGTTTCAACAAAGAATAAAGTGTTTGATAGGGGTAGATGTTGGCTCTTCATTTTTGGGGGCCTAGGGCCACCAAATGAAGTTTGAAAGTATGGGTTTCAATACAACACAAATGAGTTGTTACAAAGCCCAATGGACTAAGCACATGGTTTGCACCCTTAAGACATATGGAATCTTTCTATGCTTCATTGAAGCATACATCCTCGAACAAGATCCACTATTAGAAATTATAAATTTCCTTCATTTATAGTCTTGATTTTCCTCAGTTGGCAACAAAAGGTCATTTTTAAGCCATGTGGTAACCAATTAGTCCCAAAATTTTGGTATTAAAATCTCCTAATTTCTTAAGTCGTCATGAATATTTCTTTTGCAAAAATTTAATATAATTCATCATGAGTGTGTAAACCTGATTTTGTGGCTCTCGAACGAGTTTTGAGGTAAATTTTAATGTGTCATCATTTTGGAACCGATCTAAAGGGTCTCATAAAAAGTTTCAAATGACTCAATTTTGGCAATGACCCAAGTGTTGTTTTGTCCTCAATAGCCTATATTTACTTTTTCGTGGCCATCGAAGGAGTTGACCTGAACTATAATTTTTTTAAGTGCCCCACCAAAAGGCCGAGTTTAAAGGATGTATAAAAAATTATTTGTTGTGCAATTTTAGTAATTGCATAATTATATAAATAATTGATTATGGCTCCTCGTAAATTTTCATGGCCTTTGGAGGTCGTATGCACCTGTGGCATCAGTTTCATCGTTTAGCCTGTTGAATAATTTAAAATGTCAATTTCACTATGTTATAATATTAAAATTATTTAAAACATTTTACATGTTTTAAATACATTTGAAGGTTGCCCCTCTGAGTGGTAGACTAAAGCTGAATTTTTATGGGGAAACAAAGGGCAACCTTGACCGAGCTGGAATAGGTTGCATACTCAAAGATGATAAAGGTAAAATTATTTGGGGAATCTCTAGAAATATTGGGGTTGCCACAAACAACGAAGCAAAAGTAGAGACAATTGCAAGAGGAATTAGAGAATTTCACTTAAGGGGTGTTCACAATCTGGACATAAAAGGTGATTCATTGGTTTGTATCAACATGTTGATCAAAAGTGAGGAACTACACGATTAAGCATGTGTTTAGAGAATACAACCGAGTAGCAGATCTATTGGAAAACATGGGTGTTGAAGGTGGGTAAGTGGAAAAACTAGAATCAAATTCCAACACATGGCAGGGGTTGGAGGATATTTTGGAAGATGAGTGTCATAGGATGGTACTAGAAAATCAATAACCATATCGGTAGCATTGTAAGATTGGGTTACAATATATCTAGTTAGGACAAAGAAAAATACATAAATCGGATAAGACTTGCCTTTGTAACATTATGGAAACACCGAGGTGGTGATGGAGGAAAGCATATGAGATCTAGAAAGTGTCTAAAATGATGGTTAGAGGATCGACATTGGATCTAGGGAAGATTTTAAAAGATCATCTAATAGATTACAAAATCCACATTAGGGCTCCCAAGCTAGAGTTAACTAACTCGAGGTTCTATTTATCACTGGCTTGTGGGAAACATCATAACCAAAATAGAAAATAATATTTATTTCAAAGTAATTTTCCAATGCAACACAAAGTTGAAAGAGGTGCAGATCCTACGCCTATTTAAGGTTGAGAAGGTCAAAATAGTAAATTCCATTGTGTAGGTGGTGGGAGAGAGTGCTTGGGTGGCTGGCCATCTACATGACATAAAGGTCTATGAGGAGCTACTAACAAACATCGTGCAAGTGATGGGTGTGAAAATGTAGGGGTCAATGGTTTCCAAGTGCCTTGTCACAAAGGAGAACAAAGCAATGGTGCTTTCCAGAATCCCATCCATTGAAAAGAAACATGCAACATGATACATTGCAGGGACCTTTGATGTAGCGACAATCAAGAAGAAGGTGTCGGGTCAAGAACTGGACCTAAATTTACTAAGGGATTGCTTAGGAATATGGAAACATTCAATTTTTTTGTGAACCAAAACTGGAGATCTATTCTCTATCGCCCAGATAGAGAATCGCTACCTTCTCAAAGGGCATGATGTATATTATGTTGCTGAGAGGCCAATAGAATCCCAATGCATATGCTATGTAACTTTGTTTTGAGATTTAATGGAAAGAGATTTATCCCCAAGATAACATTTACGAAGCAAAAATAAATAAAAATCCAAAGGTATGATTAATTGTTTTAAAAGTGTATTATTGCTTTAAAAGTAAGTTGGGCCTAAAAAATGGTTTTTTACGTGCATTTTAAATTTTTTAAAAAAATCCTTAAATGAGCATTCCACAATTCTATGTGAGGGAAAGTATTCGCTCAAAAGGGGCTTGTGGAATTGTGAAATAAGGGATTTTCACTAGAAATGATAATCATTCACGTGAGGGAGCTTGGGGGAAGTTTTGGAGCCAATAAATTAATGGAAATTATAGTTTTCACCTCTAGAAAGTTTCCAACAATAATCTTCACACCCTTGCAACTTTTTTAATGTAGTTTGAAGCATTTTTAAATGCCCACCAACCATACAAATGACCCAACAAGCATTTCAAAGGCTCGAGGATTGATTTAAGTGGTGTTTTGATCATTTTTTGGTTACCATCCAAGCTAAAAACGACCCGTACAACCTCAAAAATGACTCAACAATATATCCCACCCTCCACAAATTATTTTGGATGAAGTTTCAAGTGCTTTTCATGTGCTATTCAAGCTAAAATGCTCCTACAACCATAAAAACACCCTCCCGTGGAGATTTGGAAAAATGCCACATGGTCAGAGGATCTATTTTTTTTTTTAGAGGTTTTCTTATGCTCTATTATGATTGGAGGCATTTATCAATCAAACTCAACTTCATTTAGATTTTCTTGAGAAAATGAGGATGTTAAATTTGTTTCAAGTGGGAATAGTGATTTAAAAATTGCATGTTAATTGAGATGAAATTAGGCTAAATGTAGCAATAAATAGTTGCCAAACAATTATTTTTAGACAAAATGCCAAATGTTTGAAGAGAAGGAATTGCAAGTTTTAACAAATAAAATACATAATAAAAGGAATTATTTCACTTCCAATAAGCTAGGCTTTTACCTAGATGTGAAATTTTTCACATAAAAGTGAAAATAAGATTAGTAAAATATTTGTCCTTGCAAGTGAAAAAGTTGTATGAAATTTCGATTAAAGTGGGGCAAAAAAAACTTCAGTTATAAAAAAGAATTAAGGGGAAGATGAGAGGAAAAGTGAAGGTAAGGGTGAAGTGGCATATTATCTTATACCAATCAACTATAGATCTGAGGATTACATTATGCCATGTGTTACTGAGAGATTAAATCTAACTTTCTTCATTCTCTTTATATTGAAATCTCTCATAATTTTGTAAGGGTTCCAAGGTCTTGGGAGGCTTTGGAATTCTATTTTTTGGCCAAGGAAAAGGCTATGTACAAAGAAATTGTGAATACCAAAGGTGAAGTCATGTGTTAGTTATTCATTACATTGGTAGTGCCTCTATATTTTAAGACTATATCTTATATGAATATACTATTGATGCAATTGTCTCCAAATGTGAATGATAATATTCTTTAAGCTATGTACTCAAGGTTATATAAGCTTTTCAAGCACATTTTCTATCTTGAGTTAGTTTAATGGTTTGTTGTTTGTCCAAACGATATAGTAAATGCTTTCCATAAATTAATGGAGATGTTATTTTCCAGGGATTATTAAATATGGTTGCATAATAGGCTTGTGTGGTTTGGATTATCGCTAGGTGATAGTCTATCAGATGACTATCAAAATATGTTTGGTTTTGTCATATATAATGCATAACATATGACTCTGTAGCCTAAGGCAGACGCCTCTCTTGCATTATTTTCTTCCCCCATCCTTAGAAAAAATTATCTATAAATTCAAGAAACCATTTTATGCTTTAAGTTTTATGTTTATTTTCTATTATAACTTCATGCCTAGATTGAAATGAGAATAAGGGGTGTACCATTCATGGATGTAGCCATACAAACTCTTATTATTTTATGTAAATTGTATCTTCTAGATACACTAATATAATCATAGTTATATATCTACACCCAATGTCATTAAGGGTGACCCCCCTAGGTTTTGTAGAGCCTGAAGTGTAGGGGAAAAACGTGAGATAAATCTCCCATTTGTTGGCCACTAATCTTGAAGTCCTTGAGAATCAGACCTAGCTATCCTTTAGAGGATTTTCAAGGCATCAACTGGAAAAAGAACCAACAAGTCTCATCCTAGCAAGAAGCTTCTAGTGATAACTCCTCGTTGCTTTTATGCTTGGCTCATTGCTAATCCTCCAGATTATGATTATTTCTCCTTTTCTTTAGATAAGAGTAGACAATAACAAAACCTACTATAAAATTTCTTAATATCCCATTTGTAAGTTTGGAAAGATCATTAAAATATTCTTCCATCCTAGCCTACCTATTTTGATAAAGTTTCATCATACTATATATATTCTCCTATTTGGCCTCACAACTTTGATAGTCCCTAGGATTATCCTATATCATCAAGGCTATTCTATATGCTTTTTAGGTCACAATTATTAATGTAGTAGATATCTAAAGGACCATATTTGACTTCTTTCTTATGGTTTTACAAAATATATTTTTTGAGAGAAATTATTGTACATCTCTTGACAAAGATAACAACACTTGAAAAGCCTTAATCTTACAAAATTATGTAGTAAGGACAAATCAAAGGAAGCACTACATACCCTTCTCAATGCACACAACCCTAAAATAAAATTGTCATTCATAACTCATCTCAAACCATATGTACTTTTCATTGTTTGACAATCCACTCACTATTTGACCATTATTCATTTATTGTTATAAACCTAATGATCCTTGAAGTCTTGATAGTTTTTATATAACATAGAATAAATAACATAGAATAAATTGACTTCCAGATATGATCATCATTTACAATTTTTAACAAGCTTCATAAATTAGACAAAACCATAAATAATGTGTAGACCTATTAGGGTTTTTGTAAACCCTAAAACCTTGTTAAAAATTCTATCAGTTTTTTGTAGGAATCTTCATCATACATTTATCCTCCATAATGTTGGAATTATATCCTCATATCCCTACAAAATATTGATAGATTTTTAATGATAAAAACTAAATAGGAATAGCATAGTATACCTTATTTACTACACACAACCTATGATAGGTTTTCCAAAACCCTATCCAAGTATTGAGAGTGATACTTTTATTGCACACTTTCATCTCAAGACTTCAAAACACTATCATGCTCCATATTTTTCATAAGATCCTCTTGTGATATTTCATTGAATCTTTAATATTTATTCTTGTCTCAGAAGGAGCCTCAAGTATTCAAGAGTTTCTTCATGGTGACACATATATTACAAATGATAAAAACCTTTGACAATTATTTCAAACTCGCATAAACCTTATTGATCTCCATAAAGGCTTGACTAAATATTGGATGATTGTATATATAGTATATAGATCTCTTCAATGTCTTATTTTTCCTTTTGAAACATGAATTGGATATAAATGAAGATATTTTTAACCTTTCTTTGGCTTTGAAAAGAGTATTTACATGTGTACAACCTACAAGTTATTTCATTTGAGGGAATTAAAAAAATTGAGGAATATTTGACACTTTCACAACTCTAAAATATGTAAAAAAAATTAGTAACCTAAATTCATAGGACTCCCAACCCTAAAAAACTAACCCAAGCATCACTTTGACTCAAAAAACTTGACTCCTTTAAATGAAGTTTCTCTCCCTTTTGTGAATATGATGTTTTTAAAACTTTAAGGTTCATTTGAAAATTTATGACAAATAAGTGATTTAGCATAAACAAAGGAAGAAACTTATCAATTTTCTTTATATGACACCACATTAAACCTTATTTTAAGACTCCTAAAATACTTAGAATCCTGATCAATTATTGACAAGGACTAATTGATAACCAATAATCAACCCAAAGACCCCTCATGAAAATTTGAGTCCTACTAGGACTCAAATTTGTCAATTGTACCACAATGATAAATAATTATTTATCTCATGTATAATTTTCTTCAATATTAATACCTATCTTATTTTTATTGAGTATATGTGCAATTCTTATAAATTACTAAATTTTATTCTCTATCCTTGTTTTGGGTGTGTAAATAGAGTTAGTTTATACCTTACTTACAAGTTACAATAGAAAACTAAGCTAAAGGATATTTACTAGATGATTTAGGTATTTTGAATAAATGGGAACCCCTATGATTACTAAGAGGGGAAGAACTAAGGGAACGTGGAAAGGAATAAATTAATTGCATGATTATCTTTTTCTCTATTAGCATAGATAAATATGCCACAACCAATTGTTAACTATCTCTAATAGAAAAGAAGATCTCGATCCATATTTGACAAATAGAAGATAGACTATACATAATCTAACCACTAAGTTTTTATTAGGATTTTCATTAAACAACTTAGATAGAGAATAAAAGATCATATTATATTACTAAAATGAAGGAAAAGGGATCCTATAGGATAATTAAATTGCATGACCTAACACTTTAAATGCATAGATATAGGATAATAGAAACAAAAATAGTAATTTGTAGGAAGATTTGGGGGTTACAGGGTGATATCTACTAACCCAAAAATGCTTGTTTTGAGAACTATATGAGGACACCTAGGGCAATGGGAAAATGAGTCCTTGTAGGGATTTTCTACATGACTTTTGAGGTCCTCTAGAGATGGATTTGAGATGTTATTTTCCACTAGTTTCATTGTCGAACAAATAAAAATAAAATTTTAATATGAGTTTTTGTGGCTTGAAAACTTTGATAACTTTGTAAAATTGCTCTTTTGGTCAATCTTCAATCCTTCTTCACCTATAAATCTGTACATACAAAGAGAGAAGAAACATTGTTTATTTTCGGGTGAATAGAGGTTTGCCTTGGTCAAACCCCAATTTGGTAATTAAACCTTGATGATAAAATAATGATAAATGGAAGGAATTGATGAATTAACAAAGATATGCTACAACTCACCAAACCCTTAATGGCTGCACTTACAGGAATAAAGTCTAACACATCACTCTAAGGCTTGGATCTTGCATGAATTGACTTGATTGATTGATTGATTGATTTGATGCTTCAATGCTTGAAACCTACATCGCAATGTTAGCTCCAAAACATGACATGAACACACATGAACTTTGACATGATGATATGATTTTGATTGTTTGTGTAGATGATTGATAAGTTTGCTCTTTAATTCTCTTGAAAATAATAGTTTCTCATATGATCTGTTGATTATGTATGTTAAGTTTGAATTGATAAAATAACTATATTTATAGGTGTATCTAATTTCCTCAAAATTAGATTCTACAAGACGACATTTAACTTGAATTTGAATCATTAAAATTTTACCAAAAACATATTAAAAATTGGGTCTTGGCACTTAAGGAGGACCCATTCAAAGACGAATGGGTCTTGGGACCTAAATCTAGGACACACAATTTCCAAGGTGTTTAAATTAATGATGGAAATTACTTATTATAAGTTTCCCTTTCAGAAAATGAGAATAACAAGGCTTTGGAATGCATAATTTAGGCAATTAGAAGCTTAATTAAGTTCAATTAATTAAGGTGATGCAAACATAGTGTGAAAATGTAAAGGAGTACATTTTTCTACACTACATTTAGCCCCCACTTTAGTGATAGTATAAAACCATGCTCAAACTCACACTAAAGTAGAAAAATAATTCAAGAGAGGTCTAATTGTACAATTTTTGGAAAGATAAGATGGCAAGGATCAAGGAGGATGATCAAGCCCCTAGGATCAAAAGATCCCATGGCAAACCAACAAAGACACGAAGATACATACGAATGCAATAGTGTACTAGAGAAAATTTTCACCCCTAGGAAAATTCCCCATTTACATCACTCCTACCTTAGGAAATGAAAATTTGATGATGCAATTCCACATCCACCACCTTTCTCCATCCACTTGGTAGCTCATTTTGGTGTCAATGGAGGAATCTCTATAGGGGAAGCATGAACGTCTACACACCATGCTACCATCCTAATAGGATTCCTACCTCTAGAATCCGTAGAGGCGTTACGTTTCTCCATTGGAAATGAAGTGTAATATCTATGCCTCCCTTGACCATTGAGAAATGGGTATTTTACCTCCCTTTCACCATTCAAATTCTCTATCATCTTAGTCATTCATCTCTTCTTGATTCCGCTTCACTCTCTTCATGCTTCTTGATCAACTCATTCACTCTTAGCTCCATTCTCACACTCTCAAGCTTCTACATCACTCTTTTGTGGCTACAAGTTGTTGATTCTTGGCTCCTACACTTCGTTTGTTGCAACAATGTTGTTGTTGGAGGACCTCCTTCCACTACTTTCCTTGAGTTCTTGTGGGTGTGGAGGTGATATTATCCATTGATATTTGTTCATTGGATCATTTTTTTACTATGTAGCATACTTGTTGTTGGTGATTTCTCTTAGCACTATTTCCTTTATATTTCTACATCATTTTTTATACTCTGTTACAATCTAGTTGTCTATGGAAGTGGAAACACCAAAGTGGGAGATTGGCTAATACAGTCCTCTATAAACAACCCCAAAATTTTCCTTGGTCTTGTGTGTGTAGGTATTTTCATGTGGAGCTACTTGAAGATTCAACTCATGGGTAGAAAGGTTTTCTTTTCTCAACTTCTTTGTCTATTCAAACATAGTTTAGATATAGTATTCTTTGTGTTATATTTCAGTTATGTACCTTTCTAGCATCTTTTCGTAGCATAAAACCTTAATAGTCAGGAAGTCAGTTGGTTTTCTAGTATTTAAGTATGTTTCTAAGACCCTCTATCTGTATGGAAACCAACACACATCTAAGATGCAAAAAATTTGTGTTGGAGTTCGTAATTTGCGTTGTCCTCAGATAGTAAGTTGTCTGGGCAGTGAATTAGACCCTTGAAATTAGCTTATCTAGCCCTACGAAGCATTTGGTTTAGCCAAAGGACAATAGCACCTAGATTTCTCTTCCTTTTCAACCTTAACATCTTAACCTTCCCAATTCTCTTAGAAAGCTTGAGGTAGATCATGGAAGCCTATTGCTTGGGACTCTCTTGTGACCTAGAGTCCCAAAGTAGGCGATCCCCCTCTACATTTTGGTGAACCTAACGTGAACTAATTTTTTCTTCCCTTGGTATCAAATGACCTTCTCTCATTCCATAGTTTTTTTGTAGGTTTGCATGTTACAGGGCATGCAACCTTGCAACCCAATCTATGACCCCTAGCTGCATAGTTAGAAGGACCCTTACATATTTAGTAATGTAATTCAAATAGGTCACTATTGAATGTTTGAATCTTTGGAGTCTACTAAGTTTCACCTACATATGTAAATATGGTTTCATTTAAATGCATTCCTCCTGCTCAACTTGAGAATGGGTCACTAGATATAGCTTTCACATCATAGGATCTGCCTATGAACAAAGAGCCTTTCCCCTTGTGTATTCCCACTCTCATTAATGGGAACATTGTAACTAGTGTCCTGGTTGACCTTGCAAGTCATGTGATTGTCATAATGAGGGAGACTCTGCTTATCAACTTTTTGCATAAGGAGGAATATGAGAAATTGCATACCGTGATATGTACACACAATGTACTCTCAATCTCTCCTATCAGTTCCATCACTTTTTTGGTATTGGTAGGACTCAGGGCCATAGGTACTTCTTTTGTTATAATTCCATAGTTGGATTTATTTAGGGTGAAACTAGGCATTTTGTGGTTGGTTTCCATGAATGGTATAATTTTGGTTCTTCATAAGTGTCTTAAGTTTTCTCATGAGGACTTTGTGCATGTCATACACAACATTGGTTACAAACTGCTAGTGTCGCATGGGGGCTTCTTGTTAGATCACTTTTGAACCACTCTCATCAGTCCACTCCCTCTGAGGGAAATTTTTTTATATTGTGCCTATGTCAAGTATAAGACTAGGGGCACAACAAAAAAGGTGACCTACCCTACATCCCCCTATGCCATCTATGTCAAAGGTTGCATGATTGTGTAGTAGTAAGCTACCTCCTCCTCTCAACAAAAGGGGAAGGGGAATCTTGCTCATGCCCAAGAGCCTTCCTCTTCTTCTGCTCCATTCACTTCCACTTCTTGCCCTATTGCAATGCCTTTAGCTTTTGCTCCCATGCCTTGCTTGGGGAGCCCGATGGTTCCCGTTTGGAGAAAGTCCAAGTGTCAAGTGTTTGAACTTCTCGTCTTTCCCATAGTGCCTAGGCCTGTTGTTTATGGTAAGGGGAAGGGCCCTTATGTATTTTCCCCTATGTATCAGCCTCTATGGCCTCATACCACTCCTTCCCCTCAAGCAGTGAATGGGAAGAGTCCCGATATTAAGGCACTTGTGTCTGCTTCTCCACCTACTATCGTTTTCACTCCCGCGCTTCCTGCTCCTACTCATGTCTAGGAGGCTACCCTTCCACTAGTAATTGTTGTGGAGGAAACTCCTATGGTGGGACAGGAGCCTCATGTCCCTTCTCAATCAGTGACTTCTAGTTCCTAGAGCCAAAAAAACCAACTTGCATGTGATCATAAGCAATGGAGAAATGCTTTGTCTACTAAACAATCTTCCTTGCAAAAGGTAGAAGGCGAGCCAAAAGCTCTTATTTCAACATCTCCTATTGTGCCTCCCTCTTCTACCCCTTTTTCTTTAGTTCCACTTGCCTTAATTTTGCTTCTGGATCCCCTAAGGAATGTTGATGATCCTCACCCCAAAAGGGTGTAGGTGTTCATTGCTCCATCGGTGGAGTTCCCTCTTCTAATGTCCCTTATGGGAATCTCCTTTTCCTAGCCCATAGACATGTTGAACACCATGATGGTGTCCATTGTGCTTCTTTCCTCTTCCTTCTTTCCTTTCACTTCTTTTTGGGATTTTACATCCTTCGTTGAAGCATAAGTTGGAGGACAACCTCGCTTCAAATGGATGTTGAAAGAAGGGATCACCTTCTTTGAAAGGGATTTTTTCTTTGGATTGTACCATCCTCGTGATGGAGGCAGCCCTAGAATCCCATGAGTTTTTCATTGTCCCTCTTTATGAGTTCAATGGTGGATCACACATGTATCCTTCCTCTCCCACCCAATTAACACATTGCACTCCTATTATGTGCATGTTTAACTCAGTGGATGATGTATCAAAATTTTCAACAATCTTTGCAAGATCAATGACCTTCACCTCACAAGATCTCGGTAAAGAAGACCTTGAGGGGCCTTCTTCCTTGGCCCTTATCGTAGAAGAGTTAGAGGGTGCTCCCTGAACTATCCCGCCCTTGTAGGATCATCCATCCTCCCATACAATGATCTAGATTGGGAGAGTGATGACCTCTTGGTTGATGAGGACTAGATAAGTACCTCATCTTTATTAGTAGATTAGATTTGTGTGTGTATTGTGTTTCTCTCATGCTTTTTTATATGTGTTCCTAGAGGATCCTTGTTGCCATTGTAGGTGCTTGGATATAGGAGTGAAATTACGTCATAAACTTCCTCTATATGTTTCATCATTCTTCTATATATTGTAAACTTAATTTTTGACAATTGGGGACAATGCAAAGCATTGGGGGCATTTAGGCCTTCCTTCCATGTCGACCTATTTTTTTAAACTTTTTCTTCATGTGCTCTTCCTCATGATCTGGGAACTTTGGGAAATGATGATCTTTCATTCATGTACATCACGGGTTACCTATAAGAGTTGATCTGACCCCAAACTCCCAAATCCTCTTGTGTCTTGATTTATTTCTCTCTTCTCATCTCTTGTTTTCCTTGTCTTTGCTTGCTCCTCTTTCTGCTTTCTTTGTGATGTTGTGGTCCTTATATGTTGTCCCTTACATGAATGAAAACATTTCCACCTTTACATCTTGCTATGTCTCGTGGGCCACAACATCACTACTTTTTCTTCATTTCCTTAGGATACCACATGCTCCTTTAATTCACACACCATCCTAAGGGGGGCTACTAATTCTCTGATTTTTAGTAAGGTAAATTTGGTGGCCAACGAATCCCTTACTGATTTTTTTTTATTTTTCAAAAATCACATCCTTCAACAAGGGCCCTCTTAGTGATACTTTTCTTTCAAAAATGAATTCATAACAAAAAGAATTGAAAAAATCACCTTCAAGAAGAACCATTATTTTAATTAGATTTCTTGATGAAAGAGATCTTTCAAAAGGATTCCTTGATGATAAAATCATTTGCAAAAAAATGTCACCCTTTTTTTAACAAAGTGTCCCTTTTTGTGGACCCCTTTCTATCTTGAATGGTTCTCGAGGGATCCCTTTGAAAATTTTTCCTTCAATTGCTTGCTCTATGATATGTTTATTTGTTATTTATATCTCTTGCCAATGTAACATAGCTAAGGTGATTTTTGATGTTAATGTCCATTATAGGAAGGATGCATCCTAGGAAATTTTTATCAGATGTTTTGACTTATATTAAGTGTGTGATAGGTCATTGATTCAAATGCCACTGACTCATTTGCCTATGATCTAGACTTTAGATTTTTACTTTAGGTTCTCACTTCACGACTTGCGACACTTGTTTTTCTACTTGTTTTACCAAAGTTTAAAGATGATGATTGATTTATTATGGATGAAGGTTTTTTGTAGGTGAAGACAAAATGGGATGGATGGTTTTGGGATTTTCTAGAATATTTCAATGTTTTTGCTATTTTCTAATGTTTGGAGGCTCTTTTTGATCTTTTTGAATGTTTATGTGAATGTTCTGGTTTTTTATTATTTGAGGTTTTTTAGGGTTTTTTCAAGGTTTTCCAATGTTTTGGGTTTTCAAGTTTTGACTAGGACCGAAAGGTGACTTGGGGCCTTGAGAGCTTATCAAAAGATTAGCCTTTCCTACATTATACATGCATAGACCACGTAGTTTGACTAAATTTGACCTGTTTATTGATGAGATATGAACACTTGATGGATTGCTATTTTATTATGTTAGACTCCTAACCTAAAGTGTCTTGGGGCACATCATTGATGCCCTTGCCTACATTCAAGCTGAGAGACAATTTAGTTCAACATGGTTCAATTTTTGGATTTTGATGTTTTGACCTATTTAGGGATTTTGATGTGTTTTGGATGTTTTGGATTTTGACTTACAACTTTTTGAATGTTTTGGGATTTTTGATGATTTTGAGATAAATGATACCTAGATCACAATGTCAATGTCACATTGTGAGAAATAAGACATGGATCAAGAGTTATTCGAAAGGAGTGCAATAACTTTCCCCTAGTGTCTAGTAATGTTCCATAGTGCAATGGAAAAAACAAGATAGGTAATGTATATGCGCAAATTTTTAATAGAGTTTTATCATGCTAGATATGGGCTACAAGAATTCATGAGATAAAATGGTAATGAGCCTGTCAAAATTTTTCCATGAGTATAGTTGAAGTATACGCCGAATCTTTGTCAGGATCAAGATAAATGGGAATATTTGGATAAATCTAGATTGGATAGATGGAGGGAACATTGGTTTTATCATGACAAGGAGGAGATGCTTTTGTCTAAGAAGGATCGTATAGATGCTCGATTCTACCCATGATGATTGTTTTCCAAGTTTTCATCATAGTACTTGCCCAAAGTGCCACCGAAGTGGTTTTCACTAGAGGAAAATTTTTATTTTTACTATTTTCTTGATTTTTTGAAAAAATTTACGCTCCTGTTGAACCACCTAGTGGTATTAAAGTAGAGGTCACTGTCATAATGTGCCAACAATAGCCTACTTAAAGAAGATCCTTTGCTAGGATACAACCACTTGAATGCAACTTTTGAGAACTATGATTTTGCTTGTTGGTACTAGAATCAACCTTGTCTATGTGTGCACATCGTGATAAAGTTCCTTTGAAATTCTTATGGCAAAGGGTAGCTTCTAACACATGATCAATACGATAATTGGATATCATGAATGGAGTGTACAATGTTATGCATGAAGGAATATTAGATGGATTGGTCGATGCTTTGGAACCTTTGACTCTCCAAACTTGGGAATATGAGCGATGATGGGTGGGTACGGAGGTAAATTCATGGAATTAGGACCAACCACTAGATATACTTTGTTCCTTGCTTGAGAAGTCTACTTTTGTATTTGAGGATGCTTTTGATGGATACATTTCCCTTTTTGGATTTTTCCCCATAGTATCTTTGACTGATGGAGTATCATTGGGATGATTTTCTTTTGTATTCTTTGGTATCCATTTGTATTTGATTTGTCCTTTTGCTTTTCTGCTTCATTTTATTTGATGATCTTCTCCTTTCTTTGATATGAATCTTTCTTTTGATGTTGGTCCTAGTTTGTGTATGAGATGATGGCTGGATGACAATTCATGATACAACTAGTTGTAGTGTTAATAGTATTTTCCCCATAAGGATCCTTTGTACCCTCTATGTTGATGTTTTCTTTAGGAAATATTTCCCCTAACATTGTGAAGGTATTAACAATACCTAATCCTTTGCCCTGATAATGTATCCTCTATTCCATAGCCACTAAATATAAATTGTCATGAATGCATGATATTGCTATGGGTTCCTGTTGTTTGGGAATATGAACTGTTTTCTCTAATTCTATGAAATTTTTATCTATTGATACGGCTTCAAAATATGTTGGTGCCAATTCAAAACATGTCAATGATGCATAATCATTGTAAGAATCAAGAATCTTAGCTGTTGCTTGCTCTTTTGTGGGAATATCAAGAGTGGGAGGTTCTTGTTTTGGATGAAGAATACCTATATTTCCATCAGAAAGAAGCATCTTAGGGGTGATATCGAGGACATATTTGGAGTTTAAAATGGTTTGGAAGATGCCCCTCAACTCTAGATGAAACTCTAGGGATAGGGTTTCTTGATCCTAACTTGATTCAAAGTAACTTTCATTATCCTCAAGAGCCTCTTCTTGACATGATCCTTGGGTGGATGATACATTATCAGTAAAAGACTCTTCACAACAGTTTGTGGGTATAGGTGCAATAAGGGATATTTCTTGCTTATTTGGAACTTCTTCAACATGCCCAATCATGAAGTCATATGTGGGAGAGATATCATAATCTGATACATAATTGATGCCATTACGATATGAAATATTGCTAGACACAATTGATGAATTTGAACTTTGTTTTAAAATAGTATCGCGATACGTGTTTGATTCCTCATGTTGTGACAAATGAATAAAAAAAATATGTCCCACCATGGCATCATGGGTATGGTTTATGTTGTTTGAAGTTGATGTATTTCCCGAATCTTTTTTTTTCCATTATTTGGCATAGGGTTTGTGTAAATTTTTTGGATTTTCATTCCCAAATTTTTTATTGACATCAATGTCTGCTTGTTCAATAAGATATTGTATTACATGTTTGAGTCTAAAACAATTTTTTGTATTATGACCTTTGTATTAGTGAAATTAACAAAAATTATCTTCTCTATATCTAGGAGGTTTGACTTGTGGCACTTGATAGTTTGATAAATCTAGGAGTATGATAAGGTTAGAATGTATCAACTTCTTTAGTACATCCTCAATAGGTTCCCCTAAGGGAGTAAATTGTAACTTAGAGCACTATTTGTTCTTAGTGGTCCATGTTGAGTGTTTGCAACGTTGATTGTTGGTTGATTGTTTGGTGGTGGTGTGGATGGTTTTTGTGTGTTCATGGTTTGGGTGTTTTCTTTCCCAAGAGCAATTAATACCACCTTTACATCAACAACACCATAACTAGTAACATTCTTATTCTTGGCCCAAAAGTGGGGGTTGTCATTAGAACTAGTGGATAGGCAGTTGTCTTTATACACTTGTGTGCTTCCTTGTGTGATTAGGGCTCTCTCAATGTTGAGGGCCCTAGGGATAAGCTCATCATAAGAAGTGACACATTGCATATTTAATTGAAAGGATAAATCCCTATTGACATTAGCAATGATGATTTTGACTTGTTGCTCCTTAGGAATGGGCCACTTGCTCTTAAAAGCTCACTACCTCCACCATTGTAGGAAGTTTGCGAAGTACTCCCCCTTATTTTTCTTGAGGGTATACAACTCTTCCAAGCTCACATCCATGTCAAGATTGAAGGAGAAATGATCTATGAACCTATCGATTATCTGTTGGAAGTTTTGAATTCTTGGAAGGCAATTGTGAGAACCAATCAATTTTCAAGCCTGCCAAACTACGTGAGAAAATGTGCATTAAGTAGGAATCATTGTAATCCACCTCCATACACATTATGTGGAATTATTTAATGTGATCCACCACATTTCTCCATCCTTTGTATTCATCAAACTTTGGGACCTTAAAACCAAGTGGGAAAGGTACCACCACTATGTTCCTATTGAAGGGGTAAGCACACAAGTTTTGTTGCATATGTGGTTCCTTGGTTTTTCCCATTTCAATGTCCTAGATCTGTTGTGTGAGCACCTTGAGCTGTGATGACACATCGTCTTGCATATTTGGTAGAGGATCATATGTGATATACTATGGAATGGTGGATTAAGTGTAAGTGGGATTTTGATATGATGGGGTGTTGTATGGTGTGTAGGGTATATTCTGATATATTTCATGTATGATGGTGGTAGGGGTGGAGGTGTATATGCTTCTTGTTCTATTGGATTCATGACATTATGTTGGGGATTATATACAAACCTTGTTGTTGTGTAAGCATTTTTTGTTGTTGGGAATATTGTTGTGCTAGCAACGCTTGTTGTTGGTGTACGATTAAGGTTTGTTGTTGTTGCATGATCAAGACTTGTTGTTGAACTTGTTTTTGTTGCAAGGCTTGTTGATAGGCTTGTTGTGTTTGTTGGAAAGCTAGAGTGTGAGCTTGTTGTTGTTGCAACATGGAAGTGTTTTGATGTTGGGATGTATTTTGGGTGATCATGGGTTGTGGATTGATTTGAGATGGTTGTGGGTTGTTTTGTGTCATCATTCCTTGTAAAATGATCGATTGAGAGAGAGGAATGTAGGTTTGGGGCCCCATTAGATTTTATATGATTTGGGGGACCAATGGTAGAGATGATGGTGGTGCCATTTGGTATTACAATGTCAATGGAACATTCTGAACTTGGATCAATTGATTAGAAGGGTCCACTTGAATGATATGTTGAGGGTTCCCTTGTGTTTGATGTGGGACCAAGGGATTACCTTGGTTGATAGTGTTTGTGATCAATTTTTTGTTTTGATTTGGATTGATGATAGATGGGGCCATTGTGGATGGTGGATTGACTTGAGTATTTTGGGTAACCACTTGTTTGGAGGTGTCAATGGGGTTGTTAGAACCACTTGTTAAGGGTTTCCCTTGCATGAGGGTGTTAACTTGCCCTTGTCCTATTTGAGGCACTTGGTTCACATTACCTTGCATAATATTGGGCACACTTTGGGTACTTGTGGTGATGGGTGAAGATGGTTGCGCTAAAAAATTTGAGGTCATTGTGGTGTTATGGAATGTAAGTGGTTTATATGGATGTAGAGGATGCTCAGGGATGGTGGTGGAAGATGGAGGTGGGTGATCCAGGTGGATCTTTTGAACCTAAAAATTGAAGTGTCCCAGTTTCTCCCAAAAGCAATGCCATCACAGAGAGCTCAGAATCTTGAATCTGACGCAACTTGAATGGGCAAAAAAGGAGTTTGTTTGCTCAAGTTATGTGCAATTAAAGTTTGGTCAACCCTTGGACCAGAAGGTCGTCAGAAGGAAAAAAAGTTAATTGACTTAGAATCAGTCAGAAGCGATGTCACTTGGAAGGTCTTGACGAAACAAACCCAATGATGTTTGTTTCGTCGAAATTCGAGCCCGTACGTGCGAGATATTGGCAGTCAAACTTTGGTCAAAGGTCAGTCAACTCAGCTACCAAGGATGAGGAAAAGGATGAAATTTTGACAATGTCAAAAATGATCAAAGGAAGCATCATCGTGAAGTTCTCATCATCACGATTCCAACGACGTTCGTTTTGCACAAATTGGAGCTCGTATGAGCGAGATATAGTTAGTCAAAGTTTCAGTTGACCAAGGGTACCATGTGGTACGACTCATGATGTCGGCATGATGTCATTGATCTGATTTGGCAGATGATTCATCATATGGATACTGAATTGGACCAATCATGACCTAACACGTGTCAATCCGTACAAGTCGTACAGTGACGTGGCTAGCCAACGTGGATATGACATGGCAACTATACCATATGCTGGCAACTGATGTGGATGCTAGCTGAGAGTTTCTGGCGAATAGTTTGTAGACATGTGGCATCAGGTGATCCCGCCATGTGGCATTGTCCACGGGTGCCACGTGTTCTCCTTGTTTTCTCGTCATCGGTCTATTTGGTAGGGAAAAAGGCTTGTAGTGGGTCAAACCCGTGATCCCCACCTTGTTACGCCAGCATTTCAACCGTTGCATTGACGGTTTCGTCATCATCTATATTTTGATAGTGGTTTCTTTTGTTATGGAAAATAGTTTGAATTGTTTTAGGAATGGATGGTGAAGGATTTGAACCCCGACCGGCGGGCTATTAAAAGTATTACACACCACCACGCCACACATTGTTTGGTAATTACAAAAACAATGGGTTAGTTTTGAAGTATTTCCTAGCCCGAATTGTTAACTAATAAAAATAAGGGGTTATTAGTTAAGTTTTAAGTCAAATAAAATAGCAAAACCCCTAACAATCAATAGCCCGAGAATATAAAAGACAAAGGGGCTTAAAAAATAATTTGATTGTTTTTATTAGGGGGTTATTATTTCTTTATGTAAATGGGGAAATTGTCTTGTATTTTTCCTTTAAGAGGGAATTTGGTGGTTTTTGGCCCCATATGGAAAAATTGTGTATAAAAGGGAGACTAGGAGAGTCTTCCTCACTCACCAACTTAACTCAACTCAATCATCACATTTGGAGTTGATCACTCTCCATCCCATTCTCTTAGTCTTTGAGAGGCTTTTTGTGAGAATTTTTAGGGGCAATTAAGAGTATTTGAGTTGTGATGTATTGATGTTCTAATCTTGTAGTAGCCTTTAGGCAGAGCCAGTTTCCTTACTCTTTGTCAATCATCCCTAGCCTTGAGAGCTTTTGAGAGGGGTGTGAGTGAGAGACTTTTTGTATGACTTTGTGGAAAGGCTACAAGATATTGTAAAGCAGTGTTGCAAGAGGCTCCAGTGGAGATTGTACTACCATTTCAGAACATTTCAATAGATTGGTCACTCAGTTGAGCTCGACCCAGAGATGTAGTCCACTCGGACGAACTCCGTAATCAAATTTGTGTCTTCTTTACTCTCTCTTGGTTCTATTATTTGAATTCTCTCTATTTAATGTTCCTGCTACTCCATTGTTGATGTCTTTACGCCTTTGTTCATAATCACTTAGCAACATTTTTCATAGATCCCTTCCACTTTACGGATCAGTGGGGCACCAAATTTTGGTGTCCAACTTGTGTTTTGGGGAAGATTAGCATTTTGGGTACCCAAAAGTGTGTTTCCTCTTAAAGGGAGAGTGTGACCAAGATCGGTGGCAATCCTAGTTATAAGACTAGGAGTTAATGCTTGACTTGGCACAAGGGATAGAAGTGGTTGATTCAAAAATTGGATTAATCCTTGTGTCAAGTTTTGTGTGAGAAAATTTGGAGCCACATTTTCTAAGGTTTGATGATCTTGTTTATACTCAAGGAGTCCTTCCTTAGTAAGCTCAAGTGGGTTGTTTGTGACATCTTCTACCTCATACCTTGAAGGATTTTGCGGTTGTTGTGAGGGGGTAGAATTTCTCCTTTGATCAAATTCTTGTGGGTTTGGATGACTTTTGGTAGATTTTTTTTGGTTTGTTCCATGATTCTCTTTTGTTGTGATCTTGTTATAACCATAAATTGTGGGTCAACTATGAGAGAAGTATGTTGAGATTTATAGTGTTGAAACTCTCTAGTTGACTCAAATTTTGGTAAAAGAGACCTTCTAAGTTGTTTTTGACCAATGGTGTGAGGGGAAGAAGGAAGGGCGAATGATATGGGGGATGAACTTCATAAAAATTTTGGACAACACTTTTGACTATATGTTTGATGTTTTGATGTTTGGACAAAAGATGTTAATGAACTTGTAAATCTTTAAGGTAGACTTGTGACCTTTAAGATAAACTAGCTCAAAAATGTGATGACCAACTCAACTAAGTGTATATAAAAAGGATCCATTACACACACAAAGTAGCTAAGTTAGGGGATTGGTTTGATAAATGCCTAAGTCCAAAGTGTTGATGTGTCCAATAGTTTTCCAAAGTTGTTGGTAAAGTGGAATGTCAAATATGATGATGATGGATGAAATTTTTTAACCCAAAATGTTAACCTAGAATGAACCTTTGTTTTGTAAGACCAAAGTAGTGAGAACCATGTTATACCTCTAAAGTGATAAAACCCTAAGAACTCAATGATTTTGGTAAATAGAACTCAATGATTTGGATAATATAACTCAATGATTTTGACAATAAAACTCCATGATTTTGGACAATAGAACTTGGACTCAATGTTTTGCAATACTTTCCTTGTCTCAAATTTTCTTGTGCTTAGGGAGTCAATGTTTGAACATACATCAATGTGGGGAATTCATTTGATTTAATCATTGTTTAAGTGAGATTGTTTCATTACCACATGATCAAGAAAGTCTTAATTAATGTTCAAACTAAATGTCTATGTCAAAGAAACCTTCATTTCAAAAATTCCATTATGTGAAAATCATGTAACGAAGGCCATAGTTCCCTATGTTAACTTTGGAAAGTTTGAATGAAGATATGAGTCCAAATATTTAGAAGCCTCTAAAGATAGAATCCTTAGGGACAAGAAATAATATATGACTCCTCAAAAGGTTTTCACACTTTTCAAAGGGTTTTAAATTTGATGAGCATGTTGATGTGTGTTTAATATGTTTTGGAACCAAGAAATGTGTTAAACTAACTCACAAGCAATAACATTCCTAGCTCAAGTGGGTACATTCTTCTTGGTGGGCTTGCCTCATGCCCTTCGTAGTAGAAGAGATTATTTTACATGCAATTTTGGGAAAAGTATAAAGGTATGTTAAGAATGAACTCTTAATCTCTACACTTCAACCAAAATCGGACATGGCAATTAACTTCTTCGAATCTAAGTTCCAATGCACCACTTTAAAGAACTCCTTGAAAGGACAAAGTTGGCCACTACTTTTAAACAAGGTTCTTAATTGCAAAAAATTGAGAACACCAAGATGCATATTCACCCACTTTGCCACTTAAGGCATGGGATTAGGTGTAATGTGTTATGGATGCCCCAGATTGAAGCTATCTCATGATTTCACAACCTTTAATATAGCCTGCTGGTAAAAGTGTTGGCAAGAACTTGCCTATGAGTTTTCCATTTCAGGATGTATATCTAATAGTAAGTTCTCTCTTAAGGGTGACTCAAAGCAAGGAAGTACACTTGAGTATTTCTCTTCACCCAATATCACACGAAGTGCAAGGGGAGTGGATATGTACTACAAGTGCACACAAGTAAAGAACGTACACTTGAGTGTTTCTCTTCACCCAAGATCACACAAAGTGTAAGGAGAGTGGATACGCACTACAAGTGTATACAAGAAAATCAAACACTCTTTCATTTTAATCCAACATAGAAAAATGACTTCATTTTAAGCACCAATGGAAGTGATTGATTGTTTTGTTCAATTTTAAACCAATATTGCAAAATGAGGATATGTGGGTCCAATTTTAACCAACTTTGAAAGTAAATTTTAAACCCAATGGAAATTTAATGGTCCTAAAACATAAATAAAAGCAACATATGATGGGTTATAATTGCCCCATAAGTGTAAAACACTTTTACAATGTATGGTCAAATGATAGCATGCTCTTTTACAACCAATGGTCACACCTTGGCCTTTCTCGTAGTGGGAGCTTGACCTCATAGGAAATATTACTCCAACCTCATCTAATGGCTATAAATTCGTCATCACGACCATTGAATACTTTACCAAGTGGTTTGAATCCAATCCTATGACTTACATAACGGGGAAGAAAATCTCCAGGTTTACCCTAAATTACCTTATTTACCACTATGGTGTTTCGTAAGCCCTTATCTCAAATAATGAAACACCCTTCAAGAATCAGGATGTAAGAGAACTATTCCAACGATTTAACATTCAACATCAGTTCTCTACCATGTATTACCCTAAGGAAATGATCAAGTTGAGGCTACAAACAAGGCCATTATAAAAATCTTAAAGAAAATGGTCAATGAAGTTTGCCATGATTAGCATATGCAGTTAAACCCCACCTTATGGGCTTATAGAACTAGTATATGCAAGCCTACAAGTGCAACGCCTTTCTCCTTGGTCTACGGATCAAAAGCCATCTTACCTATTGAGGTCAAGCTCCTCTTGCTGTGAGTGTCACTAAATAATTTGATCACTAATGAAGAATATAGAGTATCTCAGTTGATTGAGATAGAATTCCCAGATGAGTGTCGTCTTGATGCCTTAAATTATTTGCAAGCTTACCAAAACCGACTGAAAAGGAGTTACAACAAGAAGATCAAGAGTCGGTCTTCTAGGTAGGGGATCTCATCCTAAAGTAGAATTAGAAGAATGTTCCAAATTAGGATAGTAAAAGAAAGTTTGAGCCTAATTGGTTGGGCCTATTTGTTGTAAATAAGCACCTCCATGTATCTTTGGCTCTTTAGCTTATCATGCTTTGCATCCGTCCATCAAATCGCATCATTTATCCTATTTATTCCATCACCCATCTATGTCCATGTCATACATAGTCATAGTATAGGATAAATACACCAAATCCATATGGATTTGAGGCATATTTAATCCACTAAGCTATGATCTCAATGCGATGTTCAAAATCAACAAGAAACTAAATAACCATTAAACTAACATGAAAATAATATGAAAGCATAATAAAAACCTATTCTAAGACCTCAAATATTATCCCATTGGGTGAGTGGTATTGTATTGATGTGGAATGATGACCCTTTTCCAATCCCTTAGATAATATGAGCTTGTTTCAATCAATTTTATTGAAGAAAACTAATGAAACCAATGTGATATGAATGAAACATGGATGAAAAACTAGTTTAACATGATGAAGATGAATTCTAAATGCTAAAAATGCTTGATAAAATGGATGCAATCTATGCTAAATGGACACAACATTAAAAAAATGCAACCCATGGATGCAAACTATGCTAAAATGTATGCAAACTAATCTAAAATGGAAGCCATTAATGGATGCTTAAGCTAATATGTATGAATATTAAACTAAAATGCTAAAAAGTGTTCAATGTGGATGCAAGTCAGTATGAATTTCAATAGCATAACTTTGCTATCAAAAGATGGATCCATTTATCTCCATATAGTGATGTATTTATAGGAGAGCAAATGAAAAATCAAGGGCTCATATCGATTTGATCTATCAATGGTCAATATTGAATGAAGGATGAAGCATGGATCAAGGGTTCTCATCAATGGATGAGAATCAAAGATCACATAGATCAAGGAAAGATCAAGGGCTCAAAATCATGCAAAAAAACACTTTGCAACAACTTTAAAAGGTTGTTACAAAGTTTGTTTGAAATAATAATTTCCTTTTTTGGAGGAAAATAGGAGAATATTCTTTTGGAATATTCCCTATGCAAGTTGATGGGAGGGGAAATTAGCAAATTTAGTAATTAAAACTAAATTTTAATGTACAAAATGAGGAATGTGATGCTATTCATTAAATTATTGATTTATTTAATGAAAAGGGGGATGCAAATATGATATTTAATTAAATAGCTTAAGGTTATTTAATTAAATAAGAGGACTTAGGGGTTAAATTAAATCATTTGGTTTATTCAATTTAAAAGGATGAAATATTAGTGTGAGAGGGTAGGAATTAATCTAATTATATTAAATAGATTAATAGACGAAAATGATGCATTTAATTAAATAACTAGGCTAACTTAATCAAATAGGAAAAAAGAAGATGGATTTCAGGATGAAATGATGTTATTATATCAGATTCAAGTGTGTAGTATCATTTAGGACATTTTTAAGTATCTACAATTGGATACTAGAGAAGGATAGTCTTCTTCATCATCATCATTATCACAATCGGTTTTTTCATTTATGCAACTACGAGTTATGTCATTGAATTCTTTGATACTAATATATTATTTAGGGTCCCTCTTTCAAATAGGATCGCCAATCTCCATTCCAAGGGAGGTAGCTTTAGATTTCTAAGGAAACAAAAATACCAGTACTTCAATTATCCCCAATAGAGTCACCAAAAATATGTTAGTGAATAGATTTTTTTTACTAGCCCTTTCTATATGACTCTCCCAATGGCAACAACAAAAACCCACTAACACTTGGATAGGTTGTGAATGGGAAAAAAACCTTCCTTTGAATTTGAAAGGGGCATCTCCCTTATAAGATGAAACTTGAAAATAAAATGTGTGCTTTTACCTTGAAAACATAAAAGGTATTTTAAAAGAAATGCAATGAGCACAAAGTCTCATAATTATGGATTACCACATTTAGAATCAAACCAAACCTTTTAAAATTTCTATCCAAAAATTTATGATTGTAGGAAAATAATTATTTGAATAGTAAACAATCTTATGCACAAGAGTTATCAATATTTTATACAAAATATTTAACCAAAAGAAAAGCAATCATAGATTCAACATAATAAGAAAATATGATTTTCAGAACACAATGAACCAAAGTTCATTAATTCATGTATTTATCTCCTCCAAGAAAGAGCTCAAAGTCTCATAAATCCAATGTATGCAATTGCATAGAAATATTTTCAAACTCCCAAATTATAATATTTTTGTCTCACCTAGATCAATCTTCAATTTACATTTCCAAAATGTCCTCATTGTGTTTCCCACTAATCTATTTATAAGATACCATTTAATAAAATTATTTTTCTTGTAACTATTTCAGGAAATAAGAAAAATGAATCACATAATATCAAAGAAAAAAGATTAAAAAAAAATTGTGTAATGGACACACCAATTATGAGGTAAGATGTAACTCTATACTAGGATGCTTTCTTCACCTTTACTTTTTTCTTTTCTCTGAAGTATCATTGTTTCATTTGTAGCTGATGAAGGAGTGAGTTTGAGTTGATGACATTGATTGCAACTATCACCACAAGCACTTCATTTATCAAAAATAACTATGAGATTAAGATAAAGTGAATACATTTTTGAGGTCTCTGAATATAAATGTTTGGATATTAGGGCACACTTTTTTAGAAAACTCTTCATTTTGTGGGCTTTGAAATTCTTGACATTTCTTTATTTTCTTCTTTGACAAGAACTTATTTTCATGAATCAATTATTTGACAAACAAGGCGGTTTGTGAACCAAATAAATTTCCAACTCAAACCTTAATTCTTTGAAGTATTTTTCCGTCAACCACTTTATTTTTAGCAACATGAATGGTTTGTAAACTTGGATAATCATTCAAACATAAATAGACATCAAACATCTTTTTTGTAAGAGACTGAGTTCCTAAACTAAAATAAATGCCAATGACACTTTAAAGGAAATTGATTTTTTTTTAAAAAAATTGAGAGGTTTGCAAACTAATGATACCACAAAAAATCCAAACACAAATAAATAATTTCAAAGTGTGAAAATTCGCCAAAAATCAAAGTGATGAGAGTTTCCTTCAATGAACCTAATGGTTCACAACCTCAAAGACTCACTAAAATAGTTAGACTGAAGACAAACTTTTTGTATAAAGAAAAAAGACTTAGATTTCTGGGGAAGAACTTTGAATAAGGAACTTGAGAACAAAGGAACACACATACTAGATCCAAATTCAAACAAAATTTAGGAATGAGGACAATGACCAAGAATTTAGGTAACAATATTAATGGTAGTGTGATAGTTGTTTTGAGTCAAGGAAGTAAACCCATTTTTTATTTTAGTGAAAATTTAAATGATGTAGTATTCTAACTATGATCAAGAGTTTTATGTTATAGTTTAGGCTTTGAAGAAATAGAAGCATTATTTTTTCCAAAAGAATTTATTTTATATAATGATCATCAATCTTCACATTATCTTAATAGTCAAAGAAAGTTGAATCAAAGGCACTTAAAATGGGTTGAATTTTTTCAAAGTTATAATTTTGTTTTGATCCAAGAAGTTATGTTATTCAGAGGAAGTTAGTTGTGCATTCCCAAGAGTTCTATGAGAGAGAATCTAATTAAGGATAAACATAATGGAGGTTTGGAGGAACATTTTGGGCGAGACAAATCCCTTGCCCTTGTTAGTGAAAACTATTATTGGCCACAATAGCACCATAAGGTAATAAATCTATACAAAGTTGCAAAGTATGTCAAATGGCCCAAGGAATAAGTAAAAATAAGTTACTTTGCGTCAACCACTATATATATTAGAGAGGTAATGGGAGGATATTAACATGGATTTTTCTCTTGGTTTACAAAAAAAACAAAGATGACATGATTTCATATTTGTGATGGTTGATAAATTCTTAAAGATGGCACATTTCATCTTGTGTTATAAGACTAATGATGTTATTCACATTGCAGAGTTATTTTTTAGAGAAATTGTTAGAGTACATGGTCTACCTAAGAGTATAGTTTCATATTGAGATACCAAATTTTTTTTGTTATTTTTGGAGAACATTATGGAAGAAGTTGAAGACCGATTTAAAGTTTAGTTTTGCACACCATCCACAAACTAAAGGGAAAACAAAGGTGGTGAATAGAAGTTTGTTCAACCTATTGAGATGCTTAGTAGGAGATAAGTCCAAGGGATGGAATTTGATTTTACCACAAGCAAAATTTGCATACAATAATTCTATGAAAAAGAGTATAGGAAAATCATCATTCTATATTGTATATGGAAGTAGTTCAAGAAATACTTTTGAGTTGAGGAAGATGGACAAAGGAGAAAATAGTAGTGTTTATTTTGAGGAATTTGCAAAACACCTAAAGAATTTTTATGAAGAGGTAGGGAAACACATTAATAAGATGAATCCTCAATACAAGAAAAAGGTAGATTAGAAGTGAAATTTTAAAGAATTCAAGGTTGGAGATGAAGTTATGGTTTGCCTAATAAAATAAATATTTTTTCTTGAAACATATAACATGTTAAAAATAAAGAAGTTTGGACCTTGCAAGATTCGAAAGGAACATGATTCAAGAAATGCATGTGAGATGGAATCACCAAATGGAGTTACATTTCACTTTTGTTTAATATTGTTGATTTGATGGAATATCATGAAGGATATGGTGAAGTTGGACCAATTGAATAATTATGAAATATTTCATAAACTATTTCAAAGAATGAAGAGATATAAGAAATCATGAATAATCATGTGGGTAGAAGTACAAGATATGGGCAATATGGAGAATACTTGGTTAAATGGTGTAGGAGAGGGGGACCAACCATGTTCAAGGCCCCAGGTCATGAAGATCCAAGAGCGGAAGGCATCCCTAACTTACCTCTGCTTAATGGGGAGTTGGGAAATGCATGACAAGAATGATCAGGACTATAAGGTCCTTCAATCACTCTAGAAACCAAAAATATAGAATGGGGCTAGGTGAGCCAGTTTTCAGGTTCAACACTATGCCTCAGGAAGCTCTCTACCCGAGGACAAAAGCGCGGTCCTAGGATGACAACACAACGTGCTGAAATGTCTCAAGTGCACTAGCGTCTATACAACGAGAGGACTAAAGAGACAAGATTAGACTTTAGAAAATAGACTAACGGCCTAGCTAACTACTTCTAAATGGCCAAAAAAATGCTATGAGGTAGACAAGATATGTTCTAATATGATAAAGTAAATACACAAGAGTTAGAGTGGCAAGAATAATCTCACAAAGGAATTTGTTTGCCAGCTAGCTCCTAGTAGCATGTTCACCTACACACAAAGAAGAGGAAAATTGTCGGGTGATTGTATAGGGGCCTACCTTAGTCAGACCCTCGTTTAGGTGTTTCCACCTCCATAGATAGCCAAGAAAGTGAGTATGATTAAAAAAAAGGAATAAAGTGGAGAACACTAAAACACTACAAAACAGTAAATGTGTTTACTCAACCAAGTAATAGAGGAGAGGAGTGGGAATCTTACCACCTCCACCAAGAGCACTCAAGGATAATGGAGGGGAAAATGAGTTTGCTCGAGCCTCTGTTGCAATGGTGTTGTCCCACACTTGCTCTATTGAAGTGATGGAGTGAATTTGTTTCTGCTATGGAGTGCAAAAGTGTTGTTAAAAGTGCTTAGGAATGCAAGGAGTGAGTGCAAGAGAGTGTGTAGAAGTTGAGTTGAAAGCTTAGAAGATATGAAGAAGTTGAAATACATGTAGAAGGAGAGAATTTGAAGGAAAGATGAAGAAAATGGCCATATTTGGGTCGGTCGACCGAAGAGGGCATTACAAGTCGACTTCCAATGGGAAGTGTAACGCCTCTGCAAGCTCCAACCGCAGGAATCTGCCAGGGACATAAGCGCATCACGCAGATGTCTACGCGTCATGCAGGCATCCTTGATAGAAAATCCTCTGTCGATGCTCAAAAAAGGCACCAAGTGGAACAAAGGCAGCCAGGTTATGTGGAATTTAGCCTTCGAACTTAGTTTTCTAAAGTGGAGAAAAGCAAAAGGGGAATTTGCATAAGGGGTGAAAATTCACTCCTATAATTTTTTCCCCAACTTTAGCGAGCACGAATACTGATGAGTGCTTCGGTAAAGTAGATCGAAGAAGAGTAGGGTTAGAAATTTGTACCTAAACCATCGAGGAAGTAGACCAAAATTTGACGAACTTGAAGGTGCAAGCAAGACAAAGGACTTCATAGCTTCTTGAAACTTTGAAGCTGAAGAAAGAAAGTGTCTTATAGGCCCATAGACCTACAAGGAGACAACCCCCAAGATCTCTCACATGAAGGAAGCCCCGTGAAGTAAGCACCTTATAGGCCTGCAAACCTACAAGGAAGGTGTGCCCCAAAGAACTCTCTCATGGAGGATACCTAGGAAGCGTCCCCCAAGATCTCTCATATGAAGGAAGCCAGGAAAGCGCCCTACAGACCCGCACACTTGTAGGGAAGGTGTCCTTGAAGATCTCTCGCATGAAGGAAACCCAAGAAAATTCTCTACAGACCCACAAACTTGTAGGGAAGCCACCTCCAAGATCTCTCACATTGAGGAAGCTCAAAGGAAGTTCCCTACAGGCTCTCAGACCTACAAGGAGGTATCCCCCAAGATCTCTCGAATGGAGGAACCCTAGGAAAGTGGACTCTGCAGAGTCAAGAAGCAGCCATGTAGGCAAGCAGACAGTTGCGCAAATCGTCGATAATTTGGAAGACTTTCAAATGGGTCCCTTGGGAACCTGTCATGAAGAAGGGGTCTACTCAAGGGACACACAGTTCGAAAGAAAATGTTTTCTTTCTCAAATTGATCCATCATCAAGGGATCCTTTTGAAAGACATTCACTTCATCAAGGAATTCGAAAGGAAGAATATGCCCCCACGCGAGGGGAAGGTCAAAGCTATTCCTACTTTGAAGGAAGGGTTTCAAGTTCTTTCTTTTCGAACCCATGATGAAGGAAACACATTTCGCTAGGGTTCCAAGTTGAGAATGCGATTTTTGAAAGATGTTTGTGAAGATTCTCGAGAAAAGATTCGTTGGAAAAAAAATGCATTTTCTAAAAATAAAAGTGTTGAAGAAAAGGCGTCACACATGAGAGGGACAATTCAAGAAAAGAAGAGAGAAAGGTAAAGAGAAAGCAAAAGAGAAAAACACCGACAAAGGGCATAGGGGTAGCCTAATATTTTAGGGTTAGAACTGCTCATATATATGTATGTATGTATGTATGTCTGTATAGTAATAGTATATAAATGAATTGTCATCAACCCCCTACTATATTAGACCATGTGAAGAATGCATGAGAAGACAAATAAAAAATAAAAAATTGGGTCAACATGGAAGGGAAGCCTAAATGCCCCCAATGCTTTGCATTATCCCCAATTTATTGAAAATCAAGCACAAACATGGAAGAATGATGATACAAATAGAAGAAGGTTTACAACACAAAAACCACGCTTGTATCCAAGCACCAACAGGGGTGATAGGGGTCATCCAAGAACACATATCACAATCATGGGGGAACACATCACAACACACACACACACATACATCTAATCTAAAGATCAAGAGGAGGCCTCCTCCTATGTTCATTGATTGACTAAGAGGTCATCTGCTTCCCACTCTAGGTCATCGTAAGGGGAAGGAGGACGAGTTTGCAGTGGTGGTATGTTAAGAGGATGACCATCCGACCCTCCCACAATAAGGGCTAAGGAAGAGGGACCTACAATGTCCTCTTCATCATGGAGCTAGGGTTAGCGATTTCGTGAAGATCATTGACAAGGCCAAAACTTCATCCATAGAGTTAAACATGCACCCTACAATAGCATTGTGTTTAATTTTAATGGATGGGGTAGGCTGCGCCCAAGATTCATCGCTAGGCTTTCCAAACAACTCGGGAGTAGTGATGAACTCAAGGGAAGTCAAGACAAGTTTTGTCACTAGGACAAAACAAGTCAATGTAGGACCACCTTTTGGAGAAGGTGGGCTCCTCTTATGTCCTATGTTGCTAGAATGACCACACTCCACCTTTTGCTTCATTGGAGGAGACAAACTCCTCACAAATGAGGCTAGAGGTGTAGAGGAAGAGGAGGAAAGAACCATAGTAGATATGACTAAGGTGTTAGCCATATCTACGGGCTTTGGGAAAGGTGGGATATTTGAAATGAACATTAGCAAAGGCGGCTCCACTAAAGGAGCGATGAACACTTGTACCCCTTGGGGTCAAGCACATTCATACTCGTAGCTGAAGCTGGAAGCAATGTGGAACCAGACTGAAGGGAAGCATAGGGAAGAGAAGAGGGAGACACTATGGGAGGCCCTGAAGCAGGGGTGGTCGTTTCTTCTATCCTCTGTGAGGCGGCCTACTCAACCAGAAGATCCTTTCATCAATGCTTGTGTTCGCGCGCAAGGTGGTTTCTACGACTCTTTGAGATGGAGTTTAAAGGCTGCAAAGGAACAAAAAGATCTTACTCAACCATGGGAATGTCCACTACAACCATCTCTAGCAGAGGAACAAATTCCTGTACAAGAGTAGGAGGAGCAAGTTGAGGAGTAGCAAGGGGAGTCGGCTCAAGTGCCTTGGCAGCGAGCCTCTTCCATTCACTACTTTAGGAGCAGGAGTGATAGGAGCCCGTGAAGGTTGAGACAAAGAGGACTCTCCACGGGAGACCTTCTTCCTATTATACCGAACAAGTCTAGGCTCCATGGGAAAAACAAGAAGTTCGAATGCAGGATGCTTAGGCTTTCACCAAGTGGGAACCATAGGGTTCTCTTGCAAGTGCAGAGCAGAATCTGATGGCACCACAGTGGGTTGAGAGGAAGCATCAGACTAAACAACAGAAGAGGAAGGAGGATCTCGGGACTGCTTCTCTTCTTCCCTCCTACGTGCCTTAGCGACATCATTGTTAGCTTTTATGCAAGCCCTATGTGAAACAATATAAGGTGACAGAGAATATCTTGCTTTCGACCTCATACACCCTTTCTTATAATTCTAATATGTTTAGTGTAGGAGGTCCATCCTAGGCGGAAGAGGACCAATGGGCGCAGGCCAAGAGTAGTCCAAGGAGTAGCTACTATGAGCAACTAGTGGGTTATAACCGGTGTTATGAATTACATGCACGAGACGCCCATGGATAAATTTTGAACATTTACGACCAAGGGTATTGTGTTCATAACCACTAACCAAGGGATACCCAACTTCACTCTAAAGAGGTCAGACCTAGAGACAATGTCAAACAGGAGCTTTGCAGATTTAGGTCCAACCAAGACTGACAGGACAATACTACCCAAGGGGGGCACGAAAAGCCCATCATGCGTGTAGATAGTGCTCATAGGTGCATCATACCCATCTTTATGTAAGAAGTTAATTAGCATGATCTCCTCAGTTATGATGTTTACTTGTGACGTCAGATCAATGAGAACACCCGATACAATGTTTCCATTGATCCACACAGGGATGTAAAGATGAGATGGTTCCCTATTAAAACCCATCAGCAAGTCCTGTGAAGTGAAGGTTATACTAGTACCAATGTCCATAGGCTACACAGAGGGGATAGGTTGATGAAGGAAGGAAGCCATTACACACACTAGACGATACTCTCACGGAGTCCCCAAAGGCCAAAGGATAAGATGGTGACCCAATTAAGGTTTCCTTATGCAACACCTTTAGAACCTTCCAACTACACCAACTAGGGGTCACAGATTGGGTTGTAAGGCGACAACCTCACAACACTCACACCTACAATAGTCCTAGAGTATGAGGAAAGGAACTGTCAGTATTGAAAAATGGAACCAAAATGGTTCACGTTGGGGTTTACCAAAAATGTAAGAGAGGGGAACCAACCACGTTTAAGGCCCCAAGTCCATGGAGGGCCAAGAGCGGAAGGTTGCCTTAACTTACCTCAGCTTAACGAGGTGTTAGGAAATGTGGGGCAAAAATGATGAGGACTATAAAGTACTTCAAGCACCCTACAAACCCTAAATATAGGATGGGGCTAGGAAAGCTAGTTTTTGGGTTCAACACTATGCCTCAAGAAGCTCTTTACCCTAGGATGGAAGTGCGGTCTTAGGACGACAACGCGACACGCTGACGTCTCTCAAGTGCGTTGGTGTCCGTATGACCAGACAACTAAAGAGACAAGATCGAACTTAAGAAAACAAGCTAACAACCTAGCTAGCTACTACTAAAGGGCCAAAACAATGCTATGAAGTAAACAAAATATGCTCTAATATGATAAAGTAAAAACACAAGAGTTAGGGTCGCAAGAATGATCTCACAAACGAATTTGTTCCCTAGCTAGTTCTTGGAAGCACACCCACCTACACACAAAGAGGAGGAAAATTGTTGGGTGGCTATATAGGGGTTTTCCTCAGTTAGACCCCCATTTAGGTGTTTCCACCTCCATGGATAGTTGAGAAAGCGAATATGATAAAAAAAGTAATGTAATAAAGAATATTAAAACAATACAAAATAGTAAATGTGCTTACTCAACTAAGTAATAGAGGAGAGGAGTGGGAAGCTTACCACCTCCACCAAGAGCACTCAAGGCTAATAGAGGATAAAATGAGAGTACTCGAGCCTCTGTTACAATGGTGTTGTCGCACATTTTCTCTACTGAAGTGATGGAGGGAAGTTGTTGTTGTTATGGAGTGCAAAAGTGTTTCTAAAAGTGCTTGGGAATGTAAGGAGTGAGTGCAAGAGAGTGTGTAGAAGTTGAGTTGAAAGCTTAGAAGATCTGAAGAGGTTGAAATACATGTAGAAGGAGGGAATTTGAAGGAAAGATGAAAATAACCATATTTGGGTTGATCGGCCGAAGAGGGCGTTACAAGTTGACTACCAATGGGAAGTGTAATGCCTTTAGAGGCTCCAACCACAAGAATCTGCCAAGGACGTAAGCGTGCCACGCGAGCGACTCCGACAAAAATTCCTTTGTCGACACTCAAAATAGGCACTAAGTGGAACAAAGGTAGCAGGCTTATGTGGAATTTAGCCTCCAAACTTGGTTTTCTAAAGTGGAGAAAGGAAAAAGGGGAATATGCATAAGGGGTGCAAATTCACTCCTATACAAATGGAAATGAATAACTATTGAAGATTCATTGTGTTATTCCAATGAAGAGGTCAGTCATCTTAGGTTTCCTCAAACACCAGAGATATGACAAGGTCACTTCCCAAATTATCCTGGGTGTCTCACGTACGAGAATACATGGTGTAGGTGAATACCCATGAAGCTCATTTCCTTTAAAAGGGGTTGAAGAGTGGTTTAAAAAATTCAAATTATTAAAAAGGGCTAAATTTAGTAGGGCCTCTATTTTTAGTAAGTTTGCATATGAGCATGTATGGACTTGAAATTTTCCCGAAAGCTTCGAAAATAAATTTTGTATATTGTGGGTGAGTTTTGAGCCAAGATCAAGTTTTTGTGAGAAGATATTAAAGATTTTAGTTTTAAAACTTCTCAAAAAAATCTTTAAAATTGGGTTTTGAGGCTTCAAATAGTTTTTGGAGCCCTAATAATTGGAGAAAATGAATAAATCAATTTTAAGCATGTAGAACACTTTGAGCACTACAATTTAAAACAAACGAACTCAATTAGGTGCTCGAATCATAAGTTATGGCACCTAAAAGTTGTGCTATTTTTGGGTGAGAGTTACAAATTTCAAAATTTTGCTTTAAGGCACCAAAGGGCTATTTATGACAAATTTTTAAGCATTTTTAGGTAGTGGAATGATGATGGGAAGGTGGTAAGTCATGAGGAAGGATGCAAAGTGGGATTTGAAGGTGGGTTTGAAGAAGTAGAAGACAAAAGGCTCTAGAAATGAGAGGAAAGAAGTTATAATGTGTTGTATCTTGTGAGGATTTCATCCTCTTTTTTGTTTTCTCTTTTTTGTAATGTGATATATGTTTGGTTCAATAAATAATATTCATATCTTCCTATGATAAATCTACGAGGTTGTGTTTTATGTGATTTTCCCCTTCATCACATTGTCAATGGGGGATTTTTACTACCAAGGGTGTCAATTGCTTGTGCTTGCCACTATGCTAGTGGATGTGGTACAACCATATTGTGGCTCAAAAATTATACCCCCAATTGGGGTTTGACCCTACTAATGTGTTGCAAGAATGGAAAGCTTGAAGGTGGTCATTCATGTCAACTACTCAATTGGTTATCAAGTGATTGTTGTTGTCATTATTGTCATGGATATAGGTTGTTGGTTGTATATGTCGAGGATATTGAGAAAATTGTAATGAAGATATGTTGAGTGGTTACTCTAGGTTTTTCTTCGAATTTTCTCCTATGTTTGTATAGTTCAAATATGTTGATCATGGTCATTGGAAGATGTTATATCCATATTTTTAGCTGTTGATTCATTGTACAGTGCGAGTTATGTTCACCAGTTGTGAACTATGGTTTTTTGTGTTTTTGGTTGAGGTTTGGGGGAAATGTTGTTGGTCCAGATTTCTCTTTGATGAAGTCTTATGACTTGTAGTTCTAGAGTTGAGTTTCCTTGATTGTGTTGAAGATAATTTCAGCATCTAGAAGGTTCGTGCTTAATGGTTCTATGTGTTTTACACTGGTTTGGTCGACCTCATGTGAAATACTAATTTCGAAGTTGATGAAGTGTGTTGGATTTATTTGGGTCCCTATGAAGCGTGTGTTTGGGTTGCCCTCATTCTAATTCCACCCTAGAATTTTTTGGCACTAGCCTAATTTGAATTTGAATTTGGATGGCCGACTTTGGATATGTTTCAATGTTGAAGATAGTATAAATACAAAATGGGTTAGTAGTGAAGGATATACAAGAGTGAAGAAGAGAGATAAGTGAAAAGAAAGAGTAGATAGATGTGACATTGATGCTATCCAGTGAGTGTGTGTGATGCAAGTGTGGAAGATCAGTGCGAAGCCTAAATGTTGAGTTTCTGGATGTAGTGAGTAGAAGGTGAATTCTATCATTCATGCATGTCTACGAGTGATTGTGGTGGAATCATTTGTTGCATTGAGATTGTCTTCTCTCTATAACAAGTCTTCTTTGTCTTCTTTGTATATCTGCGGTATTGAGCCTTTTGGGTTGATAACCCTGTTGGATGGTGAGTCCTTATTTTGGTAGTGAGCCTCCTATAATCAATTTTCGATATTCTCTATAGTGTGAGTTAATCCTCACCATGGTTTTTCCCTTATTAGGTTTGCCATGTAAATCTAGTGTTATTGTGTTTATGTGTTGGATTTAAGGTTTTGCATTAGCATTTGATGATTAATCATTTAAGTAGTGTTTAAGAATTAGTTATGATGATTTAATTAAAAGATTAAATCTGTGACAACTGATTCACCTCAACCCCCCACTCCACCCTCTTAGTTGTCTTGTTCAACATAATGCTATAATTGTCACTAATTGGTATGAGGCCCACATTTACACCACACATACCCTAAGGTATCTACAATTGCATAGTTTATTGTAATCTTTGCCACCTACACAATACCTTATGTAATGCAAAAATGCAAAATATTAAATTTTAAATTTTCTTGATAAAAGACATCTCCTATTCAAATAGCACAATTGTTAATGCCTATGAATATTTCACTCAAATTTTCCTGCATAGTGCTTGCATTAGAGAATATTCTCTACACTACTACAATCCATATGACTAAGAAGGGGATTTTTTTTTGTAATTGCTCCAAACAAAGTGCTCTAAATTTGATGAAATGATAGTCAATCTTAGTGTTCTTTGGCCTTCTAAATGTGATGGTAAGTTCAGTTTGACCTAAAATGTTTAAAGAAATATGAACTTATTATATTTAGCACACACCTCTTATATTCAAGTCCTCACAAATTTGTCCTCTTATGTCCAAATTAGACAACAAAAAGAAATCATCTATCTTAGATGCTCTAGATTCAATTACGAGCTTAGATTTGCTCCACCAATCTCCAAAATATTTTGACAAGACAAAGTCAGAAATAAAACTCTAAAAATCTCTTTTCTCATCTACATTTTTTTAATCAACCAAGAACGAAAGACAACACCATATTCAAGAAAAGAAGACAAACCTGTAGAAACTCTCATGCTCTAAAACTATGTAAGATTTGGCTTGGCAGCCACCGAAGATCAAGAGACTAAATACAAGCACAATATATTAAAAAACCAATAGATTGAAGTATGCATAATCAATGTGTAAAATGAGAATAATAAGTAGTTACATATCTACAGCATACATCACTAAGAGATGTGAATTTTTACATCCATAATCTGTATGTTCTAATAGGATTTTTTCTATATTGTATCAAATCTTTAATTCTGTCCCAAGTCCCAACCTGGTTGGTGTATCCTCAACAGTAGAATTTTAATTGTGGAACACGGTACAATCCCCTGTGACTTAGTACATATTCAAGAAAAGAAGACAAACCTGTAGAAACTCTCATGCTCTAAAACTATGTAAGATTTGGCTTGGCAGCCACCGAAGATCAAGAGACTAAATACAAGCACAATATATTAAAAAACCAATAGATTGAAGTATGCATAATCAATGTGTAAAATGAGAATAATAAGTAGTTACATATCTACAGCATACATCACTAAGAGATGTGAATTTTTACATCCATAATCTGTATGTTCTAATAGGATTTTTTCTATATTGTATCAAATCTTTAATTCTGTCCCAAGTCCCAACCTGGTTGGTGTATCCTCAACAGTAGAATTTTAATTGTGGAACACGGTACAATCCCCTGTGACTTAGTACTGTACTTCCAAGATCTATTTAGTTTAGTATTGCAGATTTTACCCTGCTTCCTTTTAGGAATCCATAATCACTTAAAACAAACATATCATGCTCATATGATTCAGCATACGTTCACACAATACAGTGGGAATGAAGAAGA